>CM042154.1:74154710-74220468 GCA_023376005.1 Doryteuthis pealeii | reverse complement strand
TTTTAACTTGTCTACAGAATAACTCTCTACTATTGTATTACCCACCTGTCACAACATTTTTATTCAACTGTTTCTTTTTGTCTAACCTGTATATATTTAGCAGAGGGACAAGGAAAACAATGTTTAGGTTTATACAATTTGTTTGTTTATTTTTTCAATTTGAAAACTGAGTCAGTTCTTAAACATAATTTAGAAAATAATTTTCATTTAAAAGAACATAGAGATTGACTTTTATGCAAATGAATATTGAGATTATTCTTATACAATTTCCTAATTCCTAATAATTTATATTAATTCATTGATGTAAAACTACAACCAGTTTTTCATGAACAATTTTCACTAATCTATATTGTGGACAATTGATAGATAAATATGCGGAAATTTTAACTTATGTAAACTTTTCCAGGTTTTTTAGCTCTTTAATTATTGGAGAATTTTTTCAAATGTTTTTAGTCATATATTAAAAATATGGTGTACAAGGTTCCTTTTTTTGTTCTGTGTTCAAGCCAACAGCCAACCTCTTTTCATTTTTATAGAATCAATTTCTTAGTATATGAGAACTGGTTGTTTGAGCTTAGCTAAAATGATTGACTTTTACCAATTCTAATCATGATTTTCATCCTGTCCAAACAAGTTATTAGCAATTAAAACTCAGAAAACTATCTAAAATATAGAATAAACTAAATATCATTATGGTGTGGGCATTTAAAAACTTATAATATAAGAGAATACCCACTAATCAATCCTACATGCTAGATGAATATATTTCAAGCAATTTTGTGACAATATCTCACTTGCTGTTATTGCGTTTTAAGGGCTGGTTTTGTTAGCAAATATCAAGCTATTCCCTAGCTGAAAAAAAGACACTCTTTCATCTTAGTAAATTATTTCTTTATTTTCTTTACTCATCCTTGAAGAATATTAAAACCCACATTTTAAGATTAGTAAAAAAAACTTAAATAAACCATATAGACTCATTTTGATTGACAAACAATTTTAAAAAAAAATAAAACATGGAAAAAATTATAGTACGGTACATTGAGATCATAACTGATAAGAATTTACTGATAATTGTTATCTGTGTTTACTTTCACCTTAGCCAGGATGAACCTGCCAGTCTGAAATGACTGTTTACAGATTGTTAACTATTGCGACAGTAGAACAGTCAAACCCTCCTCAGCTTAATGGACTCTTCCTGCGCAGCAGTGGCAGGAATATTTAAGCTGTTATAGTGGGTTTCATTAGAGGAAACTAGAACTTCATGTAGGCTTGGCCAGTCAACCCAATTGTTCACTGTCTCAACTGACTGACTTCAATAATAAACTATACAAGATATAACAAATATTTATTAATTCTTTAATTTCCAAATATTGATTAGTATTTGAAACTAAGCCTGAATACAAATATGCCAAAATCAAACTTTGCGTTTATATTGCATAATTATGCACTGATAAAGTGGTCAAAACATTCAACTATGTGAGTATTGGTTTTTTTTTATTGGTCAAAATAGGTCAAGTTTGTGATAGGGCAAACGATAAAGTGAAGGAACACATATTTCTCTCAGAAGACTCAGTTTCAGTTATTTACATTTTGATATACCAAACACTAAATTAAAACTTATCATTTTTGAATTTTTTTATCTCGTCTTTTCCTATAATTAAATGTATTTTCTAGTTGGCTTAAAAAATTTTTTTTTTTTTTTTAAAGTAATGTACTCATTACCTCCTGGGAATTTTGTAAAAGAATATAGAATTTTATTTTCAGAGAAAAGCCTGATTTTTTCCCTTCTCATTAATGCATTAGTTATTAATGAACTTGTATCCATATATCATTTAGTTCAGATCAACCTCTCCCCATGATTTTTGTGAATGACCTTGAATGACTTGCTTCCCCTGTATATGGTTTGTTATTTCAAGTTTTGGTAAAACTTTGAAAAATGATATAACATGGTGAAAATTTATTTATTAATTTACTATTTTTATTTTTATTTCTAAACTCTGACAGGATAAAAAAAACTCCCGGATTTATAGTTTGTAATTACACAATACAAAACTTTTGCCTCAAGAAAAAAAAATAAAAAAAGAAAAGACCAAATCATCTGCACCTCCTGAAAAATCAGATGGTACCATAAAAATGGCCAAAAGAAAAAATACTGTAAGAATTGCCTAAGTTAAATATAATAAATGCTCAATACAAAAAGTAGAGCTAATAAATAATAGAGTAAGCCTAATGAGTCAGAAAATATCTACCTAGGTTTCTCTTAACGATCATTAGTATAATTATCCTGATGATCCATTAGGAGAAACCTAGGTAGATATTCTCTGACTCATTAGGCTTACTCTATTTATTTTATTTTACTATATAAAATGCATTTTTTCTTCTTCAAGGTCTGACCCTCAAAATCCCCCTATGTCCTTTGTGGTCAAGGTTGAGTTAAACTCTATAAAACTTTCCCAGTGTTGTTGGGGGTAGGCTCTAAAATGCTGTACTGTGAATTTAAGTGATTCAGGATGATTAAAATTTTTTTTTTTTTTTTTGGATGATGGTAAAATAAAATCTTAGGGCCCTGCTGTTTAACCTTACAATTTATTAAGAAACTTTAGTTGGGACCCACCAAATTCCGGTGCACCCATTAAATTTCCCAAGGACCCATTCAAATCAAATCTGTGGGTCCCATGACTCACTAAATTAAAAGCTATCAGCATCACTGGAATAGATGAGTCTTTCCCGAACATATAAATATAAACTTGTTATCAGTGTGTACATGAATATGTGTTAATTAAATAGTGCATTGAAATATTTTATTATCACTATAAATGTGATAGACATTTTAATAGTTTTATTATGTATGGGTTGTTGTACAATATAGTTGTTTAAGAACTGTCTTTATGTTGTGGACTAGCCTAGCATACCTTGCATAGAAAGTGAATGCGCTGGTCCCAAGACTATTTATTACACGGCTGTTTGAGAACATTGGAGTGATTACTGAGACTACAGAGATTTATGGAACCATACCTTAAGGTTTTAGCACTCTGTGCGGGTTACTATATGTCTGACACACATGTAGTTGAATGTACTAGTATACTGAACACTGTGTATGATTCAGTATAGAACACTTTTACCACATTAAGGTATTTGTGATTGTTTGTTGCTGCTATGAAGTCTAAGATTTCATTGTAAGTGTTAACCTCACCAAATCTTGGTCATAAAATTTATCTCAAAGAAAACTTTAATCTCTAGTGATCTGTCTTTATTTGACGAACTACAATATTTATTCTGTAGTGATTTTTATCAATGAATGATAGCAGATCAGATGTCATTAAGTTAAGTGTTGGATATTCAGTATTATGTGTTTATTTTATATTTTTTAAATTTTTATTTTTATTAATACAATATTTTTAATTTTGTGATGAGTGTATGTGTGTGTAAAATTTATTAGTAATTATTGCATTTATTATAATATTTATTAAATCTATTTTGTAATCCTAGATTTATACAAAGGGGAAAAATGTGTGTGTGTATAAATCTAGGAATACAAAATAAATTTAATAAATATTATAATGACTAGCAAAATAAAAAAGACACCCTCCGGGCGATGTAAAAAATAATTTTTTAAAAGATATTGCCTGATGGGATGGAGCTGAAAATTCAATGTCATAGAGTGTGTACCATAAGTATGTAAAATCGTCAAATTTATTTAAGGAGTAAAAAAAAAAAAGAAAAAAAAAAAAGACAATTTGAAATGGAAACGGTTCGATAACTTTAAATATTATAAGAATAAAAATAATCTATATATAAATATATAACGTCTGGCATCTATTTATTGAACAATGAGGATTGTCTAACGTTGCATGCTCACATTTTGAGTATATGTATTCTATGTTATGATGTTGGGTTATGTGTTGGTAATGTGATGTAAGCAGTGACGCAGTTTTTTTACAGACGAAAACCGGAAGCGAATCTCCATTATTAATAATAAATGCAATAATTACTAATAAATTTCACACGCATACACTCATCATGTAATTAAAAAATATTATAAAAAATATCAGTATTATGTATGTCCAAAACATTTTATATCTTTTTGGCATCCATTACTTCTCTAAACATTTACAATACTAGCAAATATATGCACCCTCAGGGTGCAAGTATCTAAGTTCTAATGTTATAAAATATTATATTAAATTAGAAAGGATAATGAAACTAAATAATAATGCAAATAAAATATTTGAAACAGAGGGGGTATAATTGAAAAATAGAACAACTGAAACTTACTCTTTCATCACTCCCATATTTCATTTGTTAATTTTTCATAATTTAGCTATTTAGTTAAAATAGGAAGTAAAGAATAAAATTAGTTATTATTCTTGTTAATTGATTTCTTTAAGATTTATCCTCAACATTTTGCTCATATTTATTAAGATAAAACCAAACAATTAGAAATCAATGATACTAAGTACAATATTTATCAAAATCAAATTTTTAATATCAATATTCAAATTAGCCTTCCCGTTCACACTGTAAACCGCTATTTTGTTGTATATATAAATACAATTGCATGTTATTAGTATGTAGATATAGTCAAATTATTAACAATGTAAAACAATTTTATTAATAATTGAGGTTTAAATAAAAATAAAATCATGGAGAATGTGACGTAAATAAAATCATGGAGAATGTGACATAAATAAGAAAGGGAATTGTGACTTGAGTAGTGATATAGTTTTGGTTACAGACAGAAAAACACAATCTCCAATAATAAGAAGATATGTCGAATGTATGACTGTTATAGTTTGTCTATGCCTTTAAGATTTTTATAAGCAGAGTTCTATTTGTTATAGTGCTGAAGGGTATTTCTTAAATTTCATTTCTGTTGTGTTATATCTCTCCTATAATCTTTAGATTATCATTGGAAACTACCATACTTATTTGTGTATGAAACACTGTTTTTCCAGATTTTTCAGCCAAAAGTTAGGAGTGTGTATTATTATACCATTAGCAAGAATATATGCACTCTGGACCTAAGTATTAAGTTTTAATATAATGAAATCTATTAACAAAATTAAATAAGAATGCATATAAAAAGATTACACTTATTTCAATTATATTTAATTAGTTCTTTTATAAAAATCATTCATAGGATTGATTTTGATACATTGGAGAATAAAAAAATAATATTAGAGATCAATAACACCAAGTAATTATCTATTAAACCCAATTTGTTAAAACCAGTATGCAAATTAACCACACGTATATTATGTAACCTTTATTCTTGGATATATGACACATTGCAGGATTTTAAACATACTAATAACATGGGCTGTTTGAGGCAATCATACATACACATCAACTACCCATTATATATATATATATATATATATATATATATATATTAGCTGCCACAAATTCTAAAAAAGTCAGTGCATACATGAGAATTTTTTTTTTTTTTTTTTTTTTTTTTCCAGAAATTTTTATCCAAAGTTAGGGGTGTGTATTTACACAAATAATTAGTGTAGTATGCATATGGGTTTAAAAGAAAGAAAGAAAAAAGAACTTTTTAATGAATGATTATTTTTTCATTTTGGGGCGTGAGAGAATGTTACATGACTAACATGAAAATTTGATTTTTCATTTAAATAGATAAAATATCCAGCCAGGTATCACTTTTGATTTTCCTATGATCTAGTGTCATACTAGTTTAACAAAATTGGGGTTAATAAATAATTACTTGGTGTTATTGATCTCAAATATATTGCTTTATTCTCCCAACATATTAAAATCAATCCTATGATTGATTTTTTTTTTTTATATAGAAACTAATGAAACAAGTAATCTTTTTATGTGTTCTTATTAATTTTTATTTTTTCTAATATATTTCATTACATTAAAACTTAATACAAATTCCTGTGTGCACATGTGTCTGTGTGTAAAAGAGATGTTAATTCTTTTGCTGTCTCTTTGAATTTCTAATATCACGTGCCAATTGATCAGTGTCTCTGCCATTGCCTGCTTCCTTGCTACTGATGAGCTTGTGTGGTCCACACTTTGCCAGCATCCTGTCTTCAGAAATTATTCTGTACATTAACTCTGGATACCCTATACAAGTGTTCCTGTTTACATCCTTTTATGGGTAATTTTCTCTTTATTGCTCTGATCATGTTTGCATGCATTGCCATTCTATTCAATATTCAAAGGAAGTGGGAAGAAGTGTAGTCTAATTCTGTGATGCCACTCACTGTCTCTCTGTTACATCATATAAAAAAGGTTTGTCTCTCTGTTACTCATATTATATAGGTTTGCTAAATGTTAAGGATATAGTGGTAGACTATCTTTTCTGGCATATATTGTGTTTTATTGTTGCTTTTTGATAATAGGAGTATTTGACTTGAATGTTATTGACATAAGATTATTATAGATAAGATGAACAACTTGAAGATTAAGTGCAATGATGAAAACTAAATTAATCTGTATATTGGACTCCCTCCCTGCCTCCACCATCAAGTATTAATCTTCTTCTAAGAATTTATCTGTTTTGTCTGTCCTTTTTTTCAACAAGAAAAAAAAAGTTTCTTTACTGTCATTTTATTGTTCTGTATATTTTCAAAGAGCAAAATAAAGCAAACATTTGATGATAGATGATCAATGTTACAATTGCCATGGTCTCAGGTTCATTTTATTCTATCGATTATCAGTAATGCTGATAGCTTTTGATTAGTGCATCCTGGATGTACAAATTGGCTTTGAATGAGTCCCCAGGAAATTTGATGGGTCCCACCTAAGTTCTTAATAAATTGTAGGTTTTTTATTTATGATCAGGGAAAACAACTAAAAACTGTCTAACTCCTACTTGTAACTATCTATGTGATTCATTTCTAAGAACTATTGAAATGTATTTAGTTAGCTTGAAATGGTGAGAAGAAAAAAAACACTGGTCCATATGGATGATTTACTGTGTCCTTTTGGTTTTTTGTGCGTCAGGGACGCAGGATGTGTACCTATCAGCATCTTTGGATTATTAACTTTTTGAATTATAAGTGTTTAAAAAAAATGTTGGTTGGAATATATATAGATAGGGCACAGTAGCAGCAATATTAACAGCAAAGTCCAAAGAGTCTTTGTTTATATAAAAATGACTTGATTGGCATTAAATAACTTGAAAAGGGTTGGTATGCCTTAAAACAACCGACAACCAACTATAAAATAAAAAACAAGTAAATTTGTTTGGAAATATAAGCATAATTTGTAAATAAACTTAAACACAATGTAAACTCATTTATTTATTCACCCCCCCCTTTTTTTTCTTAAATCTAAGATTTATTTTGACAGGAAGCACTTTGAAACTCTTGTACATAGCAATTGCCAATGCCAATGATATTTAACACTCTTAATAGAGAATATTAGAGTAGGTATTATTTTCAAGAAGCTGTCACTATACATGAACTTTTATTATGCAAAGTAGGTTCAGTTTGAATGTTGAAATTTATCTGTTCTAAGTTCCTAACACATCCCAAATTTGACAAGACACAATACAGCACAAATTTTATTAAAAAAAACCAACAAACTTTGCCAATGTCAAACGTGTACATTTTTTTTTTTTTTGTCTGAAATACTCATAAAAAACGTTGCAGTTCCATTGGAACAATTTAACCTTTCCAAAATAAATCTTGTCATGTTTACAGGTTGACAAGAGTCCTGGGTTGGATGTTAAATTGCATCTAATGGTGAAGTTCTAATTCAGGAGCTCTGGGAATGTGGAGTCTTCAATAAACCAAACAGCAGCTTGACAAAATGCTATCTAAGAATTTCATTTGGTTCTGATTCCAGAATTCTATATCATTGAATGATAAAAACTGCAATGTTTTATATCTAACAATGGTCAATTTGAAACGGACTAATTCTTCCTTAATGATAATGTAATAATTTCCTTCCCTGTATCTTGTAGTTCGTTTGAGACATGATGTTCATTTAAACTTGTTTTCTTTGAATTTTAACATCTAAGGAATTCAAAACGTTAGTTCAAGCTTAATTTTTAAAGAACTGCATTTTTTAGTTAGCAGAAAAGGGTGTCAGTTTTTTTTGGTTATTTATATAAAATAAATATATTCACATTGCATTCTCAGTTCATTATGTAAAAAGTATATAATCTTGATTCAGCTCTCTCTCACTCTTTTTTCTTTCGTTCTTTTCATTGTGTTCGATTGAAACAGAATAGTGTTATTGCTTCCGTGTGCTCACCCTCTCTCATCTCCTACTCTTTCTTTTTTCTTATATTTTTTCTGTGTAGCATGTCCTTTTTCCCCCTTTCTTTCATAAAAAATGGAATGATCCCTTATTTAGCTGAGGTGACAGCATCATAAGAACTCAACGAAAAAGCAACACCAGATAATCAGAATTTACATTTTGCATTTCATCTGGATTATTTGGACGGTCTCATTTTTTAAACAGAGGGTGTTGCAAGATGTGACAGTCGTAAGATTAAGGAACACGAGTATTAATATATAGATTGGCTGAAGTTTATTTTGTTTTTAAATTTTAATTGCTCATTCTTTAAAAGTTTTGGGTTTGGCTAAAGAAAAATAATTTCTGAATACACAAAAAACAATGTGAAAATATCGAAAGATGATTAGAGTTTTTGTTTTTTTTAGCAAATGGAATTTCATGATCTGCCTAGTGATAAAAAAATTAAACAAAATCAATTATTATTGCTCACTCATGGTTACTATTTAAAAAAAAAAAAAAAAAAGAATTGAGAAATGTTAAATCTGAATCTTTAATAACTATTTTTCATGTTCTACAAAAAGTTCAGCACCAAATTTCATTGAAAATCTTTGTTCTTTCAAATGATTTCTGAAAATAGATTTTGATGAGTTTGTAGCTTTTTTGTTTTGGAAAGAATCAAAAAATATACAACATCAGAAGAATAATCTTTTAAACTTCCTACAAAATAGAGGTCTATGATATTTTACTTTTAGCAAAAATTATCGAATTGCAAAAATACAGACTAAGAATACAGTCATTGATTTAGTAATCAAGATCAGATTCCTTAAATGAGAAAAAAAAAAAAGATTGTTGGCTTCTGATGTTTGTATATTTTTTGATTCAATTTCCAAAACAAAAAAAAGCTACAAACTCATCAAATCTATTTTCAGAAATCATTTGAAAGAACAAAGATTTTCAATGAAATTTGGTGCCTGAACATTTTGTAAACATGAAAAATAGTTATTAAAGATTCAGATTTAATCATTTATCAAGATTTCTTTTTTTTTTTTTTTTTTAAATAGTAACCATGAGTGAGCAATAATAATTGATTTTTGTTTATTTTTTTATCACTAGGCAGATCATGAAAATTCCATTTGCTAAAAAAAACAAAACTCTAATCATCTTTCGATATTTTCAACATTGTTTTTGTGTATTCAGAAATTATTTTTCTTTAGCCAAACCCCAAAACTTTTAAAAGAATGAGCAATTTTAAAATTAAAAAACAAATTAAACTTCAGCCAATCTATATATTAATACTCGTGTCCTTAATCTTACGACTGTCATATCTTGCAACACCCTCTGTTTAAAAAATGAGACCGTCCAAATTAATCCAGATGAAATGCAAAAAATGTAAATTCTGATTATCTGGGGTTGCTTTTTCGTTGAGTTCTTATGAGTGCTGTCACCTCAGCTAAATAAGGGTCATTCCATTTTTTATAGAAGAGAAGGGGGAAAAAGGGACATGCTAACAGAAAAAATATAAGAAAGAAAGAGTAGAGAAGATAGAGAGAAGGGTGAGCACACGGAAGCAATAACACTATTTCTGTTTCATCGAACACAATGAAAAGAACGAAAGAAAAAAAAGAGTGAGAGAGAGCTGAATCAAGATTATTATACTTTTTACATAATGAACTGAAGAATGCAAATGTGAATATATTTATTTATATAGAAATAACCAAATAAAAAACTGACACCCTTTTCTGCTAACTAAAAAAATGCAGTTCTTTAAAAATTAAGCTTGAACTAACAGTTTTGAATTTCCTTAGATGTTAAAATTCAAAGAAAACAAGTTTAAATGAACATCATGTCTCAAACGAACTACAAGATACAGGGAGAAATTATACATTATCATTAGGAAGAATTAGTCCGTTTCAATTGACCATTGTTAGATATAAACATTGCAGTTATTTATCATTTCAATGATATAGAATTCTGGAATCAGAACCAAATGAATTCTTAGATAGCATTTTGTCAAGCTGCTGTTTGGTTATTGAAGACTCCACATTCCCCAGAGCTCCTGAATTAGAACTTCACCATTAGATGCAATTTAACATCCAACCCAGGACTCTTGTCAACCTGTAAACATGACAAGATTTATTTTGGAAAGGTTAAATTGTTCCAATGGGAACTGCAACGTTTTTATGAGTATTTCAGACAAAAAAAAAAAAAAAAAATGTACACGTTTGACATTGGCAAAGTTTGTTGGGTTTTTTTTAATAAAATTTGTGCTGTATTGTGTCTTGTCAAATTTGGGATGTGTTAGGAACTTAGAACAGATAAATTTCAACATTCAAACTGAACCTACTTTGCATAATAAAAGTTCATGTATAGTGACAGCTTCTTGAAAATAATACCTACTCTAATATTCTCTATTAAGAGTGTTAATATCATTGGCATTGGCAATTGCTATGTACAAGAGTTTCAAAGTGCTTCCTGTCAAAATAAATCTTAGATTTAAGAAAAAAAAGGGGGGGGTGAATAAATAAATGAGTTTACATTGTGTTTAAGTTTATTTACAAATTAATGCTTATATTTCCAAACAAAATTTACTTGTTTTTATATTTTATAGTTGGTTGGTCGGTTGTTTTAAGGCATACCAACCCTTTTCAAGTTATTTAATGCCAAATCAAGTCATTTTTTATAAACAAAGACTCTTTGGACTTTGCTGTTAATATTGCTGCTACTGTGCCCATATCTATATATATCCAACCAACATTTTTTTTAAACACTTATAATTCAAAAAGTTAATAATCCAAAGATGCTGATAGGTACACATCCTGCGTCCCTGACGCACAAAAATCCAAAAGGACACAGTAAAATCATATCCATGAAGACCAGTGTTTTTTTTTTTCTTCCCTCACCATTTCAAGCTAACTAAATACATTTCAATAGTTTCTTAGAAATGAATCACATAGGATAGGTTACAAGGTAGGAGTTAGACAGTTTTAGTTGTTTCCCTGATCATAAATAAAAAACCTACAATTTATTAAGAAAACTTAGGTGGGACCCATCAAATTTCCTGGGGACTCATTCAAAGCAAATTTGTACATCCCAGGATGCACTAAATCAAAAAGCTATCAGCATTACTGATAATCGATAGAATAAAATGAACCTGAGACCATGGCAATTGTAACATTGATCATCTATCATCAAATGTTTGCTTTATTTTGCTCTTTGAAAATATACAGAACAATAAATAGACAGTAAAGAAACTTTTTTTTTCTTGTTGAAACCAAAAGGACAAGACAAAACAGATAAATTCTTAGAAGAAAGATTAATACTTTGAATGGTGGGAGGCAGGGAGGGAGTCCAATATACAGATTAATTTAGTTTTCATCATTGCAACTTAATCTTCAAGTGTTTCATCTTATCTATAATAATCTTATGTCAATAACATTCAAGTCAAATACTCCTATTATCAAAAAGCAACAATAACAAACACAATATATGCCAGAAAAGATAGTCTACCACTATATCCTTAACATTAGCAAACCTATATAATATGATGTAACAGAGAGACAAACCTTTTATATGATGTAACAGAGAGACAGTGAGTGGCATCACAGAATTAGACTACACTTCTTTCCCACTTCCTTTGAATATTGGAATAGAATGGCAATGCATGCAAACATGATCAGAGCAATAAAGAGAAAATTACCCATAAAAGGATGTAAACAGGAAACACTTGTATGGGTATCCAGAGTTAATGTACAGAATAATTTCTGAAGACAGGATGCTGGCAAGTGTGGACCACACAAGCTCATCAGTAGCAAGGAAGCAGGCAATGGCAGAGACACTGATCAATTGGCACGTGATATTAGAAATTCAAAGAGACAGCAAAGAATTAACATCTCTTTTACACACAGACACATGTGCACACAGGAATTTGTATTTAAGTTTTAATGTAATGAAATATATTAGAAAAAATAAAATTAAATAAGAACACATAAAAAGATTACTTGTTTCAATTAGTTTCTATATAAAAAAAAAATCAATCATAGGATTGATTTTAATATGTTGGAGAATAAAGCAATAATATTTGAGATCAATAACACCAAGTAATTATTTATTAAACCCAATTTTGTTAAAACTAGTATGACACTAGAATCATAGGAAAATCAAAAAGTGATAGCTGGCTGGATATTTTATCTATTTAATGAAAAATCAAATTTTCATGTTAAGTCATGTAACATTTCTCTCACGCCCCAAAATGAAAAAAATAATCATTCATTAAAAAAGTTCTTTTTCTTTCTTTCTTTAAACCAATATGCATACTACACTAATTATTTGTGTATAATACACACCCCTAACTTTGGATAAAAAATTTCTGGAAAAAAAAAAAAAAAAAAAAAAAAAATTCTCATGTATGCACTGACTTTTTAGAATTTGTGGCAGCTAAATATATATATATATATATATATATATATATATATATAATGGGTAGTTGGTGTGTATGTATGATTTGCCTCAAAACAGCCCATGTTATTAGTATGTTTAAAATCCTGCAATGTGTCATATATCACTAAGAAATAAAGGTTTACATAATATACGGTGTGGTTAATTTGCATACTGGTTTTAACAAAATTGGGTTTAATAGATAATTACTTGGTGTTATTGATCTCTAATATTATTTTTTTTATTCTCCAATGTATCAAAATCAATCCTATGAATGATTTTTATAAAGAAACTAATTAAAATATAATTGAAATAAGTGTAATCTTTTTATATGCATTCTTATTTAATTTTGTTAATAGATTTCATTATATTAAAACTTAATACTTAGGTCCAGAGTGCATATATTCTTGCTAATGTATAATAATACACACTCCTAACTTTTTGGCTGAAAAATCTGGAAAAACAGTGTTTCATACACAAATAAGTATGGTAGTTTCCAATGATAATCTAAAGATTATAGGAGAGATATAACACAACAGAAATGAAATTTAAGAAATACCCCTTCAGCACTATAACAAATAGAACTCTGCTTATATAAAATCTTAAAGGCATAGACAAACTATAACAGTCATACATTCGACATATCTTCTTATTATATTGGAGATTGTGTGTTTTTCTGTCTGTAACCAAAACTATATCACTACTCAAGTCACAATTCCCTTTCTTATTTATGTCACATTCTCCATGATTTTATTTATGTCACATTCTCCATGATTTTATTTTTATTTAAACCTCAATTATTAATAAAATTGTTTTACATTGTTAATAATGTTGACCATATCTACATACTAATAACATGCAATTGTATTTATATATACAACAAAATAGCGGTTTACAGTGTGAACGGGAAGGCTAATTTGCATATTGATATTAAAAATTTGATTTTGATAAATATGTACTTAGTATCATTGATTTCTAATTGTTTGGTTTTATCTTAATAAATATGAGCAAAAATGTTGAGGATAAATCTTAAAAGAAATCAATTAACAAGAATAAATAACTAATTTTATTCTTTACTTCCTATTTTAACTAAATAGCTAAATTATGAAAAATTAACAACAATGAAATATGGGAGTGATGAAAGAGTAAGTTTCAGTTGTTCTATTGTTCAATTATACCCCCCTCTGTTTCAAATATTTTTATTTGCATTATTATTTAGTTTCATTATCCTTTCTAATTTAATATAATATTTTATAACATTAGAACTTAGATACTTGCATCCTGAGGGTGCATATATTTGCTAGTATTGTAAATGTTTAGAGAAGTAATGGATGCCAAAAAGATATAAAATGTTTTGGACATACATAATACTGATATTTTTTATAATATTTTTAATTACATGATGAGTGTATGCGTGTAAAATTTATTAGTAATTATTGCATTTATTTATTAATAATGGAGATTCGCTTCCGGTTTTCGTCTGTAACAAAAACTGCGTCACTGCTTACATCACATTACCCAACACATAACCCAACGTCATAACATAGAATACATATACTCAAAATGTGAGCATGCAAAGTTAGACAATCCTCATTGTTTCAATAAATAGATGCCAGGCGTTATATATTTATATATAGATTATTTTATTCTAATATAATATTTAAAGTTATCGGAACCGTTTCCATTTCAAATTGTCTTTTTTTCTTTTTTTTTTACTCCTTTAATAAATTTGACAATTTTACATACTTATGGTACACACTCTATGACATTGAATTTTCAGCTCCCATCCCCTCAGGCAATATCTTTTAAAAAATTATTTTTTACATCGCCCGGAGGGTGTCTTTTTATTTTGCTAGTCATTATAATATTTATTAAATTTATTTTGTATTCCTAGATTTATGCACACACACACACACACACACACACACACACACACACACACACACTTTTCCCCTTTGTATAAATCTAGGATTACAAAATAAATTTAATAAAATATTATAATAAATGCAATAATTACTAATAAATTTTACACACACACATACACTCATCACAAAATTAAAAATATTGTATTAATAAAAATAAAAATTTTTAAAAATATAAAATAAACACATAATACTGAATATCCAACACTTAATGACATCTGATCTGCTATCATTCATTGATAAAAATCACTTCAGAATAAATATTGTAGTTCGTCAAATAAAGACAGATCACTAGAGATTAAAGTTTTCTTTTGAGATAAATTTTATGACCAAGATTTGTGAGGTTAACACTTACAATGAAATCTTAGACTTCATAGCAGCAACAAACAATCACAAATACCTTAATGTGGTAAAGTGTTCTATACTGAATCATACACTGTTCAGTATACTAGTACATTCAACTACATGTGTGTCAGACATATAGTAACCCGCCACAGAGTGCTAAAACCTTAAGGTAATGGTTCCATAATCTCTGTAGTCTCAGTAATCACTCCAATGTTCTCAAACAGCCGTGTATAAATAGTCTTGGACCAGCGCATTCACTTTCTATGCAAGGTATGCTAGGCTAGTCCACAACATAAAGACAGTTCTTAAACAACTATATTGTACAACAACCCATACATAATAAACTATTAAAAATGTCTATCACATTTATAGTGATAATAAAATATTTCAATGCACTATTTAATTAACACATATCATGTACACACTGATAACAAGTTATATTTATATGTTCAGGAAAAGACTCATCTATTCCAGTGATGCTGATAGCTTTTTAATTTAGTGAGTCATGGGACCCACAGATTTGATTTGAATGGGTCCTTGGGAAATTTAATGGGTGCACCGGGAATTTTGGTGGGTCCCAACTAAAGTTTCTTAATAAATTGTAAGGGTTAAACAGCAGGGCCCTAAGATTTATTTTTTACCATCATCCAAAAAAAAAAAAAAAAAAAAAAAAAAAAAAAAATTTGAATCATCCTGAATCACTTAAATTCACAGTAGAGCATTTTAGAGCCTACCCCCAACAACACTGGCAAAGTTTTATAGAGTTTAACTCAACCTTGACCACAAAGGACATAGGGGGATTTTGAGGGTCAGACCTTGAAGAAGAAAAAATGCATTTTATATAGTAAAATAAATAATAGAGTAAGCCTAATGAGTCAGAGAATATCTACCTAGGTTTCTCCTAATGGATCATCAGGATAATTATACTAATGATCGTTAAGAGAAACCTAGGTAGATATTTTCTGACTCATTAGGCTTACTCTATTATTTATTAGCTCTACTTTTTGTATTGAGCACTTTATTATATTTAACTTAGGCAATTCTTACAGTATTTTTTCTTTTGGCCATTTTTATGGTACCATCTGATTTTTTCAGGAGGTGCAGATGATTTGGTCTTTTCTTTTTTATATTTTTTTCTTGAGGCAAAAGTTTGTATTGTGTAATTACAAACTATAAATCCGGGAGTTTTTTTTATCCTGTCAGAGTTTAGAAATAAAAATAAAAATAGTAAAATTAATAAATAAATTTTCACAATGTTATATCATTTTTCAAAGTTTTACCAAAACTTGAAATAACAAACCATATACAGGGGAAGCAAGTCATTCAAGGTCATTCACAAAATCATGGGGGAGGGGTTGATCTGAACTAAATGATATATGGATACAAGTTCATTAATAACTAATGCATTAATGAGAAGAAAAAAAAATCAGGCCTTTTCTCTGAAAATATAATTACTATATTCTTTTTACAAAATTCCCAGGAGGTAACTGAGTACATTACTTAAAAAAAAAAAAAAATTTTTTTAAAAGCCAACTAGAAATACATTTAATTAAGGAATTATTTTTAATCTTTTTGATTTAGAGCTCTTTGTCTGAGAAACTAACCAGAAAAGAAAATGACATAAGAGAACATTAAAGTTTTAGCTTAAAAGTTTAAGGAAGAGAGAGAGAGGTTTCCAGGAAATGAGAATTAAATATTTGGAATTGAAGACTTAAATGTTATACATTTTTATCTCATTAAATTCTTATTTTCCAAAAACCATTTGGGCTGAGGATTAAAAAGTCAGAAGAACTTTAAATTCTTTGAATTTTGCTATATCTTAAGTCCTAAGAAATAAATATTTACCAACTCCTCCACAAGAGCAGGATGTGACACAATGTCTATTTCTTAAGCAAAGTTTACTAGGTTTGAATTCAGAGTTTTCATTATCCTAGATGGGATGCCATACCAATGTTAAAGAGCCAAGTCGGTTCTACTATTTACCCAAAGCTGGAGGAAGATTAGTCGGATTCATACCTTTTCCAAGGGTAGCAGCGCTAGGTGAAATGCAAACAGCTTCTTCCAGGATTTTAACTCTGGTCGCCAAATCTGTTTTTTATGATGATAACCATTATACAACCAGCACCTCCATATGAATATAACTGGAGATAACACAAGGTTACACCTATAATGAAGGTGTATTTAATATAACAGTTATCATAGAAAATGGAATTGGTGACCAGGGTTCAAATCCTGGTCAATGTTGTTTGCATTTTACTTTGTGATAATACCCTTGGGAAAGGCATGAATCTATCTCTTCTTCCCCCCACCCCCAGCTATGGGTGAAATAATTAGGCAGACTGTTTTCTTTTAGCCTTGGTAATGCAACCAATCTAGAAAAAGGAAAATTTTGAATACTAACTCCACTCAAAAAAAAAATTAACCCCGTGTCACATCCTGCCAGAGGGATTGGGTATGTATATATGTAAAATGTATGGATTGTTATGTAACTCTTTTTGTATAAAGTTCCTATCTATAAGATTTCTATGTTTGTTAAATAGATATTTAAAATATTGAACTTTTTAATTTTTCACTGTAAGTTTTACCAACATTATATATATGTGTGTGTATTAGTCCTGTTTCAATGTATTACATCTCCTCAGTGCGACTAGACTTAGTAGGCTATCTCCAGCCAAAATATATATATATATATATATATATATATATATATATATATAGTTTTTTTTCCGTAGTTAGGGTCTTTCCATGTGTGGTTTAACCAAGCTGATGCAGGTAGACCATAAGGAGAGCTCAATGTGCCTAATACCAGTGAGTAAAAGGACAGAGCAAGATATTTAGTAAATGAAGAAAAACTCTAAACTTGCTTCATTACAATAATTTATTTCAACAATACGGCATCTTCAGGGTAAGAGTCATGTTCTTGTGATTACCTGAAGATGCCGTATTAATACGGTTGAAATAAATTATTGTAATGAAGCAAGTTTAGAGTTTTTCTTCATTTACTAAATATATATATATATATATATATATATATATATATATATATATATATATACATACATACATACATATATATATATATATCATCATCAGGTCACGCAATTAGCATGGATATCCATGACAATTTCTCGCCAACCATATCATTCATTGTCCTCGGAAGGTCCTATGTGCAGCATTCAGTATCCACGCAGAGCTTGTCAATGTAGGTCCTTGCTGGACGGCTCACACTGGCATGTCAAAGTGCTAGTTTCCACAGGAGGACAAATGTAGAAGCCTAATTACCGTCAAATTGGCAGACAAGTACCTTCATATTAATATAACTGGAAATATCACAAGATTACACATACAATGAAGGTGTGTTTAGTATAACAATATCAATAACCTAACACAAGACTGGATTGGTTTGGTTTGGTTTGTTTTATGGTATATCAACCTCTGTGGGTCATTTAATGCCAACAAAGTTTTGAAATAAATTCTTTCTTAATGGATACTCAATTTATTTTTTATGAACTCATTTCTCTAATTAACCCATAGACGGGACCCTAACAGGTACTATCACTCCAGGTCAGAGTGGACCAGGGAGCAATGGTGATGAAGGGGTGCTACACATTCCCCGAATCTCCAAAACTGGAACCTCACCATCAGATAGAGTTTAACATCATTTTCAGGATATGAAGACCCTCAGTCACCACCTTCTAGCACCCATATGATAAAAAGTGTTGGGGCTTGCTATAAGGGCAATAGGGTTGGGGCAAGCATGTAGGTGCTAGGGCTTGATGTGACCAGCCGATTGATTGAAGGAGGCCCTCTCCAACCGCTCGTCTAGCCTAAGTAAGGGCTAAAGTAGAGTGTTGCATGTCATGGACTGCTTAGCTACCTGGGTTCCATCATTAAGCATCACGGGTCGCCACTCACAGCCAACAGGTGGCCCCATTGGGAGAGTCTTACCCTTCTGCAGAGGTGCAGTTGGTATATTGTAACGCCCCAGTTGACAGGACGGACAAGACTGGAACTTTCAAACCTCTTATCATTGTACAGCAATATACTCAGACTAGTGTCCTCACCTTGGTTGTTATTATCACAATATTTTAGGCATTGAACTCTGACCTTCTTCAAATGTCTGCCATAGTGACCCTTTGGAAATTTTAAACCAACCATTTCATTAAATTCTATAGTAATGGATAGTTCTCATTACACTTTCTATACTCAGAGGATATCTCCTTTCAATTAATTCTTCCTAGTTAATTCACCCTTGAGATTTCACTTAGCTGTCTCTTCAACTGAATCAGAGTATATTACATGCACTACTTGACCTGAACATTGAATTCACAGCCACCAAGTAACTAGATACACTGTAACCAATGCTATTATTCACTTGGCCATGGTGATAACAATCAAAATGACGATACAAGACCTTCAGTGTAAAATAATAATAATTCTTTCCATTTCAGAATTTCTCACAAAACATTTAATATAGCAATCCTATGCTTAAACCACTGAGGCAGACCTGAAAGTTTTCAAAGCATATCAACATTTCTCTCTCCCTTACTGGTCCCATAACCTGGTTTCGTCGTGGGGGTACTACTCATGAGGCATGTCTTGGGCAGGAATAGCCAGGTGCAACCCATCCCTCTCCAGGTCTACAACTGGTTTACATTCAGTTTTACTTCTAGACCAGTTGTCATACCAACGTTAAAGAGCCCCAGTCTGCCCTATATTTACCCATTAGAAGCAGCTACCCAGCATCACCTGTGTAGAGGGGGAAACAAAAAAAATGTGGTGTAATGGTTAGCAAGTTAGTTTTGCAGGTCCATTATTATTATTATTATTATGTATATTTCAATTTTTAGATATCTTCATAAATATAAATCAGATCTTCATAATTTTTGCACAAAAAGAACCAGTGATATTTAATGTTTATATATATTTACTTTGTTGTTAATTGTTTTTACATAGTTTCACCCAGACATACATACACACCAACTGCCTTTTATATATGCATAGATAGATAACTAAATGGAGAATAGTTGGATTCATACCTTTCTCAAGGGTACTAGCACTGTGAAATACAGCCTTGTCCAGGATTTGAACTAGAGTAGCTGAGTTCATTTTCCTATTAACATAACTGTTACACTACGAGCACCTCCAATATTTATGCATTTAATGTGTGCTTGAATGAATTGATGGCTTGGTTTCTTTGTTAATGGCATATCAACCTTCATGAGTTATTTAATGCCATAGCTATCCTTGTAGAAGAACACTAATGGTACTAATTGACCCATAGCTGCGGGGATGAGGGTGTTCATACCTTTCCCAAAGGTATTAGTCCAAAAGCAAATGTAATAGCAGGAGTGGAGTTCAGACATGCTTACTACAATGTGAATCCAGCACATTATCTCCTATGTCACAGGGACTCCCACTTAGATGGTTGGTTGTTTTACAACATATCAACTTTTTCTGGGTTATTTAATGCTAAATCAAGTTATTCTTATGTTTGGTTTCTTAAAGTACCAGCTGTTGCTTAAATTGTTGGAATATCATGAGTATAAGATGTAAGAGAAATTACCACATATTTATGGATTTTACCAAAATCAGGAGCAGGCATTGACCAATAAAAAACAACATAGAATGCATTTAAGGTCATTGGTAATTTTCCTGAAACCAGTTGCTAATTGGACTTAATACCATAAAGACTATGACTTCATTCTCTTGTTCTACCTAGGATTTCAAGAACAACAATTGGACTTTCTACTACTGAGACTCCACCCTTTTCTATCATTGGATTTACCAATAGGAGACCTAAATGCCTAAAATGGGACAAGAATCATAACATAAATGGTCACCCATCTAAGTATTAAACAGGCTCATCACTGCATAACTTTATTAATCTAGCGGGAACCAGTGCTTTCAACAGGACTTGACCTTAAGCCCCACCTTCCTGGGATGGACTGATATATGCACATAAAGGGTTCATGCTGTAGAGCAATCAGTGATGCTGATAGCTTTTTGATTTATTGTGTCCTGGGACGCACCTATTTGATTTGAATGAGTCCCGGGGAAATTTGATGCATCCCAACTAAAGTTTTTTAATAAATTGAAGGGTTTTTATTTATGATCTGGGGAAACAACTAAAGCCGTCTAACTCCTACCTTGTAACCTATCCCCTGTGAAATTCATTTCTAAGAAACTATTGAAATCTATTTACAGTTAGCTTGAAATGGTGAGGGGAAAAAAGACTCAGATGCATGGATTAAATTCTACTGCATCCTTTTAGATTTTTAAGCGTCAGGGACGCAGGAGACATAACTATCAACATATATGAGCAATGATTAGCAACTTATTCTCAAAGATTGTTCATATAATGAGTTTCATTTTCATTTGTTGTTCCATTATTGTGGCTCCATGGCAGACTAAGCTAAGCTTCATAAATATCTCCAGACAAAAAAAAAAAAAAAAAATAAGAAAAAAAAATATAATCATATGAAATAATTCAAAATCAATGCTCTCCAACAGTACTTTAAAAATGTGATATAGATATTTTGGGTGAGAGAGTAAGAAGTTATAAGAAAACTGCACAATGTAACCTTTTGATTTCATATTTGTGAGGCAGTTCATAACTAATCAATAAAAGTCACTATTAAATAAGCATTAAAGTCAAATCATTTATGTTAATATCCATTATATTTAAAATTTATGCTTAAAAGCAAAAATTTAAACAATGCTTTCTAATTGATATGCTCTCAGAATACACTACTTTTTTTATACTCTTGAAAAAAATAAAAAAAATTGAGTTTTACAAATTTTGCAAAAGTGCATTTTTTCATACAAAGATGCACTGAACTTTGTATAATACCAAATGAAATTAATAACTTTTGTGCTTTGTTAGCAGAACCTATTAGGATGATACAAAATTATCCAAGATTTTTTGACAAAATCTTTTATTCATAGCCTTATTATTCAATCATCAAAATGTTCCCTCTCACTTTCTAGGAACTTAATCTTTTAGCTAAATCGATATCTCTAAAATAAAGAACAAATTTCAGTTTTAATCCAGTTAATTAGTATGGCATATATATATATATATATATATATTTATATTTACCAACCCCTCCGCACGAGCAGGATACGACACAAGGTCAATTTCTTAGTATGGCATACATATGATATCAAGTATTCTTATCAAATACAAATACAGTTGCATAGTTTCAAGTATTCCTATCTAATACTAATAATTTGTACACAATTATATAGTTTACATAATCATTTATATATTCAATTTTCTAATTGCACTTTTTGTCATTAGTCTTTAATCATTTGTTTGCACAGTTATATAGTTTCACATATTTGACCCATTGATGGGACCCTAACACGTACTAGCACTCCAGGTCAGCAGAGTGGACCTGGGAGTAATGGCAAGAAAGGGGTACTCCACACTCCTCCAAAGTACTAGAACTGGAGCCTCACCATCAGATGCAGTTTAGTGTCATATCCAAGACACTGATCCACTGCTGAGCTTTCACTTTGTTTTTCCCCCCCAGATTATGTATGAAGAGTAAACAGTGTTGAATGTTTATTTTATATTCAACTAGGATTTTCAAACCAAAAGAATTATAAGATGATTTTTCCATAAGCAATCCTGAAAGAATATGCAGACACAAGCAGTAAAGAACAGCAAAATTCAAAGACTCTTCTAAAATTTCTGTAACATTATGCAACGATAGCAAAGGAGACTTTTGTATCAACCAAATAAACTGAATCTAGCATTTTTCCATTTCAGAAATCAAGCCCAAGTACAAATATCTCTTTGTAAATACTGGTTAGTTGGTTGGTTTATATATATATATATGTATGTGGAAAAATGTAGACAAACACGGGATGTTACACTTGATGTTTTATTATTGATTGTGGTGTCGATGTTCAAACATTTCGGTTGACATAAAAACCTTCTTCAGGACAATATGAAACAAGGAAAAAAACAAAAAAATTTTTGTAATTGATTTCCTCGTTTTACTCCTATATATATGTGTGTATAAGTTGGAAAAAGTTTACAACATTCATTATCTAATATCTTAAAAAAATGTTTTTCTACTTTGTATTTAAGTCTTAGGTTTAAAATTGGGAACTGGAGTGTATATATATATATATATATATATATATATATATATATATATAATGGGTAGATTATAAAAATACTAATAGTGCCGAGTACTCACTTGGTTACCTCATTTTAGGAATGACCCCCCACCCCCAAGAGGTACTAAGTACTTTTTACAATATCACAATTTCCTTAAGTCCCCCCCCCTCTCCTTTTTCGGGATACATGGCCAGTACCTAAACTTTGACACCTCCACCCCCGGGCACAACACTAGTTCAAACTCACTTACCAGCACATTAGCAACTACGCCAACCAGACTCATCACCCCTTTTCAAGAATTACTGAGTTCGTTATACATTGATGTAACATTTTCTTTCTTTTTTTTTTTTTATTTATTTATTTTCCACTTTAATCTGAAACAACAATCTCATTTTAAAATATCTATATGAGTCGTAGATAATTGTTGTAAGGTTAACCAGTTTAGACTTAATGGTGCCTACTAAAATTGGCCTAATCATTTCAATCATTTCTCTTTGATGTTGGCTAAATTTATTGAAAGTCAACTCTTCCAGACTGCATAAACATAATTCACAAAAAATAAATAAATAATTCTTAAAATCAAAAGACTTATTCTAATAGTTATCTCATTCGAGGTTTTATATCCACAAAGAGATAAATCATTAAATAAAATTCTATCTTTAAAATGAATATTTTTGATGACAAAAGCCAAATGCTATTTGCAAAGTTGATCTTATTTACAGCTGTAAGCAATTGGCTCGCACACAACAGCAATATTTTAAAACATTAAAAGGAGGAGGAGGAGGAGAAGCAGCACTTAAAAGCAATTCTGCAAATTGGAGTCTTCAATTATCAGCATTTACTAATGCAATAAAACCAACTTCTCTTAAAACTTTGTAGATTCTTTAATCAAAAAAAGGTACATAGACACAGTAAGTCTACGGAAGAAAAATTTACATAGAAAAAATGCTACCTGTTTTTGAATAATCTTGTGGTAAACTTTAACAAAAAAAAAAAAAAATGATGCTATCCATGTCTTATTCTCTAAGTAATGGGTTACAGTATAGAGATATATACAATTTGAGTGCAGAATCAGAAAGGTTGCTTCTGTGGCATTATAGCCTAGTTCAAACACATAAAGCAGGAGTTCTTGAATAAGACTACATTTCATATTGTAGCTTTCAAAATCGCACACAGAGTGAAGCAATGCAGTAATGTATCAGCACACCAACTACTATGATACTACCAAGCAAACTAGCATGTATTAAAATATCACAAGTTTTTGACTCACAATAATAACAGCCAACATTTTAAGACAACTTTTGAAACAAAATTAAATGACAACCACCATTTCTCAAAAGAGATTAACACCAATGCAAAGAAAAGTTTGTTGTATGTTAAAGGATTCTGGTCATATTTCTATCCAGCTGGAATGCGATGATAAATGGTATATCCCTAAAAAAATATCAGCAAGAACCAAATAAGTTTGTTTAATCAAAGAGAATAGAGAAAACAAGATTAGTCTTTTATTTCTTCTAAGTAGACTGCAGCTATGAAAAAGAAGTGCATTCTTGCTCTAAAAGATATTAAATTTTATTCTTACATTTTAGAATTCTGAAGGTATTCATGCTATAATGGTGATCATTGTAGGATATGCACTAACACCCTTGGAAAGGTATGCATCCAAATATTCTGCCTCCGGCTATGGGGTAAATAGTGGGGCAGACTGGATTCTTTAACATTCGTATGACAACTAGTCTATGAGAATGAAAACTGAATTCAAACCTATTCATCTCTGCTTAAAAATTGACCTTGTGCCACATCCCACTCGTGTGGAGGGGTTGGGTAAATACATACATTATAGAATTCCAAAATGATTACTAATACAGGGCAGAGACATTTTTTTTTAGTTTTATGTTATTTCAGTATATGTATTATTTTGATTTTTCAGACTGTTGTCCTTATCTTTATTGTGAAATATACAACATTTCAACCGATGTACCTTCCGGATGCCTTCAGTTGTTTCTTGTAATCCATTATGGTAGATTGTTCTCATTCCATTAAAAGTGTTAAGATTTTGTTTATCTGAGTACACTAATGATTCAACTTGGGAAATCATTTTCAATGATTAAAAGTTGAATCATTACTATATGGAATAAAAACAATCTACCCAAATGGATTACATGAAAGACCTAAAGAAGGTTGTAGAGATTTGTGGAGTGATTAGTATCCAGCTGTGTTGCAAGCTGAGTCTGTTCTGAGAATACTGACTTGGTATATGGTTTGAATAGCAGGTTGGGCTATTCCACTTGTGTATTTGAGTCAAGTTCACTTCTAGGATTCTCATTGGCTACTAGTTTTAAGACAGACACTTTCATCCATAAATACTGAACATTTGACTGTGTTCAGGCAGTTAGTACAGAGCATATTTGGTTATGGTCATTTTTTTTTTGTCTGGTGACAGGACATTAGTCTTCCCATGAAGGTGAGTATGATGTTTATTCTACAAAGGCTAGAAGGTACATCATCCGAAAATTTTTGTGCATGTCTATTTCACAAAGATGAGAACAATAGTAGAAAAAAAAATTTTTTTAAATCTAAATAATACATAATATCAAGCCTCATCTCAAAAATTCAATTATTTCAGTATATTTAACAATAAAAAGCAAAACATTTAACAAATAAAGTAAGTATCAATGTATACAGTTTTCAATATTTGCACAAAAAAAGCAAAATGGTGAAGAAATTTGGTCATGGAATTACAATACAAAAATTGATAAATTCAGAAGCAGACTAATTTGAATTAATAGCCAACTAAAAGCCTTATAATTACTCAAGATGAATAAATAACTTACTGCATGAATTGTCACATGAAAGTAACAGATGATACTGAGAACTACAATTAGATGTTAGATGACCTGAAAAAAGGTATAATTATAAGAATTTACATAGAGCATCACAAACAAAAGTTATGACAAGAAACTTTCAAGCAGAGAAAAATCAGAAATACTACAAACACAAATGTTTGTATAATTAGAGTCATGGAGTTCAGATGATTTTACTGAACTACCAATTAATTTCCAACAGTCTACAATTCATTTTCTTCTTTTGCTCTTTTTTTTGTCTTTGTTGGAACAAGAAATCAGCTCATAATATTTATCTCTTATGAAAAAAAGAGATGTTAACTACAACCGATGTTATTTCAGTATATGTATTATTTTGATTTTTCAGACTGTTGTCCTTATCTTTATTGTGAAATACACAACATTTCAGCCGATGTACCTTCAGAAGTTTCTTGTAATCCATTATGGTAGATTATTCTCATTCCATTAAAAGTGTTAAGATTTTGTTTATCTGAGTACACTAATGATTCAACTTGGGAAATCATTTTCAATGAATTACCAATTAATTTCCAGCAATCAACAATTTCTTTTTTTTTTCTTGTTCTTTATTTGAACAAGAAATCAGATTATGATATTTACCTACTAAAAAACTGACTGTGCTAAACCAGCCCAACTGAAATAAGTAAAGAAAAATTACCCTGCATCTGACATACCAAAGTTGACTGTTTCTTATTTTATTTAAAATTAAATTATGTATTTTTTTTTTTATTTGCTAGTCAAGATTGGAGTGCATATCGTTGAGATAGGAATGTTTTCAATGCTGTGAAACATAGTAACTTCAGTCATCAAATATCAACTGTCAAACATAAGCAAAATCTTTGACCAACCAAACATTTTTTGATAATCCCTATTTTGTTTAAAAAACAAGTTTGCAAAAAAATAAATGTGCACTGTAAGTACAATACAACACAAGAAGCAACTTATTTAGTCAACACTGAAAAAAACTCATTTTATTTCTTGTTGCTAACACCACTTCAGCACTCTATCAGATGGACTGGCCCATAGCCATAAAATAGCCTACGATTAAACTGGATTAACTAGCTGAATAATATTCAGACTGATTTTGCTGCGTTGGCTATACCTAACTGACCCTCCCCTATTTAGTGTATGTTTTGTATTGTTAACTGTTTGTACTTATTTGTTCTGTGTTTGCATGTATCCATTGGCACCGGATGCTGGTGCTTAATAAATGTATTAAGCACACCATTCTTCTGTGTATCTTTCCACCTCGTGATACAACATTTTTACTATAAAATATTGAATTTTTTTTTTTTTTTTTGAATTCTTGACATCTATATCGGTAACACAGCAAGTACATGAAAATTAGTATTTGCTTTTCGCTAACAAGATATACATTTGATCATCCCATAAATAATATCTGAAATCTGACAGCAATAGTTTGGATAATATCTTTGCTATTCTAAAAAGCCTGATTGATAGTATCTTAGTATATATTCCTATGTCATATTTGCATCAAACTTTATGGATCTGCAGTGGTATTGATGAGTCATTTGAGGGCTCATGAGAGGAAAGGTGCTGGTGGTGGAGTTGTAGGATTGTGAGGGACGGCATTGACCTGTAAAGATTATGCTATTGCTATATATTCATACCATGTTGTCTCTTCTTTTGAAAACACCCGCAAAGCCACCTTCACAGACAAAAGGCAGAGGAGGAAGAACCACAACACAATGACATCAAACCATAACCAGACCTTCAGCTGTTGCTACCATGCCACGAACATGCCTGCAGTGAACATGGACTACCCCCTTGACCTTCATTCACAAAGCCAAGCCATGATGATGATGATGATATATTCATACAGTTTTTAATGAGTAAATTACATCATTACAGTATGTTCATTAGTTTTACAGCATGTCAACCCTTGTTAATAATGAAGTTAGAATTGCTTTCAAGAAAAAAGTTTAAGTTTCATGTAGCTTCTGTGTTTTACCAAAAATAAAACAAGACTTAAATTAATTTTCACTCTGAAATATAACACTAGGACTTATTCTAATGGGATTTACAGTGTTTGTGTCGCATATGATTGTGAAGAATGCTTATTTCTTTTGTCTGCCGTCCACAACTAGGGTTTATTTTAAAATCATCCAGAAAAATTACGCCAGGTCATTTTGCAGGTAGGTCTTATTTTGGGGGAAACACAGTAATAATAATCCTTTTTAAACAATTATACCTTCAAATAACTATTCTTAAATTTGTGCAGAATTATGTAGAGCTGAATTTCTTTGAAATTATCTGTCATGTAGTGCCTAATTCTGGCTTACTGGAAGTCATGCCAGTCTATATTTTACTGTATATGAATTATTGGGAGAAGGTTATTGATAATAATGAAACCTATGTTAATGAATATATTTTCTAACTACAACATGAATTTTGGATATATATTTTTTACTGAACCTAAATTTGGACATTACTTATGAATTAACACGATACAAATTATCGAAGAATAAATATACAACAGAAAAGGGCATTCTTTTTATTATCCATTATAACTTTCCAAGCAAGACAAATTAATGTATTCTACTTCCCTATGGGCTAAATATTAAATGGAAACAAAAGGATAAAATATGAAATAACTATAACAGAACCTGAACATAAGACCAAACAGTGGCATTAATAGTGCAAAACTCATGTAAAATTAATAACGGTTTCTAGACTAATGGATCAATTTTGCTGTCTCCTAGAACTGACCACCAATATATTGACAGACACTTTTTTTGTTGTTGTTTTAATCTTGCTATCAGAATTTTGTAGCTAACAAAATGTCAGCTTTGTGAGGATGGTCCATTATGATTTTATTGAATGAATTCATGAAATATCATACTCTTAACTAATTGTGCAAGTTACTGGACCAAGAACACATTTCTTATGTCTTAAAACTACTACAGTTAGAACTGTATGATTATACTGGCCTATGAGGTTTTTATGGTCAATATACACACACACATATATATATATATATATATATATATATATAAGCTGATTTTATGGCAGATTTTTATGCTGAATCCAAAAATCATACTTAATTTTTCTAATCAGATCAATTTTTTAAGATACAAGCTTTACTTGAAATGTATAGAACAGTATCATAGCTCTAACAAGTAGAGTCCACAGGCTTTTGAATAAGTGCTATTATGTACAACTTATTCAAGCACAACTTAAAAATCAGACCTGACTAAACACAATGAATGATATTTTTGAATTCAGTATAAAATGGTGATCAGATCACTTTGACCTTTGGAAAAAATTTTTTTAACGCAGGCCAATGTTATGAATATAGACATTTGTGTAGACTGATCAGTATTCAACTGTGTTGCAAGTTTAATCTGCTTCTGAGAATCCAGACTTGGTAAGTGGCTTAAATAGCAGCTTGGGCATGGTCAAGTCTATTTCCAGCATTTTGATTGGTTAGTGGTTTTAGTGTGTATATTTTTATCCATATATACTGAACACTTGACCATGAATGTATTCAGTTACTGTCTTTTTTTTTTTTTGGCTGGTGACTGGACGTTAGTCACAGCCTTCCTGTGAAGGTGAGTATAATGTTTATTCTACAGTTGGAACAAAAGATTCTAAATCATTTATACATTGCATTGTAATACAAAGTGAACAAGTGCAATAAAAGGGAGAATTTAAAAAGTAATCATGAAATTCAACTAATTTTTTATTCTAATCAAAACTCAAGGAATAAAAAGATTAAAAAATATACATAGAAAAATATTTTCATTATTAATAACTATTGAGAAAATTGTATCTGTAAAATAAAAATGCACTTAAGAAAAATAAATTTAGAAAAAAAAAAAAAAAAAAGATGTTTAAAACATTGTGATACCAATAATATACTCACAAATATAGTAAATAAATTTGAGAATGTGATTTATTATATGACATCTATGAATATGAATTTTCTGGATAAAAAAAAAAAAAAAAAAAAAAAAAAGAATATTTATCTAAGTTAGGCTAGCAAAGACATGAAATCAACAACGCTTGATAATTGGCAGTTTCTCACCTATGCATCTTTAAACCAAGTTGGTTTGAAAATTGCATAGGTGAGAAATTGTAAGTTGCCAAGCACTGTTGACTTCATGTCTTTGCTACCCTAACTTAGATATACATACTCTATCAATGATACTGATCACTCTTTACTTATAAATATAGTAAACTATATATATATATATATATATATATATATATATATATTATATATATATATATATATAGTGATGCTGATAGATTTGTAATTTAGTGCATCCTGGGATGCACATATTTGCTTTAAATGGGTCCTCAGGAAAATGTATGGGTCGCAACTAAAGTTTATTAATAGATTGTAGGGTTTTTATTTATGATCTGAGGAAACAACTAAAGTAGTCTAACCCCTAACTTGTAACCTATCCTGTGTAATTCATTTCTAAGAAACTATTGAAATGCATTTACAGTTAGTTTGAAATAGTGAGGGAAAAAAAAAGAAAAACACTGGGACTCATGGATACTATTTTACTGTGTCCTTTTACATTTTTGTGCATGAAGGATGCATACCTATCAGCATCTGTGTGTGTGTGTGTATATATATATATATATATATATATATATATATATACACACACTGTGTTTCAAAAAACATATCATTTGAGATATATAGGGTGTTTCAGAAAAATGTATATCATTTCATAATCTTAACTTGACCAATTCTCATTCAAATCTCAAATTTTAAAAGCATATATAGAAGCAACTCAAATTTCTGTTTAAATGTTTAAACACTTTTCTTTTCTGGTGAATGGCATTTGTATACCTGAAAAGAAATAAAAACATTCAACATAAAATGTTGAGTTGTTTCTACACATACTTTTAAAATTAGAGATAATTTGAATGAGAATTGATCAAGTTATTAGATTCTGAAACACCCTGTATTTTACATCCATTATCTTTTGATAGCAGTAAATGATAAAACCAAAAGAGAGTAAATAATATAAGATATTTGATGACTTTTTAAAAACATTTCTACTAATCTTTAGATTATGTTTATGAAATGTGAACTGAAATTCACAAAGTATATAATAGGGGAAAAGATAAGTAAAGCAAAGATTGAATTAGGAGGATAATAAATTGGGTAGTTAGGTATCCAATCAGCCAAGGTCAATTCTATTGATAGACACATCAATTTGCAAAGGAATGCTATTTAACTGGTCTCTTTAAAATTGAGCTAAAACAGAAAAGAAATTTCATTTAGAATTAAGTGCAGAAACCATTGGAAGAATTTATATGACTAATACAATGACACAGAAATCACAGTTTACAAATGGTATAACTGAATAAGAAATGATTAAATTTAATATTATGATCAAATAACAACAGATTGGAACAACCAAAATATTGGTTTGATTTCTTTGTTTGAATGGATGGTTGGATATTATGTGATTTAAACCCTTCAGTTATTCTATGGCAAAAACATTTTGTTTTAGTCATTTTTGTTGGGTATTCAGAGAGTAATAGTCCAAACATGAACGTAATAGCGTGACTGGAGTTCAAACTTGCTTGATGTTGCAATCCAATATGTTAGCCACTACATCACAGCAACTCCCCTCAAAATACTGTATTGCAAAAATTAGAGGAATGTGGAGTACCCCTTCATCACCTTTACTCCCAGGTTCACTCTGACCTGGAGTGGTAGTACCTATTATGGTCCCAGCTAGTAGTTAAATAGAAAAAAATTGAGTACCCATCAAGAATGAATAAAACATAACGTCTTTGGCATAAAATAGCCCTACAAAAGTCGACATGCCATAAAATCCAATTAACTAAATTATGTCTAATCTAAAAACTAACCACATATTACTAAAAATTCAAACACTTTGGAGAATATCATAAAATATAAAGTATGCCAAGGAATTTACAAAAGTTCCTGAGTAATTTTTTCAATGATTTTTGCAAGCAATCACGAATGTTCAGGATACAATTACACAAATGAAGGTAGTTGTTTAAATCTGAAGATTCCAAAAGGAATACAACTGAGGCTACAATTAAATGTGACCATGTCTCAGATATTCTGGTGGTTCCACCATTAATCACAGAGAAACATTTACACTTTGAATACTCATGTCAAGAAAACACTTCAACCATGAGGGAGTGAAAAACAAAGGCTTAGAGTCTGTGGTTATCAATCTTGGTCCGGCATCGCTTGTAGAATGAACATCATACTTCCCTTCACAGGAAGGCTGTGACTAGCATCCAGTCACCAGACAAAAAAAAAGACAGAAACCAAATACACTGACAGAACATGGTCAAGTGTTCAGTATATATGGATAAAAATATACACACTAAAACCACGAGCCAAGCAAAATCCTTGAAATAGACTTGACCATGCCACAAAGTAGAATAGCCCAAGCTGCTATTTAAACCACCAAGTCTGGATTCTCATAAGCTGATTCAACTTGCAACACAGTTGAATACTGATCAGTCTACACAAGTCTCTTGTTGATCAGTACAATATCAAATGACTTTTCAGATCTTCCATCTGTCACCTCAAGTCTTTTTTTTATAATGAAAGGCGGACCTGTGCATATCTCCTCCCAGTAAAAAAAAATGTTTAAATTTCGGTCAGGAGACGCTGCCACTTACAACCAATGCCATCCGCATAAGTAAAGAACCCATATATTTTTTCCACACACACACTAGGTAGAATCATGAGGAATTGGTAGACCAAAGCTCAGGTACAATGACAACATCAAGAGAAACCTGAAGGACTTTAAAATCTCCATAGGCAGTTGGCAAGACGCAAACAGAGACCGAATAAAATTGAAGAAAAGGATTCGCATGGTGTCCTCATCAGTTACGATGGACAGCAAGTAATAATAATTATGACTTTAAATAATTAATTTACTTTAAATTGAATCGTTTGTTTAACTTGGAATTGATTTCTATTGAAATAAACTAGCAAGAATATGCACCCTCTGGGCATAAGTATTTAAGTTTTTATGTAATGAAATATATTAGAAAGACTAACAAAATAAAATAAGAACACATAAAAAGATTACTTATTTTAATTATAGTTTAATTGGTTTCTACATAAAATCATTCATAGGAATGATTTTAATATGTTGGAGAATAAAACAATATTAGAGATCAATAATACCAAGTAATTGTTAAAACCAGTATGCAAATTAACCACACTATATATTATGTAAACCTTTATTTTTTAGTGATATATAAGACACATTGCATGATTTTAAACGCTCTAGTAACATAGGCTGTTTTGAGGCAAATCTGACTCAGGTTTTCATAGAGACAAAAGCAATTCATTTAAAAGTTTAGCAAATAAGCTTTCAAAATGTGTAATACTGATCAAATTTCCAAGCATTTTTTCTGACAACCCACTTCTCTATCACATTTGCTTTTGAATTTAGTTTGTTCTGGAACACACATATTTGCTTTGAACAAGACCTCGGAAAATCTGATGGGTCCCAACTAAAGTTTCTTAATAAATTGTAGGGTTTTTATTTATAATCTGGGGGAAAAACTAAAGCCAGCTAACTCCTAGTCCATTTTGTGTAATTAATTTCTAAGAAACTATTGAAATGTATTTACAGTTAGCTTGAAATGGTAAGAGAAGAAATAGAAAAATACTGGAACATATGGATGCGATTTTACTGCGTCCTTTTAGATTTTTATGTGTCAGGGACACAGGACGCATACCTATCAGCATCTCTGCAGTTGTATACAATGATGAATCCAATGTAGTCACTTTATCATCATCAAGCTGTATCTGATGTGAGAATAGAAAATAATTTGTCCTACAACCCTTGGAAGTTTCTGATTTGGAAACATTTTTTTTTTTAACATCAATAATGAATTTTTGATATTTACCATGTACCCCACGTTGTACGGGTTAGGCACAAGGTCCTAGTAATATGGGACCACCCACAAACCGAAGCTCATGGGTGGCAGGTGCAAAAAATGCGTTGATCCCGTCAGCATTCCCTCGCAATAAACCCAGCCCTGCCCCTTTAAATCGTGGGGGCAGGGGAGCCTGGGGGGATGGCCCCCAGGGATCAATGCTATTAGCTTGGAAGATCCAGGGCCAAAGCCACTGGACCCCCACCCCGAGGGGCGGGTCTACATATGTTCTCTTTTCAATTCAACTAAAATTCTTATTCTGAATTTTAAAATATTTATATGTTTACCAACCTCTCTGCATGAGCAGAATGGAACACAATGTCAATTTCTTAAGTAGGTTTTAAACAAGTTTGAATTCAGAGTTTTCTCCTAGACTGGTTGCCTAACCAAGGTTAAAGAGCTCAGTCTGTCCTACTATGTACCTATAACTGGAGGGAGAATAGTTGGATTTAAAGATATTAGCACTATGTGAAATGCAAATAGCCTCATCCAGATCAACTTTGAAATATTCATGGATACAGTTAATGTTTGGACAGAGATAATATAATTTTACTTTTTCAATATAACTAAGTTGAAATGCGAATTCTTTATTTCACAGAAATCACATCAATGTACTCACTGAAGGGTATCAAAATGAAATTTTAAAAATAGAAATAGAAGAAAAAAAAAAACAATCAAATATTTTAATTAGATGCGTTACTTTAAAAAGTTAAAATGTGTAAAAAAAAAAGAAAAATAAAAAAAAAAAAAAATTATAAATGTATTATTGTTGATACAATGTGCTCTCTAATAGTGAAATTAGAAAAATGAAGCTGGAACTGAGTCATGTCATATTTTATAGAAATGAAATACATCTAAAAACACTAAGGTAGTGTTGTCTTCAATTCAAACACAAGAATAATTAACTGCAGTCCATGTGCGACATAAGCAAACAGATCAATTCTTTAGTTTTCATAATTCAAACATTTTATCGTTTCCTGGTGACAGGAATTCGGAATATCGAGAGGTTGCTTCCAAATTGCCTTCACAACTATCCATTTCAGATTTCTGTGTTCTCAATACAGGATTTTCCCACTTATTCCAGATAACTTATTTTTAAGGGGGGGGGGCTGAATTACTATACGAATAGGTAAATATTATTATTTATTTTTTTTACTAAATAGATAAGTAACGTCGTTAAAGTTAAAAAGCGTTTTTTTTGTTTTGTTTTACTTGTTGAAAAGAATAGTAAATAATATATTTGGAGAGAGTGCTTTCTTAATAAAATAATAATAATAATAATAATAATACCTGTCAAACAAGATCGGAAACAAATAAAAACTTTAGAAATAAGTTAATTAAAAATCTAAACCCTAGCTTTAATTCAGGAAGGGGGAAATAATCGATTAGAATTTTAAACAGATTTTGAACAAAATTAAATTAAGAAGCCCAAATATTACCTAATTAAAATAATTCAAGGTTTTTTTTATCTGCTTTATTTTATTTTTAAATAGTTTTTAAAAAGACAAGCTTTAATTTTAGTTGTTTTTAACATTTTTCTTTTATAAGAAATGCTGATTAATAAAAAATTCAAAAAATACCTAAACCTAAACAGGGAAATGTTTTTAAAGCTATAATGAACATAGAAAAACGGCAGAATATCTTTAATTTACACAAAGAAAAACAACGATACTATCACTACAAAACTAATGACTCGAACATTTGCTAAAAATTAATACAACTAGCCTAAAGCTAACTCTTACAATAGTGAAAATAATGTTATTTACTAGAAACTCCCATGTTTTTCTTTTTAAGAATTGAAAATAAAATTTTAAAAAAACGATCATATGGCAATGAAAGGGAGATTTTAGTTGAAAACAGCAATGGTGTAAAATAAACAACTAAAATTTAAATTAACAAAAAAAAAAAAAAAGAAAAACACACACACACTTGGAATAATTTAAAATGAAAAAATATATTTTTTCTTATTTTCTCAGTAAAACAAACATCAACAAAGAGATATGCGAAACAAAAACAAAATAAAAGCAAACACAATTAAGCCAAGCAAGGCAACATATTTTTTAGGTAGAACCAAGGTAACCATTTTCAAATTAACGGCATAAAATAAGAATTTAAATAAAACTTTAAAAATAAAGATACTCACCTCTAAAATACCTATAATGAAGGCTGCGTATATGAATGAAAAATATAAACGGGATTAATAATAACAATAATAAATTACACGGTACAGTACACAAGTACTCGTGAAGTGGAAGAGAAACAGACAGTGACAATCTTGTTGTGTTTTAGAACGAATTTTCACTGTGTTTTGAAAATAAATTTAACTTTAGTATCGTCAACAAGTTAGATTATGGTGTAGGTCATCCATAGAGTGACTAGCTGGAAGTCCTAATGGATGCAGATATAGTGAAGACGAAAAAAAATAGTGTATATCCAGGTTTATTCCATCCAAGCGTCGTCCGCCATTGAACACACGCTCTGTGCGGAAGTGAAATTATTTTAGGAAGTACTGCGCATGCTCATTGATAAGTTGAACAGGAAACTACCGGTCCCGACCTTGTTTTTCTCGGTGCGTTTAATGATAAAATAATAAATAACGATTATTTTTATTGGAGTTGAGAATTATTACTAATGATGTTAACTATAACTGATTGGTTTGCTGAAAATATTTAAATACTCTACTCAAACTGATTAAATATATGTGGAAAAACGCAACTAAGCAGAAAAATAATGACAACTTTTAATTTGCAGTTGTGTACTTTACTAACATGAGCTTTGTTTTTGTTCCTTTCATGTATTGTAAACCTCGGAAGAGTAAATACAAGTTCAAGTTAAATTTGGAAGTGGTTCACACTGGAACATGTTGTGGGTGCCGAAAAAAACAAAAAAATATTCAGTAGTTATTTTCTTAGCTTTGCTTAGATGTGGCACAAGGCCGGGTGTATGAGGCACCCAGTGAGACTCGAATTCACTTGTAGGCGTCTAAATGTTCTTCAGCATCACCAGTTCTTTCACAGGTGTCCAGGATTACTCCTTCCTGATCCAACCCACCTTATGAAATGGGAATTGCTGCCTGAGTGATAGATCTCCAGGAACCAGATTTTTTTATTTACGTTGCATCTTGCTTAAAATTTAGATATTAGTGATTAGATTCGTTTCCCAAGACTGAATGTGACAAAAAAGTCGATTTAATGAAGCACCTTACGCGCTTTCCTTTGCGAGTAGAAAACAATTGCCCAGTTGCTCTAGCCAGTAGTACCACAAAAGCTTCAGAGCGACCCACAATTCTTCCCTTTTTAGAGCAATGAAGACATGATGTCTCAATGTTTAAATCCCCAGGATCAAGCTTGGTTTATCTTTACGCCATAGTACCCAAAGACAAAACACGGCTGCTACTACTAGGGCTCAAACAAGGAAATTCTACGTTCAATATTTGTCCATTATATACGAAGAAGAGGACGCTTTTTAGGTCAATTTTGGGTATACCTAGCTTATATTAACCGTTAATATAAGCTAGGTATACCCAAAATTGACCTAAAATGCGTTTTTGACTAAATGAATTTAGCCCCCCTACAGAAAATAATTTACCAAAAATCAGGGAATTATCGGATTTTAATGAAATTTTCAGTGTTGATTTATCAATGAATAAACTTTATAATGCATTATTTATTTTATTTCAAAACTTTCTGATTTTTTCAGGTCACTTAATTTTGACCCCCACCTTATTTTGGGGGCGTAAAATCTCGGCGAGTTGGTCAGCGTTTGATACTAATTACAGTAGAAATAAAAAGATAAAAGACCGAAGTTGTGAATGGAAAAAAAAATTTTAAGGGGAATATTCTATGAGAAAATAAGTACCGAAAATCGGAAAATAAAATGTAAAAAAATAAATAAATAAATAATTTTTTGGAGATTTCTTTTTTACTCATTTCGATAATTATTTAATTGGCTATTATCTTATAAAAGAAAAAATTATACATCGATATTTTTTCTGTTTAAAAAGGCGGGGCTAAATTTTCAATAGAGTTTTTCTTCAAAACTTATACTTTGTTTGACTGAAATAAGGTTTGCATTAAATAGATATTTATTTCTAGAATCTAAAATATAACATTTTAAACTTAACATCAGATTATTTTCATTTTAAGTGAATTTTATATATTAATTTTTCATAGCAAAAATACTTAATTCAAGTTTTGAAATAAAATAACTGATGCATTATAAAACTCATTAATTGATAAATCAATACTGAAAATTTCATTAAAATCGGATAATTCCCTGATTTTTGGTAAATTCTTTTGCAATCGCGAATGTTACATTAAATTTGTAAACAAGCCATTTATACCACTTATAAAGAGCGTTAATGGCCGAACACAATCGAAATTGACCCAAAAAATCGTTTTAGATGTATTAAAAATAAATTGCATATGTAATGATATTTTTCTTTTTTTAATGATGGTCATTATATTACTACTTATCGTTTTAGACAAAAGTTTGACCTTAAATAATAGATTTAATTAATTTTAATTCGTTTTAAAAAAATGTAGCAGACGAATTATGCTTATAAATTATAAGCAGAAACAACTAGCTTGATAATTTGTTTTTTCATAAGATGATTTAAGAAATTTACTAATTCAAGGAATTTATCTTTTATATTGCTACTGAGAGAGAATTATTTAGCTTACTAGCAGGACCTGTGGATATACCACAGTATGATAATTTAATTATTACTACGTTTAATATATTATCAAACTTTGATATGTTTGTTTGTTTACTTATAGTAGGGTAGATAAGAAGGTGGACCGGGAAAAAATTGTTACCAAGCTAAATTTGGTATTTTTTTAAGGCTTAGTGTATCTTTTGAAATTTGAAAATTCCTCTTTTTGACCCCCTGGGGAAAATTTTTTTTATCAAGGGGGGGGGGAGTATGCAAACCAGATCTATTAATGGCTATTGCAAAATAGTTCAATGTAAAAAGTATAATAATCTTGATTTAACTCTCTTGCTCTTTTTTTCTCTTTCTTTCCTTCTTTTCCTCTTTTCATTATGTTTGATCTAAACAGATTAGCATTATCACTTCCGCACGCTCACCCCACTCTCTATTTTTCCCCTACACTTCTTTTTTTCTTTCATTTTAGATTTTTCTGTGTAGCATGTCCTTTTTTCTTCCCTTTCTTTATAATAAAAATGGAATGGTCCATTATTTTGCTGCGGTGACAACACTTTTAAGAAATAAGAATTCGGCAGATAAGCAACACCAGATAATCAGAATTTACATATTTGCATTTCGGTCATACAATTAAGGAACATGAGTATTAATATTTATATACAAAGAGAAAGAGGCTACTATCAGCAAAAACAACTTGCTTGATAGTTTGTTTTTGTTTTTTGTTTTTTTCATAAGATAATTTGCACCAAGTTACCTTTAAGCACCCAGGGGCGACCTGGATTCAGAGGGACATGTTTCGCTTTGTACCATCAACATCCGGTTGTTTGTTACCAGACGATTTTTAGACGCATTTTTTTTTTAAATTATAAAACTAACTGCTAACCCTAACCCCTAACCCTAACAAACAACCGGATGTTGACGGTGCAAAGCAAAACATGTCCCTCTGAATCCTGGGGTGCTTAAAGGTAACTTGGTCTGATAATTTAAGAAATGTACAAATTTAAGGAATTTATCTTTTTATTTGCTAACTCAGTTGGTAGACCGTCTGACTAGGAACCACAAGGTGCCTTGTTCAATACCAGCTCTCGCCAACTCAGCATATGAGTAGCACAAGGATCTAGGCGGTAAAGTGAGGAGCTGATGGTAGGTGTGACACTCCCCCTCAAATGCTAGAATAATCTCTTTGGTCTAACACTAGTGAAAAGGGAATAAACTCCCTCGCTGTCTGACTGATACTGACATTAGGCTGCCCCACCGACTTTACTTACTTTTTTTAGTTTGGTTTGGTTTGTTTTGTTTTATGGCATATCAACTGTGGTGGGTCATTTAATGCCGACAAAGTTTTGAAATAAATTCATTCTTAATGGATAATCAAATTGTTTATAAACTCATCTTTTTCTATTTAACCCATAGATGGGACCCTAACAAGTACTACCACTCCTGATTAGAGTGGACCAAGGAGCAATGGTGATGAAGACCTCCAAAACTGGAACCTCACCATCAGATAGAATTTAACATCATTCCCAGGACATGAAGACCCTCAGCCACTGCCTTCTAGCACATATATGATAAAAAGGGTTGGGGGCTTGCCATATTGGCAATATGGTTGGGGCAATCGTATAGGTGCTAGGGCTTGACATGACCAGCCGATTGATTGGAGGAGGCCTCTCCGACCGCCCATCTAGCCTAAGAAAGGACCAAAATGGAGTACTGCATGTCATGCACTGCTCATCGACCTGGGTTCCATCCTTAATAATCACGGGTCGCCACCCACGGCCAACAGTTTTACCACTCTGCAGAGGTGCAGCCGGTGCATTCTAACACCCCAGCCAACAGGGCGGTTATATTTTGGGGAAGAAACTAATTGAACCAATTTTATTTTCATTTTATTTTTTAGCAACGCACTGTATCAACTTTCCTTTGAAAAATAATGTTTTTTATAGTGAAGATGAAAATAAAAGTATTTTCTTCAGACCAGGGCCGGTGTCAGAAACTCATGCCTCATGAAATAAGTAAATAAATAAAAATAAAATAAAATAAAATAAAAAATAAAAAGAGAACTATATTTCACAAATTACAAAAAAATTTATAAAATTTTCTCTTTTTACATCTTAGTACTTTGAACATCATTAGATCCCATAAAAGAAAAAAGCCTCACATTAAAAAAGGCAAGAAACAGGTGATATCCCACAGAGACTGTTACAGATGCAGACTACACAGACTATCTGGCACTTCTTGCAAATACACTTACAGAAGCCAGATCCCTGCTACATAGCCTGGAGAAGGCAGCACAGAACATCAGCCTCTATGTGAACTTCAATAAAACTGAGTTCATGTGTTTCAAAAAGGAAGAAGACATTTTCACACTCAACGGTAAGCCTCTAAAGCTGGTGGAACAATTCACATACATTGGTAGTAATATCTCATTCACAGAAAGTCATGTTAACGCATGCATAGGGAAGATATGGTCTGCTATAGACAGGGTATTTGCCTCATACCCCACTTGTATGGGATGGGCACAAGGCCTCGTTTTAATGTGGGCCACCCACAAACCGAAGCTCATGGGTGGGAAAGAACAAAAATTGCGTCGATCCCTTCGGCATTCCCCCTCAAGGGCAATAAACCCAGCCCTGCCCCCAAGAGGGCAGGTATTGCCTGGGGGGATGGCCCCCTGGGATCAACACTATTATTTCTTACTTAACCTGATTCAGTGGCCGAAGCACACTGGACTCCCAGCCGAGGCCGGATATAAAAGGTAAGGGTATTTGCCTGCTCATCCCACTTATGAGGGCTGGACACAAGGTCTCGTTTTTACGTGGTAAAAATTGCATCGTCGATCCAGGGGGACCATCCTCCTGGATCGACGCTATTAATTGTACTTTACCGGTCCAGAGGCCAAAGCATACTGGACCCCCAGCCGAGGCCGGGTATAGAAGGTAAGAAGTGTCAAAGCATAGAATCTGGAACAGATACTACACTTTGATCCTCCCTTTAACCAAGGTAAGCTATAAACAGATTATCACTCATATGGAAATCCAATCTCACTGACAAGTTAAAGCGACAATTCTTCCAAGCCATAGTTGTATCAGTGCTATTATATGGTTACACCACTTGGACGCTAATGGAGTGCCTAGAGAATAAGCTAGGGAGCTGCACAAGACTGCAATGTGCAATCATAAACACATCGCGGAAACAACACCCCACAAGGAAGCAGCTGTACAGCCACTTGCCCCCATCACACAAACCATCAGAGTGACACAAACAAGACATGCTAGACACTGCTGGTGAAGCAAGGACGAACTCATAAGTAACATTCTCCTATGGAAACCAGTACATGGATACACCAATATGGGCTGTCCAGCAAAGACCTATATTGACCAACTTGTGTAGAGGACTTCCCAAAGGCAAGAAATGATAGGGACAGTTGATGAGAGATTGTCATAGATATCCGTACTACTAGCGTGATTTTTAGTATGATATTAACTTTATATATACAATATATGAATTTCACTTTTTAAAAAAAGAGAATTATACAGAAAATTTGGCTAAGATATTTTATGATAAATCAGAATTAAAACAAGTGGGTCATTCCATGTCAAAACACCAGCAAAAAGTTGAAATCTGCACCCACCGACACCAAATTACCTGAAATTTGCTCCCACAAAATTCTTTGATGAACTTAGGCAAACATAGTAGATCTTAAGAAAAAAATATGAAAATTGAAGAGGACACATTTTCGATAGACTGACCGTAAGCTACATAGGTGAAAAGTTGTTGATTTTGGAGTCATGCATTTGGGTGGGCAAAATAAAAAAAATTATCAGGTATGGGGTTAAAATAGTTGGATATTTGGATTCTACAGTCCTTATTTGCCTTACATACCAAATTTCAGAAATATTGAATGTATGAAAGTATTTTTTTTAAATCTTTTAAAAACACTGAGATTTTACGACACCACACGGCCTAAATTTTGAGGCAAAATAGGAAAATTATATCCCCCCCTCTAAAATCGGAACAGTAAGGTTTAAGACAAAATAATTTGGCACACTTTCCTAACTCATGAAGGGGAACATTTGTGCCAAATTTCAGGTAATTCGGTGTCGGTGGGTGTAACACCCTGGTGAATTGATATGGAATGACCCAAGTGTAGAAATCATTAATATACTTTGGCATGCTTTTATATATCAATTGTTTTCATTAGCAACAGAAAACACCCTCCGGGCATCGTAAAAATTAATTTTTGAAAACATTGCCTGAGAGGGTGGGAGTTAAAAATTCAATGTCAGAGGGTTTGTATCATAAGTAAGACAAATCCTCATATTTATTAAAGGAGTAAAAAAAAAAAAAAAATGAAACAATTTGAAATGAAAACTGAGCCCCGTCCCTCTCAAATAAAATGTTGCGTGCATGTAATAAACAAACAATTATTTTGAATATTTTACACATAAATTTTACACAAAATGTATTTATTTGTAAACTTTTTAGTTAACTTCTTGTTACTGTAAAAAAAAATGGGACGAGAGTAAAAAAACAATTTTTAAAATTGTTTACTCAAATTTTGGGTGTATATAGCATAAGAATATGGTGACGTAAGCTGGGACGTAGAGCTATGACATAGTTTTTGTTACAGACAGAAATACAGACAATCTCCATTATTAATAGATAAGTATTTTTGTAAATCTTGATTATTCCAAATCTTTTATGAAATGATTTTGTGCTTATGATTAGATTTTCGCATTCCCAAAAGAAGAATAACGAGGGAGGTGTGTGTGTGTGTGTGTGAATTTTATTTATATGTACATTTAACTTTCTGTTACAATTTTGTGACCATTTTTAGGCCGCAAGTGAGAGCACTTTACAGTGGAGATCCCTTGTGTTCGTTAGTGTTAGGTAGAATACTTGTGTTCCTTAGTGTTAGCCAGAATCCTTAGTTGTTCCTTAGTGAAGAATCGTTGTGTTAAACAGTGTCCTTGGTTGTTGATCCGTTTGTGTTGAATACAAGCAACTGAACAGCTTTCAAAATCGGCGATTAAATAGTTAACTAACCACGTATTCAAGCGTGTTAATTGGCTAGCTTTAACCCACGCAGGGTCTATAAGTTTAAGTGGTGGAGTCAAGCACACCTTATATTACAAAATATTCCAACACTTTCACTTTCTAGATAAATTCTATTACCGAAAAATTCAATATTATTCTCCTACACACACACACATATATGTAGGGTAGGATTTTGGGTTATTAGACTTGTGGATATTTTGTGGGATGTTACTGGTTTATTTTCTTAAACTTCATTATATGTGGTTCTTCCTTCTGTTGGTTATCAAGCTGTAAAGGAATTAAGGAAGGGAAAAGAGACAAACTTTTAAGGTTCAGGCTTTATTTCTAGGTTCATAGCTATTTCTTGGAGAGGACATTTTCTCCTGAGCCAGTCAATAGCATGTGTTCCCAATAAAGGTCTGTGTTGGAATGGCCTAGGGATCTTTTTGATGCCAGGAAGGGGCCTTTTTTCTGCACATGCCCAGAGGGTTCTTCCTGTCTGAGGGCTTCTGGGAGATTGTTATTTTTTCAAATTTTATTTTATTTTAATCCCCACATACATATATATATAGATAATTTTCAACAAATGAATGAATATGCATTTTTCATTGCTTATTTTGTAGCATATCAACTGTTTTAAAAACAAACCTATTTTTTAAACTTTTATCTACAAAAACTTTTTGATGATGAGACACAACACAAAGTTGTTAGATTTAACAAATGACAGTTCTATTAATACACAAAACACCCATGTGAGTTATAACGAATACAGAGCAATAACAAATCTGATCATTGATGTCTTCCTGTAGCTAAGTTGTCAGCGTCACAGGCCAAGAAGGTGAGTCTGGTCGGTGTCGTCAGACAGCCAGTCCTTCCAGAGGCTGGAAATGTGCTGGACCATTCATCACCATTACTCCCAAGTCCACTCTGACTTGGAGTGGTAGTACCTGTTAGGACCCCCATCTATGATTAGATCAAAAAATAAATTTTTAAAAAATTGAATACCCAACAAGAATGAATAAAACAAAAAGATCTTTGGCATAAAATAACCCAAGGGTTGACATGCCATAAAATCAAACCAACCAGCCAACCAACCTATTACTTCCCTCCACTCTCTTTCTGGTCTTTTAGCTTTATTGCAGTCATAAATAAATAAATGTGTTTAATCAGATTTACTGTTAATTTAGCTTCTTTTGAAATATCCAATATGGCTGTTGAAAAAAGAATTTCTTAGAATTAGATCTGCCATTAATAAATAAATAAATAAAAATGATTTATTTGATTAATCATTTTTCTAAGAACTTATACATTTTGGTTATATATTTGATAAAAATCTATTTTTTCTTTACAAAAACTGAAAACTGTATAATTTGGTAATTATTTAATGATAATATTAGGTTGATCGAAAAATTAACAGCTAGTTTTTTAACAAAATATTTAGTCATGTAAATTCATAGTTAGCTAATTTGTTTAATGGCATATCAATTACTTATGGGTTATTTAATGCCAAAATTTATTTCATTTATGAATGTTTGATTATATGTATATTTTCAATATTCCATTGTATTTTTTTTTAAATTCCACTTTCTTTTTTTAAATAGTCTATAATCATTTGATAGCACACAGTTATATGATATCAAGTATTCCTATCTAATACAAATACAGTTACATTGTTTCAAGTGTTCCTATCTAATGCAAATACAATTCTAAGTGTTTCTATCTAATACAAATACATTTATATAGTTTCAAGTATTCCTATCTAATACAAATATAGTTCTATAGTTTCAAGTATTCCAATCTAATACAAATACAGTTGTATAATTTCAAGTATTACTATCTAATACAAATACAATTACATAGTTTCAAGTATTCCTATCTAATACAAATACAGTTACATTGTTTCAAGTGTTCCTATCTAATGCAAATACAGTTCTAAGTGTTTCTATCTAATACAAATACATTTATATAGTTTCAAGTATTCCTATCTAATACAAATATAGTTCTATAGTTTCAAGTATTCCAATCTAATACAAATACAGTTGTATAATTCCAAGTATTACTATCTAATACAAATACAATTACATAGTTTCAAGTATTCCTATCTAATACAAATACAGTTACATTGTTTCAAGTGTTCCTATCTAATGCAAATACAGTTCTAAGTGTTTCTATCTAATACAAATACATTTATATAGTTTCAAGTATTCCTATCCAATACAAATATAGTTCAATAGTTTCAAGTATTCCAATCTAATACAAATACAGTTATATGATATCAAGTATTCTTATCAAATACAAATACAGTTACATTGTTTCAAGTGTTCCTATCTAATGCAAATACCGTTCTAAGTGTTTCTATCTAATACAAATACATTTGTATAGTTTCAAATATTCCTATCTAATACATATACAGTTGCATAGTTTCAAGTATTCCTATCTAATACTAATAATTTGTACACAATTATATAGTTTACATAATCATTTATATATTCAATTTTCCATTGCACTTTTTTCTAATTGCACTTTTTTTCATTAGTCTTTAATCATTTGTTTGCACAGTTATATAGTTTCACATATTCCTATCCAACAGTAATAATTTACAAACAGATCTATTTGACCCATTGATGAGACCCTAACACATACTAGCACTCCAGCTCAGCAGAGTGGACCTGGGAGTAATAGCAAGAAAGGGGTACTCCACACTCCCCCAAAGTACTAGAACTGGAGCCTCACCATCAGATGCAGTTTAGTGTCATATCCAAGACACTGATCCACTGCTGAGCTTTCACTTTGTTTTTCCCCCCAGATTATGTATGAAGAGTAAACAGTGTTGAATGTTTATTTTATATTCAACTAGGATTTTCAAACCAAAAGAATTATAAGATGATTTTTCCATAAGCAATCCTGAAAGAATATGCAGACACAAGCACTAAAGAAAGGACAGCACATTATATCAGTCATCAAAATATTTCTTGACATTTTATAAGAAATGTTATATATATATATATATATATATATATATATATATATATTTTTAAAGAAATGGATACAATAGAAATCTACTCGAGTTTCACCATTAGGATCTTCAGGGTTAAATCCACTGAATCAATCGGTACCTCGATTAATTCAGTGGATTTAACCCTAAAGATCCTAATGGTGAAATTCGAGTAGATTTCTATTGTATCCATTTCTTTAATAAATTCGCTCTACTTTCTATTGAGCACTTTGTATTTGTTATATCGCTGACTTAACCCCTGGATTAACGATCGTGCTCATATTCACCGGTAAGCCACCATTTATCTATATAAATACATATATATAATATATATATATATATATATATATAAAATAAGGTCGGTTTAGCTCAGTAGAGCATCTGACTAAGAACCACAAGGTTCCGGGTTCGATACCGGCCCTCGACAATTCAGCGTATGAGTTGCACAAAGATCTAAAGTGAGGAGCTGATGGTAGGTTGGCGCTTCGCTTCAGATGCCAAAACAATCTCCCTGGTCTAGCGCTGGTGGAAAGGGGATAGACTTCCTCGCTGTCTGTCTGAAACTGACTTTAGGCTTCCCCAACAACTTTTTTTCTATAAGATATCTCATCATGGTATATATATGGTCGGTTTAGCTCAGTAGAGCATCTGACTAAGAACCACAAGGTTCCGGGTTCGATACTGGCCCCGCCAATTCAAGCTAATTTCACAGATCTGTTACTGAACAGCAAGTTTGATCCTTGTGGGATGCTCCATACTTGCAGCATTGTGTATACTCATGACAAACAGGTTGTCCACCTTGTTAGCTGGGGCTGTATAATACACAAACTGCTCTTCTGCAGAGGTGTAAGACTCTCCTCCCAATGGGACCAACTGCTGGCTGAGGGTGGAGACCTGTGATGTTTAATGACGAAATCCTGGTGGCTGAGCAGTCCATGATATGCAACACTTTTGCTCTTACTTAGGCTAGACAGGCAATCGGAGAAGAAGCCCCATACTTGCAACCTTGTGTCACATCCTACCCATGGCAGATGGGTTGGGTAAATATTTACTTAACTTTCAATTACTTAACTTTTTTTAGCTTTGTTTAATTTATAGCTTTAGGGCATTATATATTGAGGGGTGTACCGTTGTTTTTTTGATGGTTAGTGTAGTAAACAGATTTTAATCTAGGCATTGTCGAATTCAAGTCTGAATCGTTAGAGTGATTAACATGCAATAACCTTAGCTTAACCTTCAATTTCCGGCTATGAAGCAAACAGTGGAAATAGAGTCTTTTAGTTAGTTAGTCAACTGCTGGACCTCATGCTGAACAAAGGCTTGGCTCAACTCTCACATGCGGTTGAGAATCCTAAGATTTAAGGTTAGATCCTAAGTTGAATAAAATGTGATCACAAAGACTATATGCCTTGAGTTTGTCTCCAAAAACTATGACAACATTGGCATCCCTTAGAACCAAAGACCAGAACAAGAAGTTAAGAAAAGTTAGCAGAAACCGCCCAAACAAAAGAAACCAGAACCAGACCAAAAGAAGAAATACAGAAAGAAGAAATACCAGCCCAGACAACAGAAAGTGAGTAAATAGACTATTCAATATCAGGTCACCACCCTCATAATATATACCAAGACAGAAGTGGTATACAACAAGGGCACCAAGATTTGTTTTCTGTAATTAGAAAATTATCTTGGTTAAGTGATGCAAGGTAGATGGTAGATGACAGAGAAAGCAGTTTTGGACTACTATTTCAAAGTAGGAACAAAGATGTTAAATAAATAAAGGTTTATTAAAAACTAGAAGCATATTTTAAATATCTTGCACAAAAAGCAAGAACCGGTGATATTTAATCTTATTATAATGGAGATTGTGTGTTTTTTGTCTGTAACCGAAACTATATTACTAATCGAGTCACAATTAACATAGTTATTTATATCACATTCTCCATGATTTTATTTATATTTAAACCTCAATTATTAATAAAATTGTTTCACCTTTTTATTAGTGTTGTCCATATCTACATACTAATAACATGCTATTGTATTTATGTATACAAAAAATAGCGGTCTGCAGTGTGAACGAGAAGGCTAATTTGCATATTGATATTAAAAATGTGATTTTATTAAATATGTGCTTAGTATTATTGATTTCTAATTGTTTGGTTTTATTTTAATGAATATAAGCAAGAATCTCTTCAATGAATCTTAAATGAAATCCATTAACAAGAAAAAATAAGTGTAATTTTATTCTTTATTTCCTAATTTAACTAAATAGTTAAATAAGTAAAATTCAGCAATGAAAGACGGGAGTGATGGAAGAGTAAGTTTCATTTCTATTTTTCTATTATACCCCACTCTGTTTCAAATCTTTTTATCTGCCTTCTTATTAGCCTTTCTAATTTAATATAATATTTCATTACATTAAAACTTAAATACTTGCACCCGGAGGGTGCATATATTTGCTAGTGTATATAAATATCTATTTTGTTCTTAATTGTTTTATTTTCATAGCTTCATAAATAGCAATAGTATATACAGTTCACTGCCGTCCCTCATAATCCTACAACCCCACCATCAGAAAGTTTTCTTCTCATGAGCCCTCAAATGACTCATCAATCCCGTTGAAGATCCACAAAGTTTGATGCAAATATGACATAGGAAAGATGTCCTTCCCACTGGATCGGATGGATAAGATGATAAAAGCTGATGCTTATACATATGTCTCTTAAGACTAGAAGCTGACTTACAGACTTTCTTACAGATTGCACAAGACAAATTGTTTGTTTCTGGAGTTTGCATGAATTGTCCCTGATGAGATTTCCTATGATTGACATATCCGGCCTTAGAAAGTAGAATCCGTCCACATGTTTGACATTTCCAACCCCCCATGTTCTCACCAATATGACTGGTGTATCCTTTCGAAGTTGCTGCTTGAGGTTTTCATGCTCAATTCTTTCACTCTCAAAACTGGTACAGCCATCATCCACATGAATTCTCCAGTCAGTTTCATACATACTTACATACATACATACATACATACATACACACAACTGCCCTTTATGTGTGTATAGATTTGAATAGGTATTTTTAGGTGGAACAGTTCATCTGTATAAGAGATACACATTTTTATATCCAATCTCTTTTATATCCACAGAAGATATTGAAAAAAAAGTAACAATTCAAATACTGAAAGAGCAAAATCACTAATTGACTTCCTTATTCAGAAAAAATATTTTCTCTTTTTTATCATTCAAGTAATATCATTGTTCATTATATTTGTTATGATGTTACGAAGAGAGTTATTCTATTTCAAGTCTGTAGTTCAATGTCCTCTTTTTGTATGGTTAGTTGTGGCACAAGGCTAGATTAATGGGGCAACCAATTAGACTTAAATTCACTAGTAATGATTTGTTAGTCTAGTTTGCTAACCATTACACTACACAAGACACCCTGTTCTCTTTTTGTATAGTTATTTACTAAGCTTTTTCTTAGTTGTGGTACAAGGCTGGATGCATTGAGCACCCAGTGAGATTCCCTCACTTATAATGGGTATCTAGTCAAGCTTGCTAACCATTACACCATACAAGACACCCTTCATTATCTACTAAGTTTTTGGTTAGTTGTGGCACAAGGCTGGATGTATGGGGCACCCAATGACTCTCAAACTCACTAATAATAGGATGCTAATCTAGCTTGATAACCATTTCACTACACGAGACACTCTGTTCTCTTTATGTATAGTTATTTACTAAGTAAAGGGCCAGTTTAGCTCAGTTGGTAGAGTATCCACCTTAAAACCACAAGGTTCTGGATTCAATACTATAGGGAGTTTAAAAGTAAACAGAAATCCTTCAGGTCTTCTTATTGTTGTATCTCAACGTGGAAAAATACACAGAAGAATGGTGTGCTTAATACATTTATTCAGCACCAGCATCTGGGGCCAAACAGATACATACTAACACAGAACAAATAAGTACAAACAATTAACAAGACAAAACTTACATTAAATAGAGGAGGGTCAATTCGGTGTAGCCAATGCAGCAAAGTCAGTCTGAATATTATTCAGCTTGTTAATCCACTTTAATTGTAGGCTATTTTCTGGCTATGAGCCAGTCCATCTGGTAGAGTGCTGAAGGGGTGTTAGCTACTCTACAACACTTATCATCACACGTTGCAGGCAGTGTCATCAGACTGTTACGTACATCTGGTTCTCTCCACTGAAAACAGTCATTCACCCTCTCGAGAGAAACCACCTCAGCATTTATGCCTCTTAGCCGTTGAACCATGTCAGCCAACAGAGGTGACAGTAATCTTACTACAAGCCACCACTCCGATCACGAGGTTGCGAGTTCAATCTCTGTAGTTACCTGCTACAAATACCAGTCCTCATCAACTCAGTGCATGAGTAGCATAACTTGGACCTGTGCGGTAAAGGGGGGAGCTGATGGTAAGTGTCGCACTCCACCTCAGTTGCAAAAACAATCTCCCTGGTCTAGCACTATTTAAAAGGAGATAGACTCTCTCACTGTCTGGCTGATACCGATAATAGGCCACTCCGCCTACTTTACTTTTACTTTACTTATCTACTAAGTGTGGCATAAGGCCAGAAATATAGGGCACCCAGTGAGAATCCATAATCTGCACAGAGCTCATTGATGTAGGTTTTTGCTGGTCTGCCTACATTAGTGTGCCCATGTGTAGTGTCCACAGAAGAATGTCACTTATGAGTTCGTCCTTGCTTCTCTAGCAGTGTCCAGCACGTCTTCTTCATTTTACTTAGAGATAGCACACAGCATCTTTGTGTAGCTCCTATTTATCCTTTTCTTCAAGTGCTTTGTGGTGCAGCCATACAGTAGCATTAACTCCAGTTAATCTCATTTTCAAAAATAAAAATATTCTGCCCCAAAGAAGACCACTTTTTTGTATACTCAAATTTTATGTTTCTCTATTATTATTACTAGCAAATATATGCACCCTCCGGGTGCAAGTATTTAAGTTTTAATGTAATAAAATATTGTATTAAATTAGAAAGGCTAATGAAACTAAATAAGAATACAGATAAAAAGATTTGAAACAGAGGGAGTATAATAAAAGATTTGAAAACAAAGGGAGTATAATAAAAAATGGAACAACTGAAACTTACTCTTCCATCACTCTCGTCTTTCATTGTTATTTTTCTAATTTAAGTATTTAGTTAAAACAGGAAGTAAACAATAAAATGACAGTTATTTTATCTTGTTAATGGATTTCATTTAAGATTCATTGAAGAGATTTTTACTTATATTCATTAAAATAAAACCAAACAGTTAGAAATCAATAATACTAAGCACATATTTATTAAATTCGATTTTTTAATATTAATATGCAAATTAGCCTTCCCGTTCACACTGTAAACCGCTATTTTGTTGTATATATAAATATAATTGCATGTTGTCAGTATGTAGACATAGTTAACAGTATTAATAATGTAAGACAATTTTATTAATAATTCAGGTTAAATAAAAATAAAATCATGGAGAATCTGATGTCAATAACTAAGAGAATTGTTACTTGAGTAGGAATATAATTTCAATTACAGACAGAAAAACACACAATCTCCATTATAATAAGATTTTATTTTATTTTACATTTAAAATAATACTAAATAGGATACTATGTATACATAGACAAATTCTTGGTCAAAACACATGTCGACAATTCAATATATTTTCATCCATACAGCATTTTCTTTCCATTTATCTTTCAACATAATTGTCAGATTCACTTCCACTTTTCTCACACACACATATATATATATATACATATATATATATATATATATATATATATATATAGTCATCCACAGACACCGTGTTTCGACGTTTCATGTCTCTTCAGTGTGGCTAGACACAACAACTACCTCTGACCAGGAGTGAAACCCGACTGACTTTTCGTCCGCCCAATTCATTAATCTTTCAGACATTTGACAGCTGCCGTAAAGGGGTGGTGTTTAAACTATTAAATACATACATTTGATTATATATTTTACGATCACCAGAGAGATCCAGTCTGTAAACAGACGATCATTGCTTTATGCTGGCAGTGAAAGTTATTTTAAGTCATCCCTAGAGAGCTCTACCAGGTTTTGGGAGCATATGATATATATATATATATATATATATGTTTTAAAACCGAATGGGTTAAAATCCTCTGACTATAGTTTTACACTTATAGTTTGACTCTTTTTATTGGGCGCTTTTTAATTCGATTTTAATTAATCCAGAAGTAAAAATATTTGTTTGCTTCGCGAATTGGCAATTAACTGTTATATATATGTATATATATATATAGTGGGGTATCATGAAATTAATTCAATCTTATAAGAAATGTTATATATATATATATATATATATATATATATATATATATATATATATATTAAAGAAATGGATACAATAGAAACCTACTCGAGTTTCACCATCTTCAGGGTTAAATCCACTGAATCAATCGGTACCTCGATTAATTCAGTGGATTTAACCCTAAAGATCCTAATGGTGAAACTCGAGTAGATTTCTATTGTATCCATTTCTTTAATAAATTCGCTCTACTTTGTATTGAGCACTTTGCATTTGTTATATCACTGACTTAACCCCTGGATTAACTGCCAAAGAAAATATTTTTTGAAAAAATCTTTTTAATTTGAAATGCAGCAGAAAACTCAACCCCCCTCCCCCCCTTTTTTTTTATTAAAATTCAAAATTATTTGTCACTGCAATTTTGAATAATGATGTATAGCACTTCACAGATGTACTATGTATTCTTATTGTAAAACATGAACCTATTTTACCGCTCAAATATTTACATTCAAAAAAATGTTTAAATTGTAAAAGAAAAAAAAAAAAAAAAGACTTCTGTTTCTAAGTTCTACATTATGCTCTTTATTGAACATTGTTAAAATAGAACAGCATAATGGAAAATTATTGTATTTTTGGGATTCGCATGGCTAGCATCGAGTAGGAGAAAAAAAAAAGCAAAGAAGTGAGTTCAAAGCCACTGTGACAGGAAATAGGATGTAGCTGATAGCAAAATTGATATTGCTTGAAACAGGAATAAAGGCAGATCCAAGTAATATATGACAAATGAATTATTGGATCCCTTTGCAGAGAGAGAGAGAGAGAAAGTGAGAGAGAGAGAAAGAGAGAGAGAGAGAGAGAGATATAGTGAGAGAGAGAGAGAGAAAGTGAGAGAGAGTGAGAGAGAGAGTGAGAGAGAGAGAGAGAGAGAGTGAGAGTGAGAGAGAGTGAGAGAGAGAGAGAGAGAGAGAGAGAGAGTGAGAGAGAGAGAGTGAGAGTGAGAGAGAGAGTGAGAGAGAGAGAGAGAGAGAGAGTGTGAGAGAGAGAGAGATAGTGAGAGAGAAGAGATGTGTGAGAGAGAGAGAGAAAATAGGAAATAACATTAGTAACAATATTATTTATACAATGACAACAACAAAAACAACAATGATAATAATAATAATAATAAATAACTTATATAGAATAATAACTTAGTATTAAAAATGATACCTTTAACTGTTAATGTAAAAACAGCTTCACTAAGGTCACTGCCCTGTCGGTTGGGGTATGAAAATACACCGACTGCACCTCTGCAGAGGGGTAAGACTCCCCCAAATGGGGCCACCTGTTGGCCTTGGGTGGCGACCCTTGATGCTTAAGGACAGAGTCTTGGTGGTTGAGCAGTCTATCACCTGCAACACTCCACTTAGACCCTTACTTGAGCTAGACAGGCGGTCGGTGAGACCCCCTCCGATCAATCGGCTAGTCATGTCCCTATTGCCTTATGGCAAGCCCCAACCCTTTTTATCATATGGGTGCTAGAAGGTTGTGGCTGAGGGTCTTCATTTCCTGGGTATGAAGTTAAACTCTATCTGATGGTGAGGTTCCAGTTCTGGAGGTCTGGGGAATGTGGACCACCCCTTCATCACCATTGCTCCCAGGTCCACTCTGACCTGTAGTGGTAGTACCTGTTAGGGTCCCATCTATGGTTTAAATAGAAAAATGTGTTTATAAAGGAATTGAGTATCCATTAAGAATGAATTCATTTCAAAACTTTGCCAGCATTAAATGACCCACTGAGGTTGATATGCCATAAAACAAAACAATCAAATTCACTAAGGTCAGGGCCGGTGCTAGGGTCTCATACCCACCCACCAAATCTATTGTTATATAGCCATATATATACCCTCCTGCCATACTCGGATATATAATAGAGAGAGTGTTCTTGTATACAATAAAGAGAGAGAGACAGAGAGTTATTTTTGTTTAGAGATGGTAGATCTTACTTTATAACTTTGCTTGCTGGTACTCTCATTGGCGCTGACTCATTCGTGCTAACAGCTTCGGCCGCCATCTTATCTGGGCTGATCTAGGAGCTTCTTCTTTAGTCTGGTCTGAGCTGGACATTGCTTATTTCTTAATTTGGTTAATTAAAACAAGACCGTTTTACTTGATCAAGTTTTTTTCCTTCTAGAATTATTTATGAGCCCATGATTGATACCGCCATAGGGAGATGGACTCAAGGAGCGGACAATACGTCTATGCTCCCTAAAAGCTGGGTTGCACTGCTTAACTAACTAACTATCTCACCTCTCTGTACTGGAGGTCAGTTGGGGTCATCTAAAATGTCAATCATAAACCTCAATGGCTATGGAAAATTACCCACCTCCCGTTTTAAGTCTAATGAACTTTATTTAAAACTAACTTACAGGTTAATTCCAATTTATGACTTTGGAAATTCAAACAGATTACTTAAAACTATCCAATCCAGAAGACAGCTGGGGCTGTAGAATACACCGACTGTACCTCTGCAGAGAGGTAAGGTCCTCCCCTCAATGGGGTCACTTGTCAGTATACTTAAGGATTGGTGGCTGAACAGTCCATGACATGCAACACTCCACTTTGGCTCTTACTTGGGCTGGACGGGTGGTTGGAGAGGCCCTTCTGATTCAGTCAGTTGGTCATGTCAAGCCCTATCACTTATATAATTTTCCTGGCCCTATTGATCTTATGGCAAACCCAAACCCTTTTTTAGAATATGGTGGCTGAGTGTCTTAGTGTCCTGGGTATGACGTTAAACTGCATTTGGTGGGGAGATTCAAATTCTGAAACTCTAGGGAGTGTGGAGTAGCCCTTCATCACCATTACTCCCAGGTCCACTATGACCCAGAGTGATAGTGCCTGTTAGGTACCATCTATGGATTAAATAGATTAAAAAAGGAGTTTTAAAAAATGTGTTCAAAAATTAAAAAATCTGAATACCCAACAAGAATGAATAAAATAAAATGTCTGTTAAGATTCTTGTAGCCATTTTTAGGCTGCAGCAGAGCAATTAAACGCCTTTCCACCAAAAACCTTTAAATAGTTAACGAACCATGTATTCAAGCATGTTGATTGTCTGATTCAGTCAATGCAGCCTCAAAGAGTCTATAAATTTAAGTTGTGAGCCCCAGCACACATCATATACCAAATTATTCCAACAATGTCTTCGGCATAATATAACCCAAGGGTTGAAACTCATTTTTTTCTATTTAACCCATAGATGAGACCACTCCGAGTCACAGTAGACCTGGAAGTAATGGTGATGAACGGGTACTCCACATTCCCCAGAGCTCCAGAATTGGAACTTCACCATCAGATAGAGTTTAACGTCATACCCAGGACACTAAGACACTGCCTTCTAGTACATACATGATAAAAAGGATTGGGTTTTTTTCTAAAGAAAACATGAGGAACAAGCACCAAAAATATTCAGATACCTACATTTAACTTTAAAACACCCAAAACCACTTATACCACAATATTACTTAAACCCCATAGATTTCTCAATTTGAACAGTTTTTTTTTTTATTAAACCTCAAAAACAGTAATATTACTGTTGTACCGGCCGTTCCTACAGTGGAGAATATACACCGGTTCTCACTATAAATAGTGAGACACCAAGTGAAAAGGTTGTACTGTTACCGTTTAACGGCAAGCTAGCCGTTCCTGTACCATTATTGTAAATACACTTGTCTTATTTTACCCTACCTTGACTTGACTTCTTTTTTACTGTTGGATTAACATCACAACAATTACATTTCAAACACTATAAGATACTCTAAGGGATCCTCTTATGGAGTTGGAGATATGTGGTTTAATGTAGTAATAGGAAATGTAGTAGGAAATGGACCTGTTAAACCGAGTTCAAATCTAAGTAAGAGGGTGAGTCAAAAGTAATGCCATTTTGTTTAGGACAGATATAATTACCAACACAGGAACATGTATAATACATCAAAATGAAGCTGGTCCTCTGTGGATTACATCCTTACTTCTCCACATAGTCACCATTTCTTTCAACCATTACACCACATGCCTCCAACTGAGAGAGAGATAGAGAGCCATGGGAATCCGCGCTATCAGCACACGTTGATGATGATTATGATTTTACTTTCTGCTCATCATCTATCCGAATAATTTTTAGATATTCCTTCTTTTTGTTATACGTATCAGATTAGTCACCCATCCTGGAGAGAAAAAGAAGAAGGAGAAACGAAAGGGATGGATGCTTATCTTCATCAATAAGTCTTAAGATTCTGTGTTTATTCCATAAGCCATTGTTATTACCTCTCATTAATTCTCCCATGGTAATGTCCCAATCCTCGTTATTTTCATCAAAATATTTTTGACAAGAATAGACAAGGATTGTCTACAAGAATCGCACTCTGTGTCCACAAAAAGAAACAGACAGATAGACAAGTATATATATATATATATATATATATATATATATATATATATATACACTTATGCTCACACAGTATAAATACTTATTTTGTTGTGGTATGTGTGTTTACACATACATACATATATATATACATATATACATGAGATAATAATCTCTAGAATTAGACAATAACAATAAAAGATATAAATCACAATTATAATCTAAAAATGTATATTTCCTGAGGTAATGCAAACAAGGCTGTTCATGATTCAGCAATAACAAACATTTTTAAACATTTTATCGAAAAATTTTAATGAACATTATTAAAATTAACATTAATTATATGATTATAAAATTATCAGTTCAATGAATCTATAAAAAAAAATTATAAACTTATATTCTTTTTATATAAATTTTACATTTAATCTTATATATGATTTTTTTAAATATATTTTTTAGAATCTATAATTCTTTGAACTGATAATTTTATATATAATGTTCATTACATTAAAACTTAAATACTTGCATCCAGAACTATTTAGTTAATTAGAAAGACAAATGAAACTAAATAAGAATTTAAATAAAATTATTTGAAACAGAGGGGTTATAATAAAAAAAAAATAGAAATAACTTTGAAACTAACTTTTCCATCATTTTCCATCACTCCTGTCTTTCAATACTAAATTTTCCTAATTTAACTATTTAGTTAAATTAGGAAGTAAAGAATAAAATTAGTTATTTCTTCTTGTTAATGGATTTCTTTTAAAGTTTATCCCTAAGATCTTTGCTCATGTTTATTAGAATAAAACCAAACAATTAGAAATCAATAATACCAAGCACATATTTAATAAAATCAGATTTTTAATACCAATATGTAAATTAGCCTTCCTGTTAACACTGTAAACCGCTATTTTGTTGTATATATGAATACAATTGCATGTTATTAATATGTAGACCTGCCCAACGGAGTGGGGGTCCGGTGGCTTCGGCCCTGGATCTTTACAAGTTAATAGCGTCGATCCCAGGGGGCTGTCCCCCCAGGCGATACCTGCCCCCTTGATTTATAGGGGCAGGGCTGGGTTTATTGCCCAGCACCTGAGGCGCCCCCCTTGAAGTGAAATGCCGAAGGGATCGACGCAATTTTTGTTCTTTCCCACCCATGAGCTTCGGCTTGTGGGTGGGCCCACGTTAAAACGAGGCCTTGTGCCCAGCCCATACAAGTGGGGTATGAGGCAAATACCTTAGACTCGCCCAACGGGATGGGGGTCCAGTGGCTTCGGCCCTGGATCTTTACAAGTTAATAGCGTCGATCCCAGGGGGCTATCCCCCCAGGCAATACCTGCCCCCTTGACTTAAAGGGGCAGGGCTGGGTTTATTGCCCAGCGCCTGAGGGGGAATGCCGACGGGATCGACACAATTTTTTCCACCTACCACCCATGAGCTTTGGCTCGTGGGTGGGCCCACATAAAAATGTCCTTGTGTCACACCCTCATAAGTGGGATGAGAGGCAAATACCTGTAGATAAAGCCCACAGTATTAATAATGTAGAACAATTTTATTAATAATTGAGGTCTAAATTAAAATAAATTCATGGAGGATGTGACATAAATAACTAAGGGAATTTTGACTTGGTATTGGACTGATATAGTTTCAGTTACAGACAGACACACAATTTCCATTATAAGATCATATATGTATATTCTTGAACTTATTATTCTTTGAACTTATAATTTTCTTAGTATATATTTATATATATATATATATATATATATATATATATATATATATATAAAAATCATATACTAAGAAATTATAAGTTCAAATATATATATATATATATATATATATATATATATATTTTATAAAAGAAGATTTAATAAAAAAAGTTATAAAAACATACACAACCTATCAAATATCAGACATATTCTGCCAAATAATAATTCAATGCCTGAAGAAGACAAAGATCAGAAGCACGTGTTGCATATGTAAGATAAAAAGAATTATTTTTAAATGAATAAATAAAAATTTTAAAAAATTAAAAAGATTTTTTTCTGAAAACATAATACATTTTGCCGACCTTCTTTTTTATAAAATATTGAATTTTCTCCCGTTGGAACCAGAACAACATTTTATTCTTGAAACTTATTATTTGAACTTATAATTTTTTTAATATATAAGTTTACATTTAATTTTATATATAGTCTTTTTATATGTTCTTGGAACTTATTCTTTAAACTTATAATCTTTTTATATATTTTTCATATAATTTTATACATAATTTTTTATATTTTCTTTGAACTGATGATTTTATAATCAGATAATTAATGTTAATTTTAATAATGTTTTCAATAATTTTAGACTTAGACTTTCAAATCTGAAAAAAGGGAATATTGTACACGAATGGTTTCTAAAATGTATTATTTAGATAATTCGGACCATTGTGCCCATCTTTATTGTTATCTACACAACATTTCGGTCTTCTTCAGGAGTTTCTTGTAGAACTCGGGAACCTTCTCTTCAAACTCAGGAACCTTCTTGTGAAACTCAGGTACCTTCATGTCATAATCAGAAGCCTTCACAGAACTTCAAACCAGAACCTTTATTTAAAAATTCAAAGAAATATTTTCTAAAACTTATAAATTTTTTACCAAGGTATTTAATTTACAATGTCAGAATAATGTTATGGTTATTCCTGTGTATACCATTATAATAAAATATATATATATATATATTATAATATTGTGTTTTTCTGTCTGTATATATTACTACTCAAGTCACATTCCCTTAATTATTTACGTCAAATTCTCCATGATTCTTCTTTTAAACCTTCAGTTATTAATAAAATTGTTTTACATTATTATTACTGTTGACCATATCTACGTACTAATAACATGCAATTGTATTTATATATACAACAAAATAGCGGTTTACAGTTTGAATGAGAAGCTAATTTGCATATTGATATTTAAAATTTATATTTAATAAATATGTGCTTGGTATTATTGATTTCTAATTGTTTGGTTTTATCTTAAGAAATAATAAACAACATCTCGTGGATAAAATCTTAAAAGAAATTATTTACAAAGAAATAACTGTAATATTATCTTTACTTCCTATTTTAACTAAATAGTTAAATTAGGAAAATTTACCAATGAAAGGGGAGTAATGTAAATGATGGAATAGTTAATTTCAAAGTTGTTCTATTTTTCGATTATACCCCTCTGTTGCAGATCTTTTTATCTGCATTCTTATCAGTTTCATTAGCCTTTCTAATTTAATATGATATTTTATTATATCAAAACTTAAATACTTGCACCCGGATATATTGCTATATATAGAATGAATGGTGAATAGTATTGGCATATGAAGGTGCTCAATGCTAAAATAGCAGAGCAGATATACAATCAATATTATGGATTTAATATCCGTTAACTAAAGTTTCATGTATACTTGCAATTACTTGAATATGATATAAAATGTTTTCTCTTTAAGCATATTGTATTGTTTTCATCCTTTTATCTATACTCATATATATATATATATAATATATATAATATATAATAGATTTAATATCCCATAACTAAAGATTCATGCATACTTGCAATCATCAGACGGTCAAAAATGTTATTATTTAAAAAAACGGTCATGAAGTGTGTTCACACGATGTGTCCATCTAGTTAGATAAACCAAATCTTTATCTTTTTTTAACCATATAGAGTAGACATCAATAACCCCTAACACCATTAAATCAACCAACTAACCAACCATATTTCAGATTTTTAAAAATCCAATGAAAAATATAGATTTCTAAAAAATAGGTCTATCTACTTGAGAGCTTCTGTGAAATCGAAATGGGGTTCAAGAATTTTCTTTCTTTCTTTCTTTCTTTCTCCGTTCGTTGCTTTGTGTGTAAGTTTCTTTCTTTTTCTTTCTTTCTCCGTTATTGTTTGTGAGTGCGATTTTCTTTCTTTCTTTCTTTCTTTCTTTCTTTTTTTTCTTTCTTTCTTTTTTTCTTTTTAATTTCTTTCTTTTTTTCTTTCTTTCTTTCTTTCTCTGTTATTGTTTGTGAGTGTGATTTTCTTTTTTCTTCTTTTTTCTTTCTTTCTTTTTCTGTTATTGTTAGTGAGTGCGATGTTAGTGATGATTCAATGAATCTATAATCCAAAGCCATGATCTATTGACGCTAAATGTTGGGAGCTATGATGTAATGGTTAGAGTCATAGGAAATAAACTTGTCAACCCGAGTTCAATCCTAGATGAAGCTACAGTTTACATAACGCTAATACCTTGGGAAAGGTATGAATCCAACTACTCTTCCTCCAGCTATGGGTAAATAGTAGAGCAGACAGGGCTCTTTAACCTTGGTTAGGCCACCAGTCTAGGAGAAGGAAGACTCTGAATTCAAACCTGTTAGACTCCGCTTGGGGTGGTCACTACCAGAATAGGCTCAGTCCTAATTAGTGATCTTTAAAAAAAGAAGAAAAAAAAAGAAAAGTTTTCCATTTAGTCCTTCCAAAGAACCATTTGTTTGGTGGGTTTTTAACTAGTCTATATATTTCTTATATACCCTACCTACAAACATTAATGTGGATGTCCCAATCCTCATATACCCTACCTATAAACATAAATGGGCATGTCCTAATCCTCATAAATACGGAAGTATTATGCTGACTGTCTAGTCTGATACCACTAGCAGTGGTTTACCTTCTTCACGCTGATGGCAAGTATTGAATTTTGTTAATGTTACAAAGATTCCATTTCATTTCCAGCCTTCGTTTGGTTATTTCTTATTTATCAACTTTGTTAGATTACAACAATATTAATACTCGTGTTACTACAAAATGTGATCCTTATTTTCTTGCAACACACTCTGGTAAAAAATGAGACCATCCAACTCATCCAAGATGAAATGCAAAATGTAAATCTGGTGTTGCTTATCTGCCGAATTCTTATTCTTATGAGTGTCATCACTTCAGCTAAATAATGGACCATTCCGTTTTTATTCATAAAGAAAGAAAGAAGAAAGAAAGAAAGGGAAGAAAAAGGACATGCTACACAGAAAAAATATAAGAAGAAAGAAATAAAAAAGAGAGTAGGAGAAAGATAGAGAGAAGGCGTGAGTGCATGGAAGCAATAATGCTAATCTGTTTCAATTGAACATAATGAAAAGATGAAAAGAAGGACAGAAAGAAAAAAAAAAGAGTGAGAGAGAGTTAAATCAAGATTATTATACTTTTTATATAGTGAACTATTTCGCAATAGCTCTTAAGTAAATAAGTAAAGTCATCGGGTGGCCTAAAGTCTGTATCAGCCAGTCAGCAAGGGAGTCTATCCCCTTTTCACTAATGCTAGACCAAAGTGATTGTTTTGGCATCTGACATGGAGTGCCACACCTACCATCATCTCCTCACTTGACCACACAGATCCCTGTGCTACTCATATGCTGAGTTGGCGAGGCCAGTATTGAACCCAGAACCTTGTGGTTCCGAGTTGAACGCTCTACTGACCTGAGCTAAAACCTTCCCCAACAATATCAAATGTAATGATTAAATTATCATACTGTGGTATATCCACAAGTCCTGCTAGTAATTATCATAATTTCAGAAATCTATTTAGGATGTTCAGGAATGTTCCTGATGCAATATCAGTATTGAACAGCTATTAAAATTGCAGCATATATTTGAATACTATAACAATTTTAAAAATATCTTAAAATAGTTTTTCCTCATTAAACAGAAAAACATTCTCGACCACAGATGTCGCATTTGAAGGCTGTCCCTGAAGATGTTGATGTACCGGTGTTTTGTTGCCGCTGCTTTCTCTGGACCTTTGCTTCATGTGTAGCATCAGGGTGACTTCAGACATGAACAATCCACTACGGAAACCCTGCCACCATCGAGGGAGGTCCTGAGCCAAATTTTCCCAGCTGGAAGAGGCAATGCCAAAGCACCTGAAATCATTCTTGCAGACATCCTTAAAATGCAGCTGGGAGCCACCAATCTGTTGTCTGCATAGAGGATATCCTTCGGGATTTGTCCATCATCCATATGGTGGACATGACCCAGCCATTGGAGACGACGCTGTCTCGGTAGAGAACACAAGCTGGGGAGTTGAGCTCTCTCTAGAACTGCTATGTTAGTGATCCTGTCCCTCCAGGTGATGCCCAGTATACGTCTAAGGCAGCAAAGGTAGAAACTATTTGGCCGCTACTCTTGGTGGGAGTATAGGGTCCAGGTGTTGCATAATCTATGCAGTTGCATAAGATTATTGTCAATCCCCTGTATTTCTGAAGGGATAGCCCTTTTCATGTGACAGGCGGTACTTTCCATGGAATATTACAGAAAGCCCGCGAAATACGTGAAGTCACGTGGAACCTGGTTGGATCTCAGTTCCAGCTTGGATGTCAGGCAGAGAAGGCATATCTGCCTTAGCTGGGGCTCACTTGCACACGCGCTGTGTTTAGTTAGAGGAAGATGTTTAGTTAAGTAAATAAAGTTTAAATAAATATATGGTTTTGTGGTTGATGAATGTCTTGGCAACAAGACTGACCTAGAAGAAGAAATGAATCAAGTACGACCAACCAGCAAGAACAGAGAAATAGAAGTCATAGAGAAAGAATAGAAACGATTAGAGATCACCAATTGCCAAAGAATAAGTTATGCATCTCTCTATCTACCTGTGTCTATCTCTCTCCCTCTCCAGTAAAAGAACACTTGTGTATGTACCCAACATGGGAACATGTGTATGAGTATGCAACACAGTTTCACTCCATACATGTGTTTTAATACATCTGGGTATATAATGGGGAGAGAGAGACAGATAGATAGGGTAGATAGTAGTAGAGATGGGATGAGGGTCTTACTTGTTAGCGCTTATTCTATTGCTTCTAACTCGGCTGGCCACCATGTTCTTCAGTCTTATTTCTCAGGGTGATCCAGTGGGCTTTCTGCTGAGAGAGTTGATTCTTCTGTTTTTCTGGGCTGTCATCTCTTGTTTTAATTAACAAACAAAATTAGTTGCTTTCTTCGAAAGCTTTATTTCAACAATCCAGTTCATCTTTCAACTGCCGCAGGGGAAAAGTGACCCTCAGAGCAAGCGACCTACAGTTCACTCACTCTGAATTTCTGGTTTAGCTGAAACTAATTCTACACATCTGTAATAGTGCGTTCTACTGGAAGGTCAAGCCAGAATGTCACCAGTTGCCAATCATCAGCCATGGTAACTTTCCACTGAACCCCGTTCTAACAAACTTTATTCAAACTAGTACAAAATAAAAACGCCCTCCTGGGTGATGTAAAAATAGATTTTTGAAACATATTGCCTGAGGGGTGGGAGTAAAAAATTCAATGTCAGCGAGTTGTACCCTAAGTGAGTAAAATCATCAAATTCATTAAAGGATTAAAAATAAAAACAATTTGAAATGTAAACTTTAAATATGTATTAAAAATAAAACAACTATATATAGATATATAATACCAGTCATGTATTTATTAAAACTTGTTTTAAAAAACAATGAGGACTGTCTAAATGTTACATGTTCAAATTTTGAGTGTATTTATTTATGTTATGACAATTTTGGGTAATGTGACGTAAGCAGTGACGTAATTTTTGTTACAGACAAAAACTGGAAGTGAATCTCCATTATTAATAGATATTTCTACTACATGTATACACATATATGCTGCTTATAAATTATGTAACAATACAATTTTAAGTATATAGTGTTACCCATATGATTTGAAATATCTTCACAAAGATACATATAAAATGATTTGTAGAGTCTAACAAAGCGAGATTTTATAATTACTAGCAGGACCAGTGGATATACCACAGTATGATAATTTGATTATTACAAAACTTGATATATTTTACTTAAAAACTATTGCTAAATACTTCAATATGAAAAAGTAGAATAATCTTGATTTAACTCTCTCACTCTTTTTTTCTTCCTTCCTTTCATCTTTCATTATGTTCAATTGGAACAGATTAGTGTTATCGCTTCCGCACGCTCACCCCCTTTTCTATCTTTCCCCAACACTCTTTCTTTCTTACTTTCTTATATTTTTTCTGTGTAGCTTGTCCTTTTCTTCCTTTCTTTCTTATTCATAAAAATGGAATGGTCCATTATTTATAACTGAAGTGAGGATACACATAAGAATAAGAATTCTGTGGATAAGCAACTCCAAATAATCAAGATTTACATTTTTGTATTTCATTTGGATCCATTTGGATGTTAGTTTTCAATTTTAACCCGGAGGGTGTGATTGCAAATGATAACGGTCGGAAAGATTAAGGAAAGCATAGGAGCTAGAATATATAGATTTTGCTGATTTTAAACTAACTAGCATTAAGAGACTATTCTTTCATTTCTTCCATGATTGGTGTAATAGACAATATCAGATTAACCTAAGAGTTCATGATGTCTTCTGGCCAATTACCCAACTTTTTTGACTGGTCCATAAAGCCCTAGCAGCTTGATATTGA
>CM042154.1:74139070-74154610 GCA_023376005.1 Doryteuthis pealeii | reverse complement strand
AGAGGGTGATAGAAATAAAAAAAAAATGCTATCATGTTAATGACATTTCTAACATTCAAATAACATACAATTCACATGGAACTTGTGTTATTAGATTCTTTATTATTTATTACAAGTTGTTTATGTAACCTATGATATCATGGGTAGGATCTATTAAACAAATACATCAGAAATCAAAATTAGTGACAAAGCAAATACTATAAGCATGGAAAGAAATTGATTAGTTTATTTTGCTATACAAATGCATTACAACAAAGAAGAAAGCCTTTTGTAATTTGACCTAGTTCTTAAAGTAACCTTACCAGTTAATTAGTGAAATAGATCACTAATTAGGAGTGAGCCTATTCTAGTAGCCACCACCCTAAACAGAGTTTAACAGGTTTGAATTCAGAGTTTTTCTTCTCCTAGACTGGTTGCCTAACCAAGGTTAAAGAGCACAGTCTGTCCTACTATTTACCCATTGGAAGGAGGGTAGTTGGATTCATAATTTTCCCAAGGGTATTAGTGCTATGTTTGGTTTGGTTTGTTTTGTTTTACGGCATATCTACCTCAATGGGTCATTTAATGCCGACAAAGTTTTGAAATAAATTCATTCTTAATGGATACTCAATTTTGTTTATAGACTCTTGTTTTTCTATTTAACCCATAGATGGGACCTAACAAGTAATACCACTCTGGGTCAGAGTGGACCTGGAGCAATGGTGATGAAGGGGTGCTCCACATTCCTCAAACCTTCAAAACTGAAACCTCACCATCAGATAGAGTTTAACTTCATACCCGGGACATGTAGACTCTCAGCCACTGCCTTCTAGCACCCATATGATAAAAAGGGTTGGGGCTTGCCATAAAGGCAATAGGGTTGGGGCAATCATATAAGTGCTAGGGCTTGACATGACCAGCCGATTGATCGGAGGGGGCCTCTCTGACCACCTATCTAGCCTAAATAAGGGTTTAAGTGGAGTATTGCAGGTCATGTACTGTTCATCCACCAAGATTCCGGCCTTAAGCATTACGGGTCACCACACATGGCTAACAGGTGGCCTCATTTGGGGGGAGTCTTACTCCTCTGCAGAGGTGCAGTTAGTGCATTCTAAAGCCTCAGCTGACAGGGTGGTTAGTACTATGTGAACTGTAGCTTCATCCAGGATTTGAACACGGGTTGACAAGTCTATTTCCTACAACTCTAACCATTACTTGATAGAATTTAAAATAAAACATCTAATCTTTGTAATGAAAATGCATTGCAGTTTATTTTACAATTGAAAGGAGTGGTAGTACCTGTTAGGGTACCACCTATGGGTTAAGTAGAAAAAGGTTGAGTTTTGAAAAGATGTGTTTAAAAAAAATTGAGTTTAAAAAAAATTGTGTTCCCATCAAGATTTAATAAAACAAAACATCTTCAGCATGAAATAACCCAACAAGGGTTGACATGCCATAAAATCTAACAACATTTAAGTGATGACTGTATCATCTTTGATTATGCCAGACAAATGTAATGTCATTCCCCTCCAAAGATTGTGTACCCATCAAAATTGAATAGAATAACATTCTCCAGCATAAAATAAACCAACAAGGGTTGACATGCCATAAAATCCAACCAATCAACTAAAAAAACAACCAAAATAATTGGAAGAAAATTGAGTTTAAAGAAAAATTGTATATCAAACGAGAAAAATAGAACAAAACATCTTTGGTATAAAATAACCCAATAAGGGTTGACATGCCGTAAAATCCAACCAACCAACGAAACAACCAACCAAAATAATTGGAAGAAAATTGAGTTTAAAGAAAAAATTGGATATCAAACAAGAAAAATAGAACAAAACATCTTTGGTATAAAATAACCCAATAAGGGTTGACATGCCGTAAAATCCCATCACCCAACCACCCAACCAACAAATTATGAGAGTAGCAACAACATTTAACTGATGACTGTATCATCTTTTGTTATACAAATCAAATTTAGTGTCATTCACCTCCAAAGATTGGGAAATATTTAGCTGAGATAAAGAGGAAGCAAGAAATAATTACTCGAGATGTCAGGTGCACATCTTTCATAATAGAATCTTGACTCAAAATAGAAACTTGGAATAGAGAGATCCTGGTGGTCATTTCTTGGAGTCTAGCTGGTTTCAAACCAGAACAGATAAATTTAGTGAGAAAGGTTAGTTAGTACAAAAAACCCCAAAAAACAATCATATCAAAAGTCATGGTTTGGTTGGTTGGATTTTACGGCATGTCAACCCTTGTTGGGTTATTTTATGCTGAAAATGTTTTTGTTTTATTCATTTTGGTGGGGTATTCAACTTCTTTAAAACTTAAAAAAAAATTTTTTTACGACCTTGTGTCAAATCCTACCCATAGCAAATGGGTTGGTTGGTTGGTTGGTTGGTTGGTTGTATTTTATGGCATGTCAACCTGTGTCAGGTTATTTTATGCTGAAGAAGTTTTTGTTTTATTCGTTCTTGTTGAATATTCAATGCTTTTAAACACATTTTTTTAAACACATTTTTTCATCTATTCAACCGATAGATGGGATCCTAACATGTACTATGGGTTAGAGTGAACATGGGAGTAATGGTGATGAAGAGGTACTCCCCACTCCCCTTGAGTTCCAGAATTGGAACATCTCCACTAGATGCAGTTTAACATCATACCCAGGACACTAAGACTCTCAGCAACCGCCTTCTAGCACATATATGATAAAACAGTTGGGGGTTTACCATAAGTGCAATAGGGTTGGGACATTCATATAGGTGATAGGGCTTGACTTGACCAGCTGATTGATTGGAGGGAGCCCTCTCTGATTGCCAGTCTAGCCCAAGTAAGAGTCAAGTAAGTAAGATGTATTGCATGTCATGGACGGCTCAGTCAGCAGGATTCCACTCTTGAGCATCATGGGTCACCACCCATGGCCAACAGGTCGCCCCACCCATTGTGAGGATCTTACCAATTTGCAGAGGTGCATTCAGTGTATTCTAAAGCCTCAGCTGACAGGGAGGTCAAAAGTCATGGGACGGTGATATTGGTGAATTTGAAATATTCATTGATAAGTTGGTTTTGGTTTGGTTTGGTTTGTTTTACGGCATATTAACCTCGGTGGGTCATTTAATGCTGACAAAGTTTTGAAATAAATTATTTCTTAATGGATAATACAATTTTGTTTATAAACTCATGTTTTTCTATTTAACCCATAGATGGGACCCTAACAGATATCACCACTCTGGGTCAGAGTGGACCAGGGAGCAATGGTGATGAAGAGGTGCTCCGCATTCCCCAAACCTCCAAAACTGGAACCTCACCATCAGATAGAGTTTAATGTCATTCCCAGGACATGTAGACCCTCAGCCACCGCCTTCTAGCACCCATATGGTAAAAAGGTTTGGGGCTTGCCATAAGGGCAATAGGGTTGGGGCAATCATATAGCTGCTAGGGCTTTATGTGACCAGTCAAAAAGTTGGTAGATGCCAGAAGACATCATGAAGCTCTTAGGTTAACTCTGGATATTGTCTATTCAAAATAGAAAATGAAAGAATATGTCTCTTAATTGCTATTAGTTTTAAATCAGCAAAATCTATATATTAGTACTCTTGTTCCTTAATCTTCCGACCGTTATCATGTTGCAACACCCTCTGGTTAAAATTGAGACAGTCCAAATGATCCAAGATGAAATACAAAAATGTAAATCTTGATTATTTGGAGTTGCTTATCCACAGAATTCTTATTTCTTATGTGTATCCTCACTTCAGTTAAATAATGGACCATTCCATTTTTATGATAAAGAAAGAAAGGGAAGAAAAGGACAAGCTACACAGAAAAAATATAAGAAAGTAAGAAAGAAAGAGTGTTGGGGAAAGATAGAAAAAGGGGGTGAGCGTGCGGAAGCGATAACACTAATCTGTTCCAATTGAACATAATGAAAAGATGAAAGGAAGGAAAGAAAAAAAAAGAGTGAGAGAGTTAAATCAAGATTATTCTACTTTTTCATATTGAAGTATTTAGCAATAGTTTTTAAGTAAATATATCAAGTTTTGTAATAATCAAATTATCATACTGTGGTATATCCACTGGTCCTGCTAGTAATTATAAATTCTCCTTTGTTAGACTCTACAAATCATTTTATATGTATCTTTGTGAAGATATTTCAAATCATATGGGTAACACTATATACTTAGAAATTGTATTGTTACATAATTTATAAGCAGCATATATGTGTATACATGTAGTAAGAATATCTATTAATAATGGAGATTCACTTCCAGTTTTTGTCTGTAACAAAAATTACGTCACTGCTTACGTCACATTACCCAAAATTGTCATAACATAAAATAAATACACTCAAAATTTGAACATGTAACATTAGACAGTCCTCATTGTTTTTTAAAACAAGTTTTAATAAATACATGACTGGTATTATATATCTATATATAGTTTGTTTTATTTTAATACATATTTAAAGTTTACATTTCAAATTGTTTTATTTTTTAATCCTTTAATGAATTTGATGATTTTACTCACTTAGGGTACAAACTCGCTGACATTGAATTTTTTACTCCCACCCCTCAGGCAATATGTTTCAAAAATCTATTTTTACATCACCCAGGAGGGCGTTTTTTTATTTTGTACTAGTTTGAATAAAGTTTGTTAGAACGGGGGTTCAGTGGAAAGTTACCATGGCTGATGATTGGCAACTGGTGACATTCTGGCTTGACCTTCCAGTAGAACGCACTATTACAGATGTGTGAGAATTAGTTTTCAGCTAAACCAGAAATTTCAGAGTGAGTGGAACTGTAGGTCGCTTGCTCTGAGGGTCACTTTTCCCCTGCGGCAGTTGAAAGATGAAATGGATTGTTGAAATAAAGCTTTCGAAGAAAGCAACTAATTTTTTGTTTGTTAATTAAAACAAGAGATGACAGCCCAGAAAAACAGAAGAATCAACTCCCAGCAGAAAGCCCACTGGATCACCCTGAGAAATAAGACTGAAGAACATGGTGGCCAGCCGAGTTAGAAGCAATAGAATAAGCGCTAACAAGTAAGACCCTCATCCCATCTCTACTACTATCTACCCTATCTATCTGTCTCTCTCTCTCCCCATTATATACCCAAGATGTATTAAAAACATGTATGGGAGTGAAACCTGTGTTGCATACTCATACACATGTTCCCATGTTGGGTACATACACAAGTGTTCTTTTACTGGAGAGAGGAGGAGAGATAGACACAGGTAGATAGAGAGATGCATAACTTCTTTGGCCATTGGTGATCTCTAATCGTTTCTATTCTTTCTCTATGACTTCTATTTCTCTGTTCTTGCTGGTTGGTCGTACTTGATTCATTTCTTCTTCTAGGTCAGTCTTGTTGCCAAGACATTCATCAACCACAAAACCATATAATTTATTTAAACTTTTATTTACTTAACTAAACATCTTCCTCTAACTAAACACAGCGCGTGTGCAAGTGAGCCTCAGCTAAGGCAGATATGCCTTCTCTGCCTGACATCCAAGCTGGAACTGAGATTCAACCAGGTTCCACGTGACTTCACGTATTTCGCAGGCTTTCTGTAATATTCCATGGAAAGTACCGCCGTCACATGAAAAGGGCTATCCCTTCAGAAATACAGGGGATTGACAATAATCTTATGCAACTGCATAGATTATGCAACACCTGGACCCTATACTCCCACCAAGAGTAGCGGCTAAATAGTTTCTACCTTTGCTGCCTTAGACGTATACTGGGCATCACCTGGAGGGACAGGATCACTAACATAGCAGTTCTAGAGAGAGCTCAACTCCCCAGCTTGTGTTCTCTACCGAGACAGCGTCGTCTCCAATGGCTGGGTCATGTCCATCGTATGGATGATGGACAAATCCCGAAGGATATCCTCTATGCAGAGACAGATTGGTGGCTCCCAGCTGCATTTTAAGGATGTCTGCAAGAATGATTTCAGGTGCTTTGGCATTGCCTCTTCCAGCTGGGAAAATTTGGCTCAGGACCTCCCTCGATGGTGGCAGGGTTTCCGTAGAGGATTGTTCATGTCTGAAGTCACCCTGATGCTACACCATGAAGCCAAGAGGTCCAGAAGAAAGCAGCGGCAACAAAACACCGGTACATCAACATCTTCAGGGACAGCCTTCAAATGCGACATCTGCGGGTCGAGAATGCTTTTCTTGTTTAATGAGGAAAAACTACTATTTAAGATATTTTAAAAAATTTTTATAGTATTCAAATTATATGCTGCAATTTTAATAGCTGTTCAATATTAATATTGCATTCAGGAACATTCCTGAACATCCTAAATAGATTTCTGAAATTATGATAACTAGCAGGACTTGTGGATATACCACAGTATGATAATTTAATCATTACATTTGATATGTTTGGGGAAGGTTTAGTTCAGTCAGTAGAGCGTTCAACTCGGAACAACAATGTTCTGGGTTCAATACTGGCCCTCGCCAACTCAGCATATGAGTAGCACAGGGATCTGTGTGGTCAAGTGAGGAGATGATGGTAGGTGTGGCGCTTCACCTCAGATGCCAAAACAATCTCCTTGGTCTAGCACTAGGGAAAAGGGGATAGACTTAGCTCAGTCAGTAGGAACCACAATATTCCAGGTTCGATACCGGCACTCACCAATTCAGTATATGAGTAGTGCAAGGATCTGTGTGGTGAAGTGAGGAGCTGATGGTAGGTGTGGCACTCCACGTCAGATGCCAAAACAATCACTTTGGTCTAGCATTAGTGAAAAAGGGATAGACTCCCTCGCTGACTGGCTGATACAGACTTTAGGCCACCCCGATGACTTTACTTATTTACTTAAGAGCTATTGCAAAATAGTTCACTATATAAAAAGTATAATAATCTTGATTTAACTCTCTCTCACTCTTTTTTTTTCTTTCTGTCCTTCTTTTCATCTTTTCATTATGTTCAATTGAAACAGATTAGCATTATTGCTTCCATGCGCTCACACCTTCTCTCTATCTTTCTCCTACTCTCTTTTTTATTTCTTTCTTCTTATATTTTTTCTGTGTAGCATGTCCTTTTTCTTCCCTTTCTTTCTTTCTTTCTTTCTTTCTTTATGATAAAAACGGAATGGTCCATTATTTAGCTGAAGTGATGACACTCATAAGAAATAAGAATTCGGCAGATAAGCAACACCAGGATTTACATTTTTGCATTTCATCTTGGATGAGTTGGATGGTCTCATTTTTTACCAGAGTGTGTTGCAAGAAAATAAGGATCACATTTTGTAGTAACACGAGTATTAATATTGTTGTAATCTAACAAAGGTTGATAAATAAGAAATAACCAAACGAAGGCCGGAAATGAAATGGAATCTTTGTAACATTAACAAAATACAATACTTGCCATCAGCGTGAAGAAGGTAAACCACTGCTAGTGGTATCAGACTAGACAGTCAGCATAATACTTCCGTATTTATGAGGATTAGGACATGCCCATTTATGTTTATAGGTAGGGTATATAAGAAATATATAGACTAGTTAAAAACCCACCAAACAAATGGTTCTTTGGAAGGACTAAATGGAAAACTTTTCTTTTTTTTTCTTCTTTTTTTAAAGATCACTAATTAGGACTGAGACTATTCTGGTAGTGACCACCCCAAGCGGAGTCTAACAGGTTTGAATTCAGAGTCTTCCTTCTCCTAGACTGGTGGCCTAACCAAGGTTAAAGAGCCCTGTCTGCTCTACTATTTACCCATAGCTGGAGGAAGAGTAGTTGGATTCATACCTTTCCCAAGGGTATTAGCGTTATGTAAACTGTAGCTTCATCTAGGATTTGAACTCGGGTTGACAAGTTTATTTCCTATGACTCTAACCATTACATCATAGCTCCCAACATTTAGCGTCAATAGATCATGGCTTTAGATTATAGATTCATTGAATCATCACTAACATCGCACTCACTAACAATAACAGAAAAAGAAAGAAAGAAAGAAAGAAAGAAAGAAAGAAAATCACACTCACAAACAATAACAGAGAAAGAAAGAAAGAAAGAAAAAAAGAAAGAAATTAAAAAGAAAAAAAGAAAGAAAGAAAAAAAAGAAAGAAAGAAAGAAAGAAAGAAAGAAAATCGCACTCACAAACAATAACGGAGAAAGAAAGAAAAAGAAAGAACTTACACACAAAGCAACGAACGGAGAAAGAAAGAAAGAAAGAAAGAAAATTCTTGAACCCCATTTCGATTTCACAGAAGCTCTCAAGTAGATAGACCTATTTTTTAGAAATCTATATTTTTCATTGGATTTTTTAAAAATCTGAAATATGGTTGGTTAGTTGGTTGATTTAATGGTGTTAGGGGTTATTGATGTCTACTCTATATGGTTAAAAAAAAGATAAAGATTTGGTTTATCTAACTAGATGGACACATCGTGTGAACACACTTCATGAACGTTTTTTAAATAATAACATTTTGACCGTCTGATGATTGCAAGTATGCATGAATCTTTAGTTATGGGATATTAAATCTATTATATATATATATATATATATATATATATATATGAGTATAGATAAAAGGATATGAAAACAATACAATATGCTGTTAAAGAGAAAACATTTTATATCATATTCAAGTAATTGCAAGTATACATGAAACTTTAGTTAACGGATATTAAATCCATAATATTTGATTGTATAATCTGCTCTGCTATTTTAGCATTGAGCACCTTCATATGCCAATACTATTCACCATTCATTCTATATACTAGCAAATATATGCACCCTCCGGGTGCAAGTATTTAAGTTTTGATATAATAAAATATCATATTAAATTAGAAAGGCTAATGAAACTGACTAAGAATGCAGATAAAAAGATCTGCAACAGAGGGGGTATAATCGAAAAATAGAACAACTTTGAAATTAACTATTCCATCATTTTACATTACTCGGTAAATTTTCCTAATTGTTAAAATAGGAAGTAAAGGATAATATTACAGTTATTTCTTCTTGTAAATAAATTTCTTTTAAGATTTATCCACGAGATTGTTGTTTATATTTCTTAAGATAAAACCAAACAATTAGAAATCAATAATACCAAGCACATATTTAGCAAATTAGCCTTCTCATTCAAACTGTAAACCGCTATTTTGTTGTAATAAATACAATTGCATGTTATTAGAACAGTAATAATAAAAAACAATTTTATTAATAACTGAAGGTTTAAAAGAATGAAATCATGGAGAATTTGACGTAAATAATTAAGGGAATTGTGACTTGAGTAGTAATATAGTTTCGGTTACAGACAGAAAAACACACAATTCCATTATAATAAGATATATATATATATATTTTATTATAATGGTATACACAGGCATTGTAAATTATACCTTGGTAAAAAATTTATAAGTTTTAGAAAATATTTCTTTGAATTTTTAAATAAAGGTTCTGGTTTGAAGTTCTGTGAAGGCTTCTGATTATGACATGAAGGTACCTGAGTTTCACAAGAAGGTTCCTGAGTTTGAAGAGAAGGTTCCCGAGTTCTACAAGAAACTCCTGAAGAAGACCGAAATGTTGTGTAGATAACAATAAAGATGGGCACAATGGTCCGAATTATCTAAATAATACATTTTAGAAACCATTCGTGTACAATATTCCCTTTTTTCAGATTTGAAAGTCTAAGTCTAAAATTATTGAAAACATTATTAAAATTAACATTAATTATCTGATTATAAAATCATCAGTTCAAAGAAAATATAAAAAATTATGTATAAAATTATATGAAAAATATATAAAAAGATTACAAGTTTAAAGAATAAGTTCCAAGAACATATAAAAAGACTATATATAAAATTAAATGTAAACTTATATATTAAAAAAATTATAAGTTCAAATAATAAGTTTCAAGAATAAAATGTTGTTCTGGTTCCAACGGGAGAAAATTCAATATTTTATAAAAAAGAAGGTCGGCAAATGTATTATGTTTTCAGAAAAAAATTTTAAAAATTTTAAAATTTTTATTTATTTATTTAAAAATAATTCTTTTTATCTTACATATGCAACACGTGCTTCTGATCTGTTGTCTTCTTCAGGCATTGAATTATTATTTTGGCAGAATATGTCTGATATTTGATAGGTTGTGTATGTTTTTATAACTTTTTTATTATAATCTTCTTTTTTATAAAATATATATATATATATATATATATATATATATATATATTTGAACTTATAATTTTCTTAGTATATGATTTTATATATATATATATATATATATATATATATATATATATATATAAATAAAATCATATACTAAGAAAATTATAAGTTCAAAGAATAATAAGTTCCAAGAATATACATATATGATCTTATAATGGAAATTGTGTGTCTGTCTGTAACTGAAACTATATCAGTCCAATACCAAGTCAAAATTCCCTTAGTTATTTATGTCACATCCTCCATGAATTTATTTTAATTTAGACCTCAATTATTAATAAAATTGTTCTACATTATTAATACTGTGGGCTTTATCTACAGGTATTTGCCTCTCATCCCACTTATGAGGGTGTGACACAAGGACATTTTATGTGGGCCCACCCACGAGCCAAAGCTCATGGGTGGTAGGTGGAAAAAATTGTGTCGATCCCGTCGGCATTCCCCCTCAGGCGCTGGGCCAATAAACCCAGCCCTGCCCCTTTAAGTCAAGGGGCAGGTATTGCCTGGGGGGATAGCCCCCCTGGGATCGACGCTATTAACTTGTAAAGATCCAGGGCCGAAGCCACTGGACCCCCATCCCGTTGGGCGAGTCTAAGGTATTTGCCTCATACCCCACTTGTATGGGCTGGGCACAAGGCCTCGTTTTAACGTGGGCCACCCACAAGCCGAAGCTCATGGGTGGGAAAGAACAAAAATTGCGTCGATCCCTTCGGCATTTCACTTCAAGGGGGCGCCTCAGGTGCTGGGCAATAAACCCAGCCCTGCCCCTTAAATCAAGGGGGCAGGTATCGCCTGGGGGGACAGCCCCTGGGATCGACGCTATTAACTTGTAAAGATCCAGGGCCGAAGCCACCGGACCCCCACTCCGTTGGGCAGGTCTACATGATATTTACCTACCCCACTTGTACGGTCAGGCACAAAGTCCCTATTAACGGGGACCACCCACAAAAGCTCATGGAGTGGCAGGTGAAAAATTGTGTCGATCCCGTCGGCATTGGGGGGCGCCTCAGGCACTGGGCAATCCCTGCCCCTTTAAATCAAGGGGCATGGGGGATGGCCCCCTGGATCGACGCTATTAACTCGTAAAGATCCAGGCGAAGCCACTGGACCCCCGGCGTTGGCCAGGTCTACATATAATAACATGCAATGTATTCATATATACAACAAAATAGCGGTTTACAGTGTTAACAGGAAGGCTAATTTACATATTGGTATTAAAAAATCTGATTTTATTAAATATGTGCTTGGTATTATTGATTTCTAATTGTTTGGTTTTATTCTAATAAACATGAGCAAAGATCTTAGGGATAAACTTTAAAAGAAATCCATTAACAAGAAGAAATAACTAATTTTATTCTTTACTTCCTAATTTAACTAAATAGTTAAATTAGGAAAATTTAGTATTGAAAGACAGGAGTGATGGAAAATGATGGAAAAGTTAGTTTCAAAGTTATTCTATTTTTTTTTTATTATAACCCCTCTGTTTCAAATAATTTTATTTAAATTCTTATTTAGTTTCATTTGTCTTTCTGATTTAACTAAATAGTTCTGGATGCAAGTATTTAAGTTTTAATGTAATGAACATTATATATAAAATTATCAGTTCAAAGAATTATAGATTCCAAAAATATATTTAAAAAAATCATATATAAGATTAAATGTAAAATTATATATAAAAAGAATATAAGTTTATAATTTTTTTTATAGATTCATTGAACTGATAATTTTATAATCATATAATTAATGTTAATTTTAATAATGTTCATTAAAATTTTTCGATAAAATGTTTAAAAATGTTTGTTATTGCTGAATCATGAACAGCCTTGTTTGCATTACCTCAGGAAATATACATTTTTAGATTATAATTGTGATTTATATCTTTTATTGTTATTGTCTAATTCTAGAGATTATTATCTCATGTATATATGTATATATATATGTATGTATGTGTAAACACACATACCACAACAAAATAAGTATTTATACTGTGTGAGCATAAGTGTATATATATATATATATATATATATATATATATATATATATATACTGTCTATCTGTCTGTTTCTTTTTGTGGACACAGAGTGCGATTCTTGTAGACAATCCTTGTCTATTCTTGTCAAAAATATTTTGATGAAAATAACGAGGATTGGGACATTACCATGGGGAATTAATGAGAGGTAATAACAATGGCTTATGGAATAAACACAGAATCTTAAGACTTATTGATGAAGATAAGCATCCATCCCTTTCGTTTCTCCTTCTTCTTTTCTCTCCAGGATGGGTGACTAATCTGATACGTATAACAAAAAGAAGGAATATCTAAAAATTATTCGGATAGATGATGAACAGAAAGTAAAATCATAATCATCATCAACGTGTGCTGATAGCGCGGATTCCCATGGCTCTCTATCTCTCTCTCAGTTGGAGGCATGTGGTGTAATGGTTGAAGAAATGGTGACTATGTGGAGAAGTAAGGATGTAATCCACAGAGAACCAGCTTCATTTTGATGTATTATACATGTTCCTGTGTTGGTAATTATATCTGTCCTAAACAAAATGGCATTACTTTTGACTCACCTCTTTCTTAGATTTGAACTCGGTTTAACAGGTCCATTTCCTACTACATTTCCTATTACTACATTAAACCACATTATCTCCAACTCCATAAGAGATCCCTTAGAGTATCTTATAGTGTTTGAAATGTAATTGTTGTGATGTAATCCAACAGTAAAAAAGAAGTCAATTCGAGGTAGGGTAAAATAAGACAAGTGTATTTACAATAATGGTACAGGAACGGCTAGCTTGCCGTTTTAAACGGTAACAGTACAACCTTTTCACTTGGTGTCTCACTATTTATAGTGAGAACCGGTGTATATTCTCCACTGTAGGAACGGCCAGGTACAAACAGTAATATTACTGTTTTTGAGGTTTAATAAAAATAAAAAAACTGTTCCAAATTGAGAAATCTATGGGGTTTAAGTAATATTGTGGTATAAGTGGTTTGGGTGTTTTAAAGTTAAATGTAGGTATCTGAATATTTTTGTGCGTTGTTCCTCATGTTTTCTTTAGAAAAAAAACCCAATCCTTTTTATCATGTATGTACTAGAAGGCAGTGTCTTAGTGTCCTGGGTATGATGTTAAACTCTATCTGATGGTGAAGTTCCAATTCTGGAAGCTCTGGGGAATGTGGAGTACCCGTTCATCACCATTACTTCCAGGTCTACTTGACTCGGAGTGGTCTCATCTATGGTTAAATAGAAAAAAATGAGTTTCAACCCTTGGGATATTATGCCGAAGACATTGTTGGAATAATTTGGTATATGATGTGTTGCTGGGGCTCACAACTTAAATTATAGACTCTTTGAGGCTGCATTGACTGAATCAGACAATCAACATGCTTGAATACATGGTTCGTTAACTATTAAAGGTTTTTGGTGGAAAGGCGTTTAATTGCTCGTGGCTGAGCCTAAAAATGGCTACAAGAATCTTAACAGACATTTTATTTATTCATTCCTTGTTGGGTATTCAGATTTTTTTATTTTTGAACAACATTTTTTAAACTCCTTTTTTAATCTATTTAATCCATAGATGGTACCTCTAACAGGCACTATCACTCTTGGGTCATAGTGGACCTGGGAGTAATTGGTGATGAAGGGCTACTCCACACTCCCTAGAGTTTCAGAATTTGAATCTCCCCACCAATGCAGTTTAACGTCATACCCAGGACACTAAGACACTCAGCCACCATATTCTAAAAAAGGGTTTGGGTTTGCCAGAAGATCAATAGGGGCCAGGAAAATCATATAAGTGATAGGGCTTGACCATGACCAACTGACTGAATCAGAAGGCCTCTCCAACCACCCGTCCAGCCCAAGTAAGAGCCAAAGTGGAGTGTTGCATGTCATGGACTGTTCAGCCACCAATCCTTAAGTATAACTGACAAGTGACCCCATTGAGGGGAGGACCTTACCTCTCTGCAGAGGTACAGTCGGTGTAATTCTACAGCCCCAGCTGACTTCTGGATTGGATAGTTTTAAGTAATCTGTTTGAATTTCCCAAAGTCATAAATTGGGAATTAACCTGTAAAGTTAGTTTAAATAAAGTTCATTAGACTTAAAACAGGAGGTGGGTAATTTTCCATAGCCATTGAGGTTTATGATTGACATTTAGATGACCCCACTGACCTCCAGTACAGAGAGAGTGAGAATAGTTAGTTAGTTAAGCAGTTGCAACCCAGCTTTTAGGGAGCATAGACGTGTTGTCCGCTCCTTGAGTCCATCTCCCATGCGGATCAATCATGGGCTCATAAATAATTCTAGAAGGAAAAAAACTTGATCAAGTAAAACGGTCTTGTTTTAATTAACCAAATTAAGAAATAAGCAATGTCCGCTCAGACCAGACTAAAGAAGAAGCTCCAGATCAGCCCAGATAAGATGGCGCCGAAGCTGTTAGCACGAATGAGTCAGCGCCAATTGAGAGTACCAGAAGCAAAGTTATAAAGTAAGATCTACCATCTCTAAACAAAAATAACTCTTGTCTCTCTCTCTTTTTGTATACAAGAAACACTCTCTCTATTAATATCCGATATGGCAGGAGGGGTATATTATATGGCATATTAACAATAGATTTGAGAGGGGGGTATGAAGACCCTAGCCACCGGCCCTGACCCTAGTGAATTTGAAATTGTTTTGTTTTATGGCATATCAACCTCAGTGGGTCATTTTTAATGCTGGCAAATTTTGAAATGAATTCATTCTTAATGCGATTACTCAATTCCTTTATAAACACATTTTTCTATATTTAAACCATAGAGCGGACCCTAACAGGTACCCACTACAGGTCAGAGTGGACCTGGGAGCATGGTGATGAAAGGGGTGGTCCACATTCCCCAGACCTTCCAGAACTGGAACCTCACCTCAGATTAGAGTTTAACTTCATACCCAGGAAATAAGACCTTCAGCCACAACCTTCTAGCAACCCATATGATAAAAAGGGTGGGGCTTGCCCATAAGGCAATAGGGAACATGACTAGACCGATTTGATCGGAGGGGTCTCACCGACCGCCTGTCTAGCTCAGTAAGGTTCTAAGTGGAGTGTTGCAGGTGATCAGACTGCTCAACCACCAAGACTCTGTCCTTAAGCATCAAGTCGGCCACCCAAGGCCAACAGGTGGCCCCATTTTGGGGAGTTCTACCCCTCGGCAGAGGTGCAGTCGGTGTATTTTCATACCCAACCGACAGGGCAGTGACCTTAGTGAAGCTGTTTTTACATTAACAGTTAAAGGCTCATCATTTTTAATTACTAGTATTATCTAATAAGTTATTTATTATTAATAATTATTTCATGTTGTTTTTGTTGTTTCATCTCTCTC
>CM042154.1:74111355-74138970 GCA_023376005.1 Doryteuthis pealeii | reverse complement strand
ACAACACTAATAAAAAGGTGAAAGCAATTTTAATTAATAATTGAAGGTTTAAATATAAATAAAATCAAATTGGGAATGTGATATAAATAACTATGTTATTTGTGACTTCGATTAGTAATATAGTTTTCGGTTACAGACAAAAAAACACACCATCTCCATTATAATAAGATTAAATATCAGCCGGTTTTCTTGCTTTTTGTGCGAGTTATGTTAAAATATGCTTCTAGTTTTTAAATGAAACCTATTATTTATTTAACATCTTTGTTCCTACTTTGAATAGTAGTCAAAACTGGCTTTCTCTGTCATCGTACAAATCGCTGACGCTTTGCATCCTTAACCAATGATAATTTTCTAATTTAGCAGAAAACAAATCTTGGTGCCCTTGGTTGTATACCACTTCTTGTCGTTGGTATACTCATATTATGAGGAGTGGTGACGTCGTACTGAGTATTGAATAATCTAGTTTACTATTTAACTGTTGTGCTGGAGCTGGTATTTCTTCTTCTTCTGTATGTTTCTTCTTTTGGTCTCGGTTCTAGGTTCTTTTGTTTCGGGCGGTTTCTTCTTCTGCTAAGTTTCTTAACTTTTGTTCCTGGTCTTTGTTGCTTAAGGGATGCAATGTTGTCATGTTTTGGAGACAACTAGGCATAATGTACTTTGTGATCAATTTATTTCAACTTGGTTCACTTTAATCTTAAGGATTCTCAACGCATGTGAAGAGTTGAGCCAAGCCCTTTGTTCAGCATGAGGTCCAGCAGTTTGACTAACTAACTAAAAGACTCTATTTCCACTGTTTTTTGCTTCATAGCCGGAAATTGGAAGGTTAAGCTAAGGTTATTGCAATGTTAATCATCATAACGATTCAGAACTTGAATTCGACAATGCCTAGATTAAAATCATGTTTCTCCTCACCATAAAAACACGGTAGCACTATATTATGCTGCTTATAAATTCAGCTGTTGTTTGAGTTGTCGTATTCCATCTGCATGGTGGTGATGACAAAACAAAGGTTGCAGAGTATGGGGCTCCTTCTCCCGATTGACCTGTCTAGCCTAGTAGGCAAACAGTGTTTGTTATCGGACTAGCTCGCAGATTTAGTCATCTACATCAGGCTCACAATAGACAGAGTTGATACTATGGGGGAGAGTCTTACCAAGGCCCTCTAAAGATATTCTTAGAGGGCCTTGTCTTAGCACCTTCTGAGAGGGTTTGTAGTTTTCAGCGTGGATGGACACTGTTTGTCTAGAGTATAACAATGCTGCAAGTGGAGCATCCCACTAAGGATCAAACTTGCTGTTCAGTAACCAGATCTGTGAATTAGCTTTGAATGTGGCGAGGGCCAGTAAATCGGGAATCCGGAACCTTGTGGTTCTTAGTCAGATTGGCTCTCTCTGAGCTAAACCGACCTTATTTTATATATATATATATATATATATATATATATATATACCATGATGAGATTAATCTTATAGAAAAAAAGTTGTTGCGGGAAAGCGCTAAATGTCAGTTTCAGACAGACAGGCGAGGAGTCTAATCTCCCTTTCCACCAGCGCTAGACGCAGGGAGATTGTTTTGGCATGCTGAAGCGAAGCGCCAGACCTACGCATCAAAGCTGCCTCACTTTAGATCTTGTGCAACTCATACGACTGAATTGTCGAGGGCCGGTATCGAACCCGGAACCTTGTGGTTCTTAGTCAGATGCTCTACTGAGCTAAATACCGACCTATTTATATATATATATATATATATATTATATATATTATATGTATTTATATAGATAAATGGTGGCTTACGGTGATATGAGCAACGATGCGTTATCCAGGGGTTAAGTCGCGATATATACAAATACAAGTGCTCAATAGAAAGTAGAGCGAATTTATTAAAGAAATGGATACAATAGAAATCTACTCGAATTTCACCATTAGGTCTTTAGGGTTAAATCCACTGAATTAATCGAGGTACCGATTGATTCAGTGGATTTAACCTGAAGATCCTAATGGTGAAACTCGAGTAGATTTCTATTGTATCCATTTCTTTAAAATATATATATATAATATATATATATATATATATATATATATATATAACATTTCTTATAAATGTCAAGAAATATTTGATGACTGATATAATGTGCTGTCCTTTCTTTAGTGCTTGTGTCTGCATATTCTTTCAGGATTGCTTATGGAAAAATCATCTTATAATTCTTTTGGTTTGAAAATCCTAGTTGAATATAAAATAAACATTCAACACTGTTACTCTTCATACATAATCTGGGGGAAAAACAAAAGTGAAGCTCAGCAGTGGATCAGTGTCTGGATATGACACTAAACTGCATCTGATGGTGAGGCTCCAGTTCTAGTACTTTGGGGGAGTGTGGAGTACCCCTTTCTTGCTATTACTCCCAGGTCCACTCTGCTGAGCTGGAGTGCTAGTATGTGTTAGGTCTCATCAATGGTCAAATAGATCTGTTTGTTAAATTATTACTGTTGGATAGGAATATGTGAAACTATATAACTGTGCAAACAAATGATTAAAGACTAATGAAAAAAAGTGCAATTAGAAAAAAGTGCAATGGAAAATTGAATATATAATGATTATGTAAACTATATAATTGTGTACAAATTATTAGTATTAGATAGGAATACTTGAAACTATGCAACTGTATATATGTATTAGATAGGAATATTTGAAACTATACAAATGTATTTGTATTAGATAGAAACACTTAGAACGGTATTTGCATTAGATAGGAACACTTGAAAAATGTAACTGTATTTGTATTTGATAAGAATACTTGATATCATATAACTGTATTTGTATTAGATTGGAATACTTGAAACTATTGAACTATATTTGTATTGGATAGGAATACTTGAAACTATATAAATGTATTTGTATTGATAGAAACACTTAGAACTGTATTTGCATTAGATAGGAACACTTGAAACAATGTAACTGTATTTGTATTAGATAGGAACTTGAAACTATGTAATTGTATTTGTATTAGATAGTAATACTTGGAATTATACAACTGTATTTGTATTAGATTGGAATACTTGAAACTATAGAACTATATTTGTATTAGATAGGAATACTTGAAACTATATAAATGTATTTATTAGATAGAAACACTTAGAACTGTATTTGCATTAGATAGGAACACTTGAAACAATGTAACTGTATTTGTATTAGATAGGAATACTTGAAACTATGTAATTGTATTTGTATTAGATAGTAATACTTGAAATTATACAACTGTATTTGTATTAGATTGGGAATACTTGAAACTATAGAACTATATTTGTATTAGATAGGAATACTTGAAACTATATAATGTATTTGTATTAGATAGAAACACTTAGATTGTATTTGCATTAGATAGGAAACTTGAAACAATGTAACTGTATTTGTATTAGATAGGAATACTTGATATCATATAACTGTGTGCTATCAAATGATTATAGACTATTTAAAAAAGAAAGTGGAATTTAAAAAAAATACAATGGAATATTGAAAATATACATATAATCAAACATTCATAAATGAAATAAATTTTGGCATTAAATAACCCATAAGTATTGATATGCCATTAAACAAATTAGCTAACTATGAATTTACATGACTAAAATTTTGTTAAAAAACTAGCTGTTAATTTTTCGATCAACCTAATATTATCATTAAATAATTACCAAATTATACAGTTTTCAGTTTTTGTAAAGAAAAAATAGATTTTTATCAAATATATAACCAAATGTATAAGTTCTTAGAAAAATGATTAATCAAATAAATCATTTTTATTTATTTATTTATTAATGGCAGATCTAATTCTAAGAAATTCTTTTTTTCAACAGCCATATTGGATATTTCAAAAGAAGCTAAATTAACAGTAAAAATCTGATTAAACACATTTATTTATTTATGACTGCAATAAAGCTAAAAGACCAGAAAGAGAGTGAGGGAAGTAATAGGTTGGTTGGCTGGTTGGTTTGATTTTATGGCATGTCAACCCTTGGGTTATTTTATGCCAAAGATCTTTTTGTTTTATTCATTCTTGTTGGGTATTCAATTTTTAAAAATTTATTTTTTGATCTAATCATAGATGGGGGTCCTAACAGGTACTACCACTCCAAGTCAGAGTGGACTTGGGAGTAATGGTGATGAATGGTCCAGCACATTTCCAGCCTCTGGAAGGACTGGCTGTCTGACGACACCGACCAGACTCACCTTCTTGGCCTGTGACGCTGACAACTTAGCTACAGGAAGACATCAATGATCAGATTTGTTATTGCTCTGTATTCGTTATAACTCACATGGGTGTTTTGTGTATTAATAGAACTGTCATTTGTTAAATCTAACAACTTTGTGTTGTGTCTCATCATCAAAAAGTTTTTGTAGATAAAAGTTTAAAAAATAGGTTTGTTTTTAAAACAGTTGATATGCTACAAAATAAGCAATGAAAAATGCATATCATTCATTTGTTGAAAATTATCTATATATATATGTATGTGGGGATTAAAATAAAATAAAATTTGAAAAATAACAATCTCCCAGAAGCCCTCAGACAGGAAGAACCCTCTGGGCATGTGCAGAAAAAAGGCCCCTTCCTGGCATCAAAAAGATCCTAGGCCATTCCAACACAGACCTTTATTGGGAACACATGCTATTGACTGGCTCAGGAGAAAATGTCCTCTCCAAGAAATGCTATGAACCTAGAAATAAAGCCTGAACCTTAAAAGTTTGTCTCTTTTCCCTTCCTTAATTCCTTTACAGCTTGATAACCAACAGAAGGAAGAACCACATATAATGAAGTTTAAGAAAATAAACCAGTAACATCCCACAAATATCCACAAGTCTAATAACCCAAATCCTACCCTACATATATGTGTGTGGTGTGTAGGAGAATAATATTGAATTTCGGTAATAGAATTTTATCTAGAAAGTGAAAGTGTTGGAATATTTTGTAATATAAGGTGTGCTTGACTCCACCACTTAAACTTATAGACCCTGCGGGTCACGTGGTTAAAGCTAGCCAATTAACACGCTTGAATACGTGGTTAGTTAACTATTTAATCGCCGATTTTGAAAGCTGTTCAGTTGCTTGTATTCAACACAAACGGATCAACAACCAAGGACACTGTTTAACACAACGATTCTTCACTAAGGAACAACTAAGGATTCTGGCTAACACTAAGGAACACAAGTATTCTACCTAACACTAACGAACACAAGGGATCTCCACTGTAAAGTGCTCTCACTTGCGGCCTAAAAATGGTCACAAAAATTGTAACAGAAAGTTCAATGTACATATAAATAAAATTCACACACACACACACACACACACCTCCCTCGTTATTCTTCTTTTGGGTCTGCAAAAATCTAATCATAAGCACAAAATCATTTCATAAAAGATTTGGAATAATCAAGATTTACAAAAATACTTATCTATTAATAATGGAGATTGTCTGTATTTCTGTCTGTAACAAAAACTAAGTCATAGCTCTACATCCCAGCTTACGTCACCATATTCTTATGCTATATACACCCAAAATTTGAGTAAGCAATTTTTAAAATTGTTTTTTTTACTCTCGTCCCATTTTTTTTTTACAGTAACAAGAAGTTAACTAAAAAGTTTACAAATAGATAAATTTTGTGTAAAATTTATGTGTAAAATATTCAAAATAATTGTTTGTTTATTACATGCACGCAACATTTTATTTGAGAGGGACGAGGCTCAGTTTTCATTTCAAATTGTTTCATTTTTTTTTTTTTTTTTACTCTTTAATAAATATGAGGATTTTGTCTTACTTATGATACAAACCCTCTGACATTGAATTTTTAACTCCCACCCTCTCAGGCAATGTTTTTCAAAATTAATTTTTACGATGCCGGAGGGTGTTTTCTGTTGCTAATGAAAACAATTGATATATAAAAGCATGCCAAAGTTATATTAATGATTTCTACACTTGGGTCATTCCATATCAATTCACCAGGGTGTTACACCCACCGACACCGAATTACCTGAAATTTGGCACAAATGTTCCCCTTCATGAGTTAGGAAAGTGTGCCAAATTATTTTGTCTTAAACCTTACTGTTCCGATTTTAGAGGGGGGGATATAATTTTCCTATTTTGCCTCAAAATTTAGGCCGTGTGGTGTCGTAAAATCTCAGTGTTTTTAAAAGATTTAAAAAAAATACTTTCATACATTCAATATTTCTGAAATTTGGTATGTAAGGCAAATAAGGACTGTAGAATCCAAATATCCAACTATTTTAACCCCATACCTGATAATTTTTTTTATTTTGCCCACCCAAATGCATGACTCCAAAATCAACAACTTTTCACCTATGTAGCTTACGGTCAGTCTATCGAAAATGGGTCCTCTTCAATTTTCATAATATTTTTTTCTTAAGATCTACTATGTTTGCCTAAGTTCATCAAAGAATTTTGCGTGGGAGCAAATTTCAGGTAATTTGGTGTCGGTGGGTGCAGATTTCAACTTTTTGCTGGTGTTTTGACATGGAATGACCCACTTGTTTTAATTTGATTTATCATAAAATATCTTAGCCAAATTTTCTGTATAATTCTCTTTTTTTAAAAAGTGAAATTCATATATTGTATATATAAAGTTAATATCATACTAAAAATCACGCTAGTAGTACGGATATCTATGACAATCTCTCATCAACTGTCCCTATCATTTCTTGCCTTCGGGAAGTCCTCTACACAAGTTGGTCAATATAGGTCTTTGCTGGACAGCCCATATTGGTGTATCCATGTACTGGTTTCCATAGGAGAATGTTACTTATGAGTTCGTCCTTGCTTCACCAGCAGTGTCTAGCATGTCTTGTTTGTGTCACTCTGATGGTTTGTGTGATGGGGGCAAGTGGCTGTACAGCTGCTTCCTTGTGGGGTGTTGTTTCCGCGATGTGTTTATGATTGCACATTGCAGTCTTGTGCAGCTCCCTAGCTTATTCTCTAGGCACTCCATTAGCGTCCAAGTGGTGTAACCATATAATAGCACTGATACAACTATGGCTTGGAAGAATTGTCGCTTTAACTTGTCAGTGAGATTGGATTTCCATATGAGTGATAATCTGTTATAGCTTACCTTGGTTAAAGGGGAGGATCAAAGTGTAGTATCTGTTCCAGATTCTATGCTTTGACACTTCTTACCTTCTATACCCGGCCTCGGCTGGGGGTCCAGTATGCTTTGGCCTCTGGACCGGTAAAGTACAATTAATAGCGTCGATCCAGGAGGATGGTCCCCCTGGATCGACGCTATTAATCCAGGGGGACCATCCTCCTGGATCGACGCAATTTTTATGCGCCCACGTAAAAACGAGACCTTGTGTCCAGCCCTCATAAGTGGGATGAGCAGGCAAATACCCTTACCTTTTATATCCGGCCTCGGCTGGGAGTCCAGTGTGCTTCGGCCACTGGATCAGGTTAAGTAAGAAATAATAGCGTCGATCCCAGGGGGCCATCCCCCCAGGCAATACCTGCCCTCTTGGGGGCAGGGCTGGGTTTATTGCCCAGCGCCTGAGGTGCCCCCCTTGAGGGGGAATGCCGAAGGGATCGACGCAATTTTTTTGTTCTTTCCCCCCATGAGCTTCGGTTTGTGGGTGGGCCCACATTAAAAACGAGGCCTTGTGCCCATCCCATACAAGTGGGGTATGAGGCAAATACCCTGTCTATAGCAGACCATATCTTCCCTATGCATGCGTTAACATGACTTTCTGTGAATGAGATATTACTACCAATGTATGTGAATTGTTCCACCAGCTTTTAGAGGCTTACCGTTGAGTGTGAAAATGTCTTCTTCCTTTTTGAAACACATGAACTCAGTTTTATTGAAGTTCACATAGAGGCTGATGTTCTGTGCTGCCTTCCCAGGCTATGTAGCAGGGATCTGGCTTCTGTAAGTGTATTTGCAAGAAGTGCCAGATAGTCTGTGTAGTCTGCATCTGTAACAGTCTCTGTGGGATATCACCTGTTTCTGCCTTTTTTAATGTGAGGCTTTTTTTCTTTTATGGGATCTAATGATGTTCAAAGTACTAAGATGTAAAAAGAGAAAATTTTATAAATTTTTTTGTAATTTGTGAAATATAGTTCTCTTTTTATTTTTTTATTTTAATTTTATTTTATTTTTATTTTATTTACTTAATTTTATTTCATGAGGCATGAGTTTCTGACACCGGCCCTGGTCTGAAGAAAATACTTTTATTTTCATCTTCACTATAAAAAACATTATTTTTCAAAGGAAAGTTGATACAGTGCGTTGCTTAAAAATAAAATGAAAATAAAATTGGTTCAATTAGTTTCTTCCCCAAAATATAACCGCCCTGTTGGCTGGGGTGTTAGAATGCACCGGCTGCACCTCTGCAGAGTGGTAAGACTCCCCCAATGGGGCCACCTGTTGGCCGTGGGTGGTGACCCGTGATTATTAAGGATGGAACCCAGGTCGATGAGCAGTGCATGACATGCAGTACTCCATTTTGGTCCTTTCTTAGGCTAGATGGGCAGTCGGAGAGGCCTCCTCCAATCAATCGGCTGGTCATGTCAAGCCCTAGCACCTATATGATTGCCCCAACCATATTGCCAATATGGCAAGCCCCCAACCCTTTTTATCATATATGTGTTAGAAAGCAGTGGCTGAGGGTCTTCATGTCCTGGGAATGATGTTAAATTCTATCTGATGGTGAGGTTCCAGTTTTGGAGGTCTGGGGAATGTGGACCACCCCTTCATCACCATTGCTCCTTGGTCCACTCTAATCAGGAGTGGTAGTACTTGTTAGGGTCCCATCTATGGGTTAAATAGAAAAAGATGAGTTTATAAACAATTTGATTATCCATTAAGAATGAATTTATTTCAAAACTTTGTCGGCATTAAATGACCCACCACAGTTGATATGCCATAAAACAAAACAAACCAAACCAAACTAAAAAAAGTAAGTAAAGTCGGTGGGGCAGCCTAATGTCAGTATCAGTCAGACAGCGAGGGAGTTTATTCCCTTTTCACTAGTGTTAGACCAAAGAGATTATTCTAGCATTTGAGGGGGAGTGTCACACCTACCATCAGCTCCTCACTTTACCGCCTAGATCCTTGTGCTACTCATATGCTGAGTTGGCGAGAGCTGGTATTGAACAAGGCACCTTGTGGTTCCTAGTCAGACGGTCTACCAACTGAGTTAGCAATATAAAAGATAAATTCCTTAAATTTGTACATTTCTTAAATTATCAGACCAAGTTACCTTTAAGCACCCCAGGATTCAGAGGGACATGTTTTGCTTTGCACCGTCAACATCCGGTTGTTTGTTAGGGTTAGGGGTTAGGGTTAGCAGTTAGTTTTATAATTTAAAAAAAAAATGCGTCTAAAAATCGTCTGGTAACAAACAACCGGATGTTGATGGTACAAAGCGAAACATGTCCCTCTGAATCCAGGTCGCCCCTGGGGTGCTTAAAGGTAACTTGGTGCAAATTATCTTATGAAAAAAACAAAAAACAAAACAAACTATCAAGCAAGTTGTTTTTGCTGATAGTAGCCTCTTTCTCTTTGTATATAAATATTAATACTCATGTTCCTTAATTGTATGACCGAAATGCAAATATGTAAATTCTGATTATCTGGTGTTGCTTATCTGCCGAATTCTTATTTCTTAAAAGTGTTGTCACCGCAGCAAAATAATGGACCATTCCATTTTTATTATAAAGAAAGGGAAAAAAAGGACATGCTACACAGAAAAATCTAAAATGAAAGAAAAAAAGAAGTGTAGGGGAAAAATAGAGAGTGGGGTGAGCGTGCGGAAGTGATAATGCTAATCTGTTTAGATCAAACATAATGAAAAGAGGAAAAGAAGGAAAGAAAGAGAAAAAAAGAGCAAGAGAGTTAAATCAAGATTATTATACTTTTTACATTGAACTATTTTGCAATAGCCATTAATAGATCTGGTTTGCATACTCCCCCCCCCTTGATAAAAAAAATTTTCCCCAGGGGGTCAAAAAGAGGAATTTTCAAATTTCAAAAGATACACTAAGCCTTAAAAAAATACCAAATTTAGCTTGGTAACAATTTTTTCCCGGTCCACCTTCTTATCTACCCTACTATAAGTAAACAAACAAACATATCAAAGTTTGATAATATATTAAACGTAGTAATAATTAAATTATCATACTGTGGTATATCCACAGGTCCTGCTAGTAAGCTAAATAATTCTCTCTCAGTAGCAATATAAAAGATAAATTCCTTGAATTAGTAAATTTCTTAAATCATCTTATGAAAAAACAAATTATCAAGCTAGTTGTTTCTGCTTATAATTTATAAGCATAATTCGTCTGCTACATTTTTTTAAAAACGAATTAAAATTAATTAAATCTATTATTTAAGGTCAAACTTTTGTCTAAAACGATAAGTAGTAATATAATGACCATCATTAAAAAAAGAAAAATATCATTACATATGCAATTTATTTTTAATACATCTAAAACGATTTTTTGGGTCAATTTCGATTGTGTTCGGCCATTAACGCTCTTTATAAGTGGTATAAATGGCTTGTTTACAAATTTAATGTAACATTCGCGATTGCAAAAGAATTTACCAAAAATCAGGGAATTATCCGATTTTAATGAAATTTTCAGTATTGATTTATCAATTAATGAGTTTTATAATGCATCAGTTATTTTTATTTCAAAACTTGAATTAAGTATTTTTGCTATGAAAATTAATATATAAAATTCACTTAAAATGAAAATAATCTGATGTTAAGTTTAAAATGTTATATTTTTAGATTCTAGAAATAAATATCTATTTAATGCAAACCTTATTTCAGTCAAACAAAGTATAAGTTTTGAAGAAAAACTCTATTGAAAATTTAGCCCCGCCTTTTTAAACAGAAAAAATATCGATGTATAATTTTTTCTTTTATAAGATAATAGCCAATTAAATAATTATCGAAATGAGTAAAAAAGAAATCTCCAAAAAATTATTTATTTTTTTATTTTTTTACATTTTATTTTCCGATTTTCGGTACTTATTTTCTCATAGAATATTCCCCTTAAAATTTTTTTTTCCATTCACAACTTCGGTCTTTTATCTTTTTATTTCTACTGTAATTAGTATCAAACGCTGACCAACTCGCCGAGATTTTACGCCCCCAAAATAAGGTGGGGGTCAAAATTAAGTGACCTGAAAAAAATCAGAAAGTTTTTGAAATAAATAAATAATGCATTATAAAGTTTATTCATTGATAAATCAACACTGAAAATTTCATTAAAATCCGATAATTCCCTGATTTTTGGTAAATTATTTTCTGTAGGGGGGCTAAATTCATTTAGTCAAAAACGCATTTTAGGTCAATTTTTGGGTATACCTAGCTTATATTAACGGTTAATATAAGCTAGGTATACCCAAAATTGACCTAAAAAGCGTCCTCTTCTTCGTATATAATGGACAAATATTGAACGTAGAATTTCCTTGTTTGAGCCCTAGTAGTAGCAGCCGTGTTTTGTCTTTGGGTACTATGGCGTAAAGATAAACCAAGCTTGATCCTGGGGATTTAAACATTGAGACATCATGTCTTCATTGCTCTAAAAAGGGAAGAATTGTGGGTCGCTCTGAAGCTTTTGTGGTACTACTGGCTAGAGCAACTGGGCAATTGTTTTCTACTCGCAAAGGAAAGCGCGTAAGGTGCTTCATTAAATCGACTTTTTTGTCACATTCAGTCTTGGGAAACGAATCTAATCACTAATATCTAATATTTAAGCAAGATGCAACGTAAATAAAAAAATCTGGTTCCTGGAGATCTATCACTCAGGCAGCACTTCCCATTTCATAAGGTGGGTTGGATCAGGAAGGAGTAATCCTGGACACCTGTGAAAGAACTGGTGATGCTGAAGAACATTTAGACGCCTACAAGTGAATTCGAGTCTCACTGGGTGCCTCATACACCCGGCCTTGTGCCACATCTAAGCAAAGCTAAGAAAATAACTACTGAATATTTTTTTGTTTTTTTCGGCACCCACAACATGTTCCAGTGTGAACCACTTCCAAATTTAACTTGAACTTGTATTTACTCTTCCGAGGTTTACAATACATGAAAGGAACAAAACAAAGCTCATGTTAGTAAAGTACACAACTGCAAATTAAAAGTTGTCATTATTTTTCTGCTTAGTTGCGTTTTTCCACATATATTTTAATCAGTTTGAGTAGAGTATTTAAATATTTTCAGCAAACCAATCAGTTATAGTTAACATCATTAGTAATAATTCTCAACTCCAATAAAAATAATCGTTATTTATTATTTTATCATTAAACGCACCGAGAAAAACAAGGTCGGGACCGGTAGTTTCCTGTTCAACTTATCAATGAGCATGCGCAGTACTTCCCAAAATAATTTCACTTCCGCACAGAGGCGTGTGTTCAATGGCGGACGACGCTTGGATGGAATAAACCTGGATATACACTATTTTTTTTCGTCTTCACTATATCTGCATCCATTAGGACTTCCAGCTAGTCACTCTATGGATGACCTACACCATAATCTAACTGTTGACGATACTAAAGTTAAATTTATTTTCAAAACACAGTGAAAATTCGTTCTAAAACACAACAAGATTGTCACTGTCTGTTTCTCTTCCACTTCACGAGTACTTGTGTACTGTACGTGTAATTTATTATTGTTATTATTAATCCCGTTTATATTTTTCATTCAATATACGCAGCCTTCATTATAGGTATTTTAGAGGTGAGTATCTTTATTTTTAAAAGTTTTATTTAAAATTCTTATTTTATGCCGTTAATTTGAAAATGGGTTACCTTGGTTTCTACCTAAAAATATGATTTGCCTTGCTTGGCTTAATTGTGTTTTGCTTTTTATTTTGTTTTTGTTTCGCAATATCTCTTTGTTGATGTTTGTTTTACTGAGAAAATAAGAAAAAATATCTTTTTTCATTTTAAATTATTCCAAGTGTGTGTGTGTTTCTTTTTTTTTTTTTTTTTGTTAATTTAAATTTTAGTTGTTTATTTTTACACCATTGCTGTTTTCAACTAAAATCTCCTTTTCATTGCCATATGATCGTTTTTTTTTAAAATTTTATTTTTCAATTCTTAAAAAGAAAAACATGGGAGTTCTAGTAAATTACATTATTTTCACTATTGTAAGAGTTAGCTTTAGGCTAGTTGTAATTAATTTTTAGCAATGTTCGAGTCATTAGTTTTGTAGTGATAGTCGTTTGTTTTTTTCTTTGTGTAAATTAAAGATATTCTGCCTTTTTTCTATGTCATTATAGCTTTAAAAACATTTCCTGTTTTAGGTTTAGGTATTTTTTGAATTTTTTATTAATCAGCATTTCTTATAAAAGAAAAATGTTAAAAACAACTAAAATTAAAGCTTGTCTTTTTAAAAAACTATTTAAAAAATAAAATAAAGCAGATAAAAAAACCTTGAATTATTTTAATTAGTAATATTTGGGCTTTCTTAATTTAATTTTGTTCAAAATCGTTTAAATCTAAATGCGATTAATTTCCTTCTGAAATTAAAAGCTAGGGTTTAGATTTTTCAATTAACTTAATTTCTAAAGTTTTTATTTTTGTTTCGCGATCTTCGTTTGACAGGTATTATTATTATTATTATTATTATTATTAAGAAAGCACTCTCTCCAAATATATTATTTAACTATTCTTTTCACAAGTAAACAAACAAAAAAAAGCGCTTTTTAAGCTTTAACGACGTTAACTTTCTATTTAGTAAAAAAAATAATAATAATATTTACCTATTCGTATAGTAATTCAGCCCCCCCCCCTTAAAATACGTTAATCTGGATAGTGGAAAATCCTGTATTGAGAACACAGAAAATCTGAAATGGAATAAGTTTGTGAGGCATTTGGAAGCAAACCTCTCGATATTCCGAATTCCTGTCACCGGAACGATACAATGTTTTGAATTATGAAAAACTAAAGAAATTTGTCTGTTTGCTTATGTCGCACATGGACTGCAGTTAATTATTCTTTTGTGTTTGAATTGAGACAACACTACCTTAGTGTTTTTAGAATGTATTTCATTTCTAATAAATACTGACATGACTCAGTTACCAAGCTGTGCATTTTTGTATTTCAACACTATTAGAGAGCAGCATTGTATTCAAGCATAATAACATTTATAATTTTCTTTTTTTTTTTTTTTTTCTTTTTTTTTTACACATTTTAACTGTTTTAATATAGTAAGCATCTAATTAAAATATTGATTGTTTTTTTTTTTCTAAATTTCTATTTTTAAAATTATCATTTTGAATACCCTTTCAGTGAGTACATTTGATGTGTTTCTGTGAATAAAGAATTCGCATTTCAACTTTAGTTATATTGGAAAAGTAAATTATATTATCTTCTGTCCAAACATTAAACTGTATCCATGAAATATTTCAATAAGTTGATCTGGATGAGGCTATTTTTGCATTTCCATAGTGCTAATATCTTTAAATCAACTATTCTCCCTCCAGTTATAGGTACATTGTAAGGACAGACTGAGCTCTTTAAAGCCTGGTTAGGCAACTCAGTCTACGGAGAAACTTGAATTCAAAAACTTGTTTAAAACCTACTTAAGAAATTGACATTGTGTTCCATTCTGCTCATGCAGAGAGGTTGGTAAACATATAAATATTTTAAATTCAGATAAGAATTTGAGTTGAATTGAAAAGAGAAACATATGTAGACGCCGCCCTACGGGGTGGGGGTCCAGTGGCTTTGGCGCCTGGATCTTCCAAGCTAAAGCATTGATTCCCTGGGGGCCATCCGGCCCAGGCTCCCTGCCCCACGATTTAAAGGGGCAGGGCTAGGGTTATTGGCGAGGGAATGCTGACGGGATCAACGCATTTTTTTGCACCCTGTCCAACCCATAGAGCTCGGTTTGTGGGTGGTCCCATATTACTTTAAGGACCTTGTGCCTAACCGTACAACGGTGGGGTAACATGGGTAAATATCAAAAATTCATTATTGATGTTAAAAAAAAAAAATGTTTTCCAAAATAGAAACTTTCAGGGTTGTAGGACAAATTGATTTTCTATTCTCACATGAAGATACAGCTTGATGATGATAAAGTGTACTAACATTGGAATTCATGCATTGTATACAACTGCAGAGATGCTGGATAGTATGCGTCCTGTGTCCTGACACAGATAAAAATCTAAAAAGGACGCAGTAAATTCGCATCCTTATGTTCAGTATTTTTCTATTTCTTCTTTACCATTTCAAGCTAACTGTAAATACATTTCAATAGTTTCTTAGAAATTAATTACACAATGGACTAGGAGTTAGCTGGCTATTAGTTTTTTTCGCGCCAGATTATATAATAAAAACCCTACAATTTATTAAAAAACTTTAGTTGGGACGCCGCATACAGATTTTTCCGAGGTCTTGTCAAAGCAAATATGTTGTGTTCCAGAACAAACTAAATTCAAAGCAAATGTGGAGTAGAGAAGTGGGTTGTCAAGAAAATATGCTTTGGAAATTTGATCAGTATTTACAACATTTTGATAAGCTTATTTGCTAAACTTTAAATGAATGCTTTTGTCGTCTATGAAAACCTGAGTCAGATTTGCCTCAAAAACAGCCTATGGTTACTAAAGAAGCGTTTAAAATCATGCAATGTGTCTTTATATATCATAAAAAATAAATGGTTTACATAATATATAGACAAAGCAATCTCATTTAAAAGTTTAGCATAAGCTTTCAAATGTGTATACTGGATGCAATTTCCAAAGCATTTTTTCTGACAACCACTTTCTATCACATTTGCTTTTGAATTTAGTTTTGTTCTGGAACACACAATATTTGCTTTGAAGACAGACCTCGAAAATCTGATGGGTGCCACTAAGTTTTCTTAATAAATTGTAGGGTTTTTATTTATAATCTGGGGGAAAACTTAAAGCCAGCTAACTCCTAGTCCATTTTTGTGTAATTAATTTCTAAGAACTAATTGAAATGTATTTACAGTTAGGCTTGAAATGGTAAGAGAAGAAATAGAAAATACTGGAACTATATGGATGCGATTTTACTGCGTCTTTTAGATTTTTATGTGTCAGGGACACAGGACGCATACCTATCACGCTCTCTGCAGTTGTATACATGATGAATCCAATGTAGTCACTTTATCATCATCAAGCTGTTTGATGTGAGAATAGAAAATAATTTTTGTCCTACAACGCCTTGGAAGTTTCTGATTTGGAACATTTTTTTTTTTAAACATCAATAATGAATTTTTTGGATATTTACCATGTACCTCCACGTGTAGTGGGTTAGGCATCAGAGGTCCTAGTAATATGGGACCAACCCACAAACCGAAGCTTCATGGGTGGCAGGTTGCAAAAAATGCGTTGATCCCGTCAGCATTCCGTCGCAATAAAACCCAAGCCTGCCCCTTTAAATCGTGGGGCAGGGGAGCCTGGGGGATGGCCCCCAGGGGATCAAGCTATTAGCTTGGAAGATTCCAGGCGCAAAGCCGACTGACCGGCCGCACCCCGAGGGGCGGGTCTACATATGTTCTCTTTCAATTCAACTAAAATTCTTATTCTGATTTTAAAAATATTTATATGTTTACCAAAACTCTCTGCATGAGCAGAATGGAACACAATGTCAAATTTCTTAAGTAAGGTTTTAAACAAGTTTGAATTCAGAGTTTCTCCTAGACTGGTTGCCTAACAAAGGTTAAAGAGCTCAGTCTGTCCTACTATGTACCTATAACTGGAGGGAGAATAGTTGGATTTAAAGATATTAGCACTATGTGAATGCAAATAGCCTGCATTCCAGATCCAACTTTGAAATATTCATGGTACAGTTAATGTTTGGACAGAGATAATATAATTTTACTTTTTCAATATAACTAAGTTGAATGCGAATTCTTTTATTTCACAGAAAATCACATCAATGTACTCACTGAAGGGTATCAATGATTTTAAAAAAATAGAAAATAGAAGAAAAAAAAAAAACAATGCAAATATTTAATTAGATGCGTTTTACTTTAAAAAGTTAAATGTGTAAAAAAGAAAATAAAAAAAAAAAGAAAATTATAAAGTGTATTTTGTTGATACTCAATGTGCTCTCTAATAGTGAAATTAGAAAAATGAAGCTGGAACTGAGTCATGTCATATTTTATAGAATGAAATACATGCTAAAAACACTAAGGTAGTGTTGTCTTCCATTCAAAAACACAAGAATAATTAACTGCAGTCCATGTGCGGACATAAGCAAACAGATCAATTTCTTTAGTTTTCATAAATTCAAACTTTTATCGTTTCTGTGACAGAATTCGGAATATCGAGAGGTTCTTCCAATTGCCTTCAGCAACTAATCCATTTCAGATTTATGTGTTCTCAATAACAGGATTTTTCCACTTTTCCAGAATAACTTATTTTTAAGGGGGGGGCTGAATTACTTACGAATAGTAACCAATATTATTATTATTTTTTTTACTTAAATAGATAAGTAACGTCGTTAAAGTTAAAAAAGCGTTTTTTGTTTTGTTTTACTTGTTGAAAAGAATAGTAAATAATATATTTGGAGAGAGTGCTTTCTTAATAATAATAATAATAATAATAATAATACGCTGTCAAACAAGATCGGAAACAAATAAAAACTTTAGAAAATAAGTTAAATTAAAAATCTTTAAACGCCTAGCTTTAATTCAGGAAGGGGGAAATAATCGATTAGAATTTTAAACGATTTTGAACAAAATTAACATTAAGAAGCCCAAATTTACCTAATTTAAATAATTCAAGGTTTTTTTTTATCTGCTTTATTTTATTTTAAATAGTTTTTAAAAGACAAGCTTTAAATTTTAGTTTGTTTTTAAACATTTTTCTTTTATAAGAAATGCTGATTAATAAAAAATTCAAAAAAATACCTAAACCTAAACAGGGAATGTTTTTTAAAGCCTATAATGAACATAGAAAAACGGCAGAATATCTTTAAATTTACAACAAGAAAACAACGAATACTATCAGCTAACAAAACTAATGACTCGAAACATTTGGCTCAAAAATTAATACAATAGCCTAAAGCTAACGTCTTCACTAATAGTGATAATAAGTTATTTACTAGAAAACTCCATGTTTTTCTTTTTTAAGAATTGAAAAATTAAAATTTTAAAAAAAGCGATCATATGGCAATGAAAGGGAGAATTTTAGTTGAAAACAGCGAAATGGTGTAAAATAAACAACTAAAAATTTAAAATTAAACAAAAAAAAAAAAAAAGAAAACACACACACACGTTGGAATAATTTAAGATGAAAAGATATTTTTTCTTATTTTCTCAGTAAAACAACATGCAGACAAAGAGATATGCGAAACAGAGGATAAGCAAAACACAATTAATGCCAAGCAAAGGACACATATTATTTATTTTAGGGTAGAACACATATTTTTTTAGGTAGAACCAAGGTAACCATTTCAAAATTAAAACAGGCATAAATAAGAATTTAAATAAAACTTTACCCAAAAGATACTCACTAAAATACCTATAATGAGGCTGCGTATAATGAATGAAAAATATAAACGGATTAATAAATAACCAATAATAAATTACACGTAACATGTAAAACGAGTACTCTGTGAAGCGGAAGAAAACAGAAGTGACAATCTTGTTTGTGTTTTAGAACGCAATTTTCACTGTGTCTTTGAAAATAAATTAACTTTAGTCCTCGTCAACAGTTGATTATGGTGTATGGTCATCCATAGAGTGACTAGCTGAAGTATAATGGATGCAGATATCGTGAAGACGAAAAAAAAATAGTGTAATATCCGGTTATTCATCCAGGTCGTCGCCATTGAACACACGCTCTGTGCGGAAGTGAAATTATTTTGGGATTTTGTACTGCGCTGCTCATTGATAAAGTTTGACCCCCAGGAACTACGGTTCCGACCTTGTTTCCTCGGTGCGTTTAATGATAAAATAATAAATAACGATTATTTTTATTGGAGTTGAGAATTAATACTATGATGTTAATATACTTGATTGGTTTGCTGAAAATATTTGAAATACTCTACTCAAGACTGATTAAATATATGTGGAAAAACGCTAACTGAGCAGAAATAATGACAACTTTTAATTTGCAGTTGTGTATTTACTAACATGAGGCCTTGTTTTGTTCCTTTCATGTTTGTAAAACCTCGGGAAGAGTAAATACAAGTTCAAGTTAAATTTTGGCCAGTGGTTCACAATGGAACATGTTGTGGGTGCCGAAAAAAAACAAAAAAATATTCAGTAGTTATTTTCTTAGCTTTGCTTAGTGTGGCCAAGGCCGGGTGTATGAGGCACCCAGTGAGACTCGAATTCACTTCTGTAGGCGTCTAAATGTCTTCAGCATCACCATTCTTTCAATACAGGTATCCAGATACTCCTCCTGATCCAACCCACCTTATGAAATGGGAAGTGCTGCCTGGTGATAGATCTCCAGAACCAGATTTTTTATTACGTGCATCTGCTTAAAATTTAGATATTAGTGAATTAGATTCGTTTCCCAAACTGATGTACAAAAAAGTCGATTTAGTGAACCACCTACGCGCTTTCTTGCGAGTAGAAAACAAATTGCCCAGTGCTCTAGCCAGTAGTACCACAAAAGCTTCCAGAGCGACCCACATCCTTCCTTTTTAGAGCATGAAGACATGATGTCTCAAATGTTTAAATCCCCACGGATCAAGCTTGGTTTATCTTTGCCATAGTACCAACAGACAAAACGGCTGCTACTACTAGGGCTAACAAGGAATTCACGTTTCAATATTTGTCCTTATATACGAGAAGAAGGGACGCTCTTTTAGGTCATTTTGGATTAACTAGCTTATTTAACCGTAATATAAGCTAGGTATACCAAAAATTGACCTAAAATGCGTTTTTGACTAAATGATTTAGCCCCCCTACAGAAAATAATTTACCAAAATCAGGGATTATGGATTTTAAATGAAATTTTCAAGTGTTTGATTTATCATGAATAACTTTATAATGCATATTTTATTTTATTTCAAAACTTTCTGATTTTTTTCAGGTACTTAATTTTGACCCACCTTATTTTTGGGGGCGTTAAAATCTCGGCGAGTTGGTCAGCGTTTGATACTATTAACAGTAGAAATAAAAGATAAAAGACCGAAGTTGTGATGGAAAAAAAATTTTAAGGGGAATATTCTATGAGAATAAGTTACCGAAAATCGGAAAATAAATGTAAAAAAATAAAAATAAATTAAATAATTTTTTTGAGATTTCTTTTTACTCATCGAAATTATTTATTGCTATTATCTTATAAAGAAAAATTTAACATCGCTTTTTTTTCTGTTTAAAAGGCGGGGCTAAATTTTTCAATAGGAGTTTTTCTTCAAAACTTATACTTTTGTTGACTGAAATAGGTTTGCATTAAATAGATATTTATTTCTAGAAACTAAAATATAATTTTAAAACTTAATCAGATTATTTTCATTTTAAGTGATTTTATATATTAATTTTCCATAGCAAAAATACTTAATTCAAGTTTTGAAAATAAAATAACTGATGCATTAAAAATCTTAATTGATAATCAATACTGAACAATTTCTTAAAATCGGATAATTCCCCTGATTTTTGGTAAATTCTTTTCCAATCGCGAAATTTACATTAATTGTAAAACAAGCCATTTATACCACTTATAAGAGCGTTAATGGCCTGAACCAATCGATGACCAAAAAATCGTTTTGATGTATAAAAATAAATTGCATATGTATATATTTTTCTTTTTTTATGATGGTCATTATATTACTATTATCGTTTTAGACAACCAGTTTTGACCTTAAATAAGATGTTATTAATTTTAATTCGTTTTTAAAAAATGTAACAGACGAATATGCTTATAAATTATAAGCAGACCACAACTAGCTTGATTAAATTTGTTTTTTCATAAGATGATTTAAGAATTTCCTAATTCAAGGGAATTTATCTTTTGATATTGCTACTGAGAGAGAATTATTAGCTTACTAGCAGGACCTGTGGATATACCACAGTATGGAATTAATTTTACTGACGTTTAGTATATTATCAAACTTTGAATATGGTTTGTTTGTTTACTTATGTAGGCGTAGATAAAGGTGGATCCGGGAAAAAATTGTTAACAAGCTATTTGGTATTTTTTTAAGGCGTAGTGTATCTTTTTGAAATTTGAAAATTCTCTTTTTGCCCCTGGGAAAATTTTTTTTATCAGGGGGGGGGGAGTATGCAAACCAGATCTATTAATGGCTATTGCAAAAGTTCCAATGTAAAAAGTATCAATAATCTTGATTTAACTCTCTTGCCTCTTTTTTTCTCTTTCTTCCTTCTTTTTCCTCTTTTCATTTATGTTTGATCTAAACAGATTAGCATTCTCACTTCCGCACGCTCACCCCATCTCTATTTTTCCCTACACTCTTTTTTCTTCATTTTAGATTTTTTTCTGTGTACATGTCCTTTTTTTCCTTCCTTTCTTATAATAAATGGAAATGGTCCATTATTTGCTGCGGTGACAACACTTTTAAGAATAGAATTCGGCGATAAGCCAACACCAGATAATCGAATTTACATATTTGCATTCGGTCATACATTAAGGAACTGAGTATCTAATATTTATATACAAAGAGAAATGAGGCACTATCCAGCAAAAAACAAACTTGCTTGATAGTTCTGTTTTTGTTTTTGTGTTTTTTTCATAAGATAATTTGCACCAAGTTACTTTAAGCACCCGGGGCGACCTGGGATTCAGAAGGACATGTTCGCTTTGGTACCATCACATCCGGTTTGTTTGGTTTTACCAGACGATTTTTAGAGCGCAATTTTTTTTTTAAATTATAAAACTAACTGCTAACCCTAACCCCTAACCCAAAAACAACCGGATTTTGACGCGTGCAAAGCAAATAAAACATGTCCCTCTGAATCTGGGGTGCTAAGGTAACTTGGTCTGATAATTTAAGTAAATGTACATAATTTAAGGATTTCATCTTTTTATTGCTAACTCAGTTGGTAGACCGTCTGACTAGGAACCACAAGGTGCCTTGTTCAATACCAGCTCTCGCCAACTCAGCATATGAGTAGCACAAGGATCCTAGGCGGTAAGTGAGGAGCTGATGGTACGTGTGACCACTCCCCTCAAATGCTAGAATAATCTCTTTGAGTCTAACACTAGTGAAAGGGATACCTCCCTCGCTGTCTGACTGATACTGACCATTAGGCTTGCCCCACGAGACTTTACTTACTTTTTTTAGTTTGGTTTGGTTTGTTTTGTTTATGGCTATCAACTGGTGGGTCAATTTAAATGCCGACAAAGTTTTAAATAAATTCAATTCTTAATGGATACATCAAATGTTATAAACTCTCTTTTTCTATTTAACCCATAGATGGGACCCTAACAAAGTTACTACCACTCCTGATAGAGTGGACAGGGCAATGGTGATGAAGGGGTGGTCCACATCCCCGAGACTCCAAAACTGGAAACTCACCATCAGATAGAATTTAACATATTCCAGGACAGAAGACCCTCAGCCACTGCTTTTTCCTAACCAATATATGAAAAAAAAAAATTAAAAAAGGGTGGGGGCTTGCCATATGGCAATATGGTTCGGGGCAAATCATATAGGTGCTAGGGCTGACTGAACCAGCCATTGATTGGAGGAGGCTCTCCGACTCCCATCTAGCTATAGTAAAGGACCAAAATCGGAGTACTGCATGTCATGCACTGCTCATCGGACCTGGGTTCCATCCTTAAATAATCACGGGTCACCACCCACGGCCAACAGGTGGCCCCATTGGGGAGTCTGACCAACTGCCTAGAGGTGCAGCCGGTCATCTAACACCCCAGCCAACAGGGCGGTTAATTTGGGAGAACTAATTACCAATTTTATTTTCATTTTTATTTTCTAAGCAACCACTGTTATCAACTTTCCTTTGAAAAATACATGTTTTTTTATAGTGAAGATGAAAATAAAGATTTTTCTTCAGACCAGGGCCGTGTCAGAAACTCATGCCTCATGGAGATATTAGTAAAAAAATAAAATAAAATAAAATAAAATAAAAAAATAAACGAGAAACTATATTTTCACAATTACAAAAAATTTATAAAATTTGTCTCTTTTTACATCTTAGTACTTTGAACAGTCATTAGATCCCATAAAAGAAAAAAGCCTCACATTAAAAAAAGGCAAGAACAGGTGATATCCCACAGAGACTGGTTACAGATGCGACTACACAGACTATCTGGTCACTTCTATGCAAATAACCAACTTACAGAGCCAGATCCCTGCTAATAGCCTGGAGAAGGCAGCACAGAACATCACTCTTATGTGAACTTGCAATATAAAACTGAGTTCATGTGTTAGAAAGGAAGAAGACACTGTTCAACTCAACGGTAAGCCTCTAAAGCCTGGTGGAAAATTCACATACTATGGTAGTAATATCTCTTCAGACAGAAAACGTCATGTTAACGCATGCATAGGGAAGATAATGGTCTCTATGAACAGGTATTGGCCTCATCCCCCTTGTATGGGATGGCCACAAGGCCTCGTTTAATGTGGGCCAACCACAACCGAGCTCATGTTGGGAAAGACAAAAATTGCGGTCGATTCCCTTGCGGCATGTCCCCTCAAGGGGGCACCTCGGCGCTGGGTAATAAACCCAACCCCTGCCCCAAAGGGCAGTATTGCCTGGGGGGATGGCCCCCTGGATCGACGCTATTTTCTTACTTAACTGATCCAGTGCCGAAGCACACTGACCTCCCAGCCGAGGCCGGAATATAAAAGGTAAGGGTATTCTGCTGCTCATCCCACTTATGGGGGCGGACACAAGTCTCGTTTTTTACGTGGGCGCATAAAATTGCGTCGATCCAGGAGGATGGTCCCCGGATTAATAAGCGGTCGATCCAAGGGGGACAATCCTCCTGGATCGACCTATTCAATTGTAACTTTACCGGTCCAGAGGCCAAAGCATACTGACCCCCAGCCGAGGCCGGGTATGAAGGTAAGAAAGTGTCAAAGCATAGAATCTGGAACGATACCTACACTGTTGCCATCCTCCCCTTTAAACCAAGAGTAAGCTTATAAACAGAGTTATCACTCATATGGAAATCCATCTCCCTGACAAGTTTAAAGCGCACTTCTTCCAAGCATCGTTGTATAGTGCTATTACTATGTTAACACCACTTGGACTGCTAATGGAGTGCCTAGAGAATCAAGGCTAGGGAGCTCACAAGAACTGCAAATGTGCAATCATAACCATGCGCGAAACAACTCACAAGGAAGAGCTGACAGCCCCTTGCCCCCATCACACAAACCATCAGAGTGACCACAAAACAAACATGCTAGACACTGCGGTAGCAAGGACGAACTCAAGTAACATCTCCTACTGAACCAGTACATTGGCTACACAATATGGGCTGTCCAGCCAAAGACTATATTGACCAACTTGTGTAGAGGACTTCCAGAAGGCAAGACAATGATAGGACAGTTGAGAGAAGTATTTGTCATAGATATCCGCTACTACTAAGCGTGATTTTTAGTCATGATATTAATTATATAATAGATATATATATGAATTTCACTTTTTAAAAAAAAGAGATTATACAGAAAATTTGGCTAAGATATTTTATGATAAATCAGAATTAAACAAGTGGTCATTCCATGTCAAAAACCAGCAAAAAGTTGAAATCTGCACCACCGACCACAAATTACCTGAAATTTGCTCCCACGCAAAAGTTCCCTTTGGATGAACTTGGCAAACATAGATAGATCTTAAAAAAAATATTATGAAAATTGAAGAGTGACCATTTCGAGTCGACTGATCCGTCAAGCTACATAGGTGAAAAGTTGTTGATTTTGGAGTCATGCATTTTGGGTGGGGCAAATAAAAAAATTTATCAGGTATGGGTTAAAATAGTTGGATATTTTGATTCTACAGTCCTTATTTGCCTTACCATACCAATTTCAGAAATATTGAATGTATGAGTATTTTGTTTAAATCTTTAAAACACTGAGATTTTACCCGAACCACACGCTAAGCTTTGAGGCAAAATAGGAAATTATATCCCCCCTCTTAAAAATCGGAACAGTAAGGGTTTAAGACAAAATAGATTCTGGCACACTTTCCTAACTCATGAAGGGGACATTTGCAAATTTCAGTATTCGGTTCGGTGCGTGTCAACACCGGTGAATTGATATGGAAGACCCAAGTGTAGAAATCATTAAATTACTTTGGAGCTTTTAATTATCATTGTTTTCATTGCAAACAGAAAACCACCTCCGGGCATCGTAAATTAATTTTTGAAAAACTTGCCTGAGAGGGTGGGAGTTAAAAACTTCAATGTCAGAGGGTTGTATCATAAGTACGACAAATCTCATATTTATTAAAGGGTAAAAAAAAAAAAAAAAATGGAAACATTTGAAATGAAACTGAGCCTCGTCCCTCTCAAATAACAATGTTGCGTGCATGTAATAACACATTTATTTCTGAATATTTTACACATAAAATTTTAACACAAATTTATCTATGTGTAAACTTTTGTAGTTACTTCTTGTGTACTGTAAAAAAAATGGACGAGAGGTAAAAACAATTTTAAAAATGCTATCAAATTTTGGGTGCTACTAAGCATAAGAATATGGTGACGTAAGCTGGAATGTAGAGCTTATGACTTAGTTTTTGTTACAGACGAGAAATCAGACAATCTCATTATTAATAGATAATATTTTTGTAATCTTGATTATTCCAAATCTTTTATGAAATGGATTTTGTGCTTATGATTAGATTTTTGCAGACCCAAAGAGAATAAACGAGGGAGGTGTGTGTGTGTGTGGTGGTGTGAATTTTATTTATTGTACATTGCTTTCTGTCTACCAAATTTTGTGACCATTTTTTAGGCCGGCAAGTGAGAGCACTTTAAGTGGAGATCCCTTGTTTCGTTAGTGTTAGGTAGATACTTGTGTTCCTAGTTTAGCCAGAATCCTTAGTTGTTCCTTAGTGAAATCGTTGTGTTAACAGTGTCCTTGGTTGTTGATCCGTTGTGTTGATACCAGCACTGAACAGCTTTCAAATCGGCGATTAAATAGTTAATAGGACCACGTATTCAAAGCGTGTTAACCTTGCGTAGTTTAACCACGTGACCCGCAGGGTCCTATAAGTTAAGTGGGGAGTCAAGCACACCTTATATTACAAAATTCCAACACTTCAATTCACTTTCTAGATAATTCTATTACCGAAAAATTCACATATTATTCTTCACACACACACACATATCTGTGGGCTAGGATTTGGGTTATTAGACTTGTTGATATTTTGTGGGATTGTTACTGGTTTATTTTCTAAACTTCATTATATGTGTTCTTCCTTCTGTTGGTTATCAAAGTGTAAAGAATTAAGGGAAGGGAAAAAAAAAGACAACTTTTAAGGTTCAGGCTTTATTTCTAGGTTCATAGCTATTTCTGGAGAGGACATTTTCTCCTGAGCAGTCCAATAGCATGTGTTCCCAATAAAGGTCTGTGGTTGGAATGGCCTAGGGATCTTTTGATGCCAGGAAGGGGCCCTTTTTTCTGGCACATGCCCAGAGGGTTCTTCCTGTCTGAGGGCTTCTTGGGAGATTGTTATTTTTTTCAAATTTTTATTTTATTTTAATCCCACATACATATATTTAGATAATGTTTCAAACAAATGAATGTATCATTTTTCCTTGCATTATTTTGTAGCATATCAACTGTTTTTAAAAAACAAACCTATTTTTAAACTTTTATCTCAAAATTTTGATGTGGACACAACACAAGTTGTTAGATTTAACAATGACAGTTTCTATTAGTACACAAAACACATGTGAGTTATAACCGGAATACAGAGCAATAACAATCTGATCATATGATGTCTTCCTGTACTAAGTTGTCAGCGTCACAGGCAAGAGTGAGTCCTGGTCGCGTGTCGTCAGACGCCAGTCCCTTCCAGAGGCTGGAAAATGTGCTGGACCATTCATACATTATCCAGTCACTCTGACTGGAGTGGTAATACCTGTTAGGACCCCATTATATTAGATCAAAAAATAAAATTTTTAAAAAATTGAATACCCACAAGAATGAATAAAAACACAAAAGAGATTTTGGCATACAATAACCCAAGGTGACATGCATAACATCAACCAACCAGCCAACCAACCTATTACTTCCTCCATCCTTTCTGGTCTTTTAGCTTTATTGCAGTCATAAATAATAAATGTGGTTTAATCAGATTACTGTTAACTTTAGCTTCTTTTGAAATATCCATATGGCTGTGAAAAAAGAATTTCTTAGAATCTAGATCTGCCATAATAAAATAATAAATAAAAATGATTTTTTGATTAACATTCTTTCTAAGAACTATACATTTTGGTTATATACTTTGATAAAAATCTATTTTTTCTTTACAAAAACCTGAAAACTGTATAATTTGGTAATTATTTAATGATAATATTAGGTTGTACGAAAAATTACACTAGTTTTTTAAAAAATATTTTAGTCACTGTAAATTCATAGTTAGCTATTTTTTAATGGCATAATCAAATTACTTTGGTTATTTAATGCCAAAATTTATTTCAATTTATGATGTTTGATTATATTTTTATATAATTTAATATTCCA
>CM042154.1:74061889-74111255 GCA_023376005.1 Doryteuthis pealeii | reverse complement strand
TGTTAATTATAAACAGCTACATTAAGTATTAGGATATTATAAGATATTAACTTGATATCTTAAAGAGGCAGTATCATCGTATGAAGTGGATCTGCTACCCAATTCAAAATCCTGGGACAAGTGGTTACGATTTTATGGGCCAATCCTTTTAGGCTTCAAGCAGAGCGCTTGGTCCAGCGAAATCCTTGGTAAAGAATCCTTTGATGCTCATTTAGATTGTAAGTTCCTTCATCAATGATTGCAAAGGATGGTCTGCAGTATCAGTATAAGTGTCAACTAGCCACGCATTATGGTTGTTGATTGGCGGAAGGAATAAAAACCACGTGACCCCGCCCAGTCTTATAAATTTTAGGTGGTGAGATATGTAGCACACCTTATAGTTACCAAAATATTCCCAATACAAGGACCCTTGCATTTTTCACATAGCACGAAACCCCTTGGGGAAGGTTATGAATCCAAATCTCTCCCTCCATCTATGAGTAAAATATGTTAGGGCAGACTGAGGCTCTGTTAAACCTTCGGCATGTGTTGTAACTCAGGGATCAGAGTTAACAGGGGAAAATAATATGAAGTATTAAGGATAGGGGAAAAGGGTTTATAAGCAAAGATTACAAGGTGAACAAAGTATTAGCAATTGCTAAGTTAAATTACAAGTCTCGTGAGATCTTATTTCTCTCTTCTGAGGTTTTGTCAGGACATTAATTTATAGGAAAAACAGACAATTTCATTCTCATTATTTAGGTACTTATGACAGTATGGGAACAGGTCTGGTAAGGAAATGAAGCATATATGATGGAGTCAAAATGATTAATATGTATTTTACCTATCCCTGCCTGCAGCAGGATGCTAGACACAAGGTCAATTTTTAAGCAGATTGAATTTCAGAGTTTTCCATCACCAAGAAAGGTTACCCATTACCAAATTTAAAGAGCCCAGTTTGACCCCTCACTATTTTACGGTAGCTGGACAGAGAAACAGATAGGAAATATTTCCTATGCATGTCTCCCCCTAAGTCTCCCTACGGTATTTATTCATACATTCACCACAAGTAGGATGGACATAAGGACGCTAGTATGGTGCATCTAGCAAGGATCGAACATGCTATCTATTAGTAATAGATCTGCAAGAGTTATTTTAAATCTCCTAGACCAGTCTGCTATACCAAGATAAAGAGCCCAGAGTGCCCTTACTTATTACTCATAATGGAAAAGGAAGACTACATTCATACCTTTCCCAGTGTATTAGCATTATTGTTGAAATGCAAACATCTTGTTCATGATTTGAATTAGGGTCACTGTTTATTGTGGATGTAACCTAACACCTTGAGTGCCTCCATGTATTAATTTAGATATAATCTTTTTAAGTAATTGTTTGGCATGAAGACTAATTTTATAAGCCAATTATTATATCAATTCAAAATGCTATTCTACGTTACATAATTGTTTTCTTTTTATTCTTCTTTTAATTTAGTGTATGAAATTACTATGGAAAAATATTAACAGCATTTTCTGTTTAGGATTTAAAGAGCGAATATGGTCCAAGTGAATATATTAATAGACTACATATATAAATAGGTAGAGTTTGTTAAAAGAAGAGAAAGTGCCTAGCCAGGCTTAAGATAAGGGCTGCTGTCAACAACTCTAGAATCAAACACAGACTTGGGGTCAAAATGACCTTACAAGTTTAAAACAAGGGGGAAAGGAAATGCTGACACGCAGTGAAAAAGAGGAGAGTTAGGCAGGTAGGACGATGGTGACTGAAATTCTCAGTCCACAGAAAGACGAGAGACCACAGGGGGGGGGAAAAAGACGAAATTATGGGAGTTGATAGCTTATTTTGCCTAAACCATTTACATTTTGGAAAATATGAATTTTGTTAACCAGAGAGAAAACGGAATTGGGAGCCGGTTGTGTCTTCAAAGACTGGCTATCCTTTCTTTCATTATAATAAAAACTGAATAGTCCACTTATTAGCTGAGGTTGACAACCACTCATAAGAAATAAGACTTTCGGTGGATAAGCAGCACAATAATCAGGATCTACATTTTTTGACAATTTCATCTGAATGATTGACGGTCTCATTTACCCAGGGGTTTTGGCTAATAAACAGTTGTACAATTAAGAACCACTTTAAGGGATATTAATATATTAGATTATTCTCGTCATATTGTGGATTGCAATAATCATCTTGAATTGCATACCACAAGTTAGATGCTGATAGTTTTTTGTATTTGAGTGCATCCTGGGATGGACATATTTGGCTTTTGAGATGAGTCCTGGGGAAATTGAGGGTCTCACTAAAGCTTTTCTTAATAAATTGTAGGGATTTTTTATTCATGATCTGGGGAAACAAACATAAAACTGTCTAACCTCTACTTGTAACTTTATCTGTGTAATTTGTTTCTAAGGAAACTATTGAAAATGTATTTACAGTTTAGCTTGAAATGGTAAGGGAAGAAAAAAAAAGAAAACACTTAGGATGCATGGATACAATTTTTTAACAGAGTCCTTTTAGATATTTATGCATTAGGGACGCAGGACGGCGTAACCTATCGAGCCATCTCTGCTGTTGTTATATTCAAGGTCCTGGCTGAGTATATATAAATAGCAATAAACTCAAAATCTAGTACTAATGTATTAATTCTTTACATCTTTATTATAAGGAGATTGTGGGTTTTTTATCTGTCTCGTAACCGAAAACTATATTTACTATAACCCAAGTCACAATTCCTTTAGTTATTTACAATATTATCCATTTGATTTTTATTTTTTATTAAACCTCAATTATTTAATCAAAATTGTTTTACATTACTTACACTGCTGCCCATTATCTACATGCTAATTAAAAATGCAAATTGTACTTTATATATACACAAAATAGAGCGTTTTACAGTATGAATGGGAAGGACTAATTTGCTATTGATTTTAAAAAAAATTGAATTTATTAATAAATATATGCTTATATATTTGATTTTCTAATTGTTGGGTTTTATCTTATGAATATGAGCAAAAATCTCCGAGATAAATCTTAAAAGAAATCCCTTAACAATGAAGAACTAAACTGAATATTATTCTTTCTTCCTATTTTTAACTAAACAGTTTAAATTAGGAACAGTTTACCAATGGAAAGACGGGAGTAACGAAAATGATGGAAGGGGTTAGTTTCAAAGTTGTTCTATTTTTCAATCATACCCCCTTCTGTTCAAAATCTTTTCTATCTTACCATTTAGTTCAGTTCATTTAGCCTTCTAATTTATATCAATTTATTATAGAATTTACTAAAATACTTTTGCACCCGGAGGGTGGCAATATTTTTGCTTAGTGTTATATAATGCATAGAAAACGAGGTGGAAATGGCCCAGTTTAGCATCATTCATTTTTAGAATCCCAACCATTCCACAAAGTTTTAATGAAGAAGTTATTTATCAAGAAGATCATTTCCTAATTAAATGTTCACTCTTTCTGATTACCACCATTTATCAAGAGTTCAGCCAAGAGGCCTCATTATTGACAACAGGTAGACCCAGTTTTTTTTTTCTTATAGCTTAAAGAATACAACAGTTGGGAAAAATATTTCTCTTTCACTTAAACTTACGACTAGGTCTAATGAGTGAGAAAATATCTAAAAATATCTTTTCTTAAAAAAACAAGGCGTAAATACAGATGCTTCACACTTGGATGACCTTCACTTATTGCATTTTCACTTTATTGCTAATATCCTTGGAATGGTATGATCCTACTTCACTCTCCCTCCAACTATGAGTTAGGTTAGTAGGTGGCAAAACTGGGGCTCTTAATCTCTTGTAGGCAACCTGTTAGGAGAAGGAAAATTCTGAATTCAAACCTGTTCAACTCCACTCAAGAAAAACTGCCCTGTGTCACATCCTGCTCATGCGGAGGGGTTGGTAAATGATATATATATATATATATTAAATATATATATATATATATTACAATTCATATGAGTGACAATCAGATAGATGCAGTTTTCGAAGTATTTAGTTATTATCAAACTTTTAGTTTATTTTCAATTAGATGATTGATGTCATTTGGCAAAGCCAATTGTATGACATTTCTTTTGATGACATGATAAAGTTATTGGGTTTTTATGGCATGCAACCCTTGTTGGGTTATTTATGTTTCAGAAGACGTTTTGTTTTATTATTTATTTGGGATTCAATTTTTTTAACTCAGATTTTTTAAATTTCATATTTTTGATATTTTTAACCCCATATATGGGACCCCTAGAATGTACTTACCACTCCAGGTCAGAGTGGTCCTGGAGTATGGTGATTGAAGGAATACTACACATTCCCAGTACGGTCAGAATTGGAACCTCAACATAGATGCAGTTGAACAATCAAAACCCATGGAACTTGGTTTGATTGGTTTGTTGGCGTTTTAGTGGCATGCAAAACCCATTGGGGTCATTTTATGCTGAATAACATTTTTGATTTTATTCATTTTTGATGGGTACTCAATTTTTGTTTTAAACATTTTTCCTATTTTAACCATAGGACGGACACTAACAATGGTACTACCACTCTGGCCCTGGGTCAGGGGACCTTGGAGCAATGTGATGAGGTGTTACTCCACACTCCCCAAAGCACAGAATTGGAATTAATGCATTTTAATGTCATGATATTTTACCGTTACCCACTTGTACAGAGATACAGGACCAAAGTCCTATTAACGTGGGGACCAGAAAATGCCAGTTTAAATGTCATTACCAGGAAAAACCAAGACCCTCAGCCACCTTCCTAACACATATACCCATTAAAAAGAGTTGCCAAGGGCCGGGTAAGTCAAACCGCAGAACCTTGTGGTCCAAGGCAATTCTCTTACTGGACTGAGCTCAACAGACCGAGATGTTTATCATAGTTTCTTTGATTGGACACTTGATAGCATTATTTTATAATATTTGGACAGTTGTTGTTTTTATGAGATGAGGGTTGTTTTTGTTTTGTTTTTTGCAATGTGCTTTTTTAATTTTCTTAAATCCTACATCTTGGCTTACTTGCATCTAATTCAATACCCTTTTTAGATCATTTTATCTATTTTTCAATATTAAATCAATCTTTTAAGGATTGACATTATTTCTCTTCTCCTCAAAGCCATTTAAGATATCGCATTCATCATACAAATTTATGCATACAAAGCTTCTATTTATTTACAGTTTTAAAGTCGTGCTGCAAAAAAAACAAAACCTAACAAAAAACAAAATTCATTTATTGAAAATGGATGTTTTTGCTAAACAGACGAGTTTATTTGTTTCTAACCTTAAAATAGAGAGAAAAAAAAATCTTCAAAGTGTAATTCTGACAATGACACGTATATTGTGGTTGTCACAATTGTTCAGAATCACCAGAAATCAATTATGAAGTTAAATGCCATATCCAAGTAGGAAGAGATATGATAGAAAGATGACAATGGACGACGAGATTATTTTATCATCATCCTGGTTTTGGCTTTGAAGGAAAGACTATCAACAAAAATAAAAGAAAACCAATTCAACTAAAATAGTTTATTCCTGTTACAATTCAGATGGCCATTTTTTATGCCTTACAGGCGAGAGCACTTACAGTGGAGAATCCCTTGTGACATTAAGTATGAATCCGTGTTGAGTAGAATCCTATAACGCTTGTCTGTTGGTCCGTGTATCTTGATTCCTAGATGACTCTGTGTTGTTAGTGTTTAAGAATGAGCACTGAACGCATTTCCAAACAAGCTTTTTAAATAGTTAACCAACCACCATATTAAAGCGTGTTGAATTGGCCGGTTCAGTCCACAGTCACAAGAGTCTATAAATTTAAGTTGTGATATACAGCACACCTTATATAGCAAATACTCCAACAAATTTAAAAATATTAAAAAAAGTCAAATAAAACACCATTTCCGCCTCAGAGAAATAACACTTTTACAAAAATATTTCATCAACCGGAATTAAGTGTGCCAACAGCACAGATTCCCTTGACTTTCTCTGCCATCGTCCAAAAGCCATTAAAACAACACTGTTCAAGAAACATGTAGGAAGGTCTAAGCAAACAAAGTGTGGGGGGGGACCAATTACTATTTTTCAGGAGGTGCTGGGGACTAAAACAGGCCAAGTCGAGGAATCGAAAGGACACCTGTTGCTTCCAATGTTGTCGTTGGTTAAAAAAGAGATTTTTTAAGGCTCACTTTGTCACATTACCAAATGGACACGTGACATGGGAAAATCCCCTTCTTTCAATGTTAAAAAGGGAGATAATTCTATTTTGTCTTCCAAATCTATCAATGGCAACACTGGTGTGTCTTAGGTGTAGGGTGCCATTTACTTTTGATTGGCAATTGAAACGGTGGGACCATATTGTTCTAATTTGCTACTAACACAACTTATGAAAATGTAATAGACATTAAATAGCCATGATCCAAGTAGGAAGTAGATATGATAGAAGGAGATGACAATGGACAAACAAGATTATTGATCATTAATGGTTTTGTTTTTGAAGTGAAAGGCTTTTAAACAAAATAAGAAAAACAAATTCAACTAAATGTATTTTATTCCACCAGGAAAAAAGATACTAGGGTGTTCAAGGAACATGTAGAAAGGGTTAAGCAATATATCAATTAGCCAACACAGTGTGTCCATGTGTAGGAGCCAATTACTTATAAGTAATTGAAACAGTAGACAATTTTTTGCTACTAACACAACTTATGAACAATTTTAGACATTAATAAATTGAAGACTGAACATTATTAATCCCAGAAATATTTTAGCCTTTCTAAAAGAAAAGGCTTTAAACATCATCTATGCAGAAAGTTTCAGGAATGGTCATAAAAAATGTATTTTCAAATCCAAAACTACAAGTTAACGCCTCAAAATGAATACCGCTGGGAGTCTAATGATGTTAAACCCATTCTTCTCTGCCACGCTTGCATTGCACTCCTAGAGGATTCTCTGGGATTCTCCGTAGCTTCTGTCAAACCCCTTTTTGTATTCATGCACCATCCTCAAAACGGGTTCCCCTGATGACCCCTTGAGCTGGAGGGAAGAGAAAAAAATCACATGACCCAAAGTTCTGCGCGAGTAGGGAGGTTGCTCCAGCACAAGTGATGTTATTCTGGCCAGAAACTCTCGGATATTCAGGGCAGTAGGGAGGTGGTTGTCATGACGAAACATCCACGAGTTGCTTCCTGCCACATCTTCTCGCCTCACGCACAACGAAGCAAACGCAGTATCCTTTGCAGGCATGCGGGTTGATCGCTCTGCCGTGTGGCAAGAACTCGAGTGGACGATGCCCCTTGCACATGAGAATGCGTCCAACCTGGAAAACTTTCTGACACCACCTCGTATCATTATATATCTACTGGCATTCGATAAGCTTTAACTACTTATTAAAAAAGAGAAAAAAAAAAAAAAAAAAAAAAATTGAAGATTCTAAATAAACTTAATTAGTATCTACATAGCCTGAATGCTATGAAAAGCAATAACACACACTTAAGGCAAGGTGTGTGTTATGAAAACAACCTGATAGCACAAGTAAATGAAGTAAAAAGTTGTTTGCATTGGAGCATTAATAAAGTAGCCAGTCTTGATATTCTGCAACTAAAGATTATCGGTAACACTTAAAAGGAATTAAGCTAGACCAAGCAGGAAGTAGGGAAGTCATGTTCGGGATATGTAGACTAAAACCGAATAAACTGCGAAAAGTGCTAAAGCCAATGACAGAATCTGGGGGGGGGGGGGGGTAGGGGGTCTGAGTCTTATTTTTTCCAGATTTGGAACACTGCTCATGAAGTGAGGCAGTTCGCAGATAAGCAAGTAGTAAATGTATGAGAATATTCAAATCAAAGAGAATGCTCTGCTGGAAAGGAATAGTTGCTATCCAAATCCGAGAGGATGGAAAGGAAAATAGCGATGTCAAACATTTTGTTATCTAAAAAAAAAAAATAAATAAATAAATAAAAAGTGTATATATAAACTAACTAAGAAGAATTCAACTGAGTTTACAAGACAAAAGACGAAAATAATAATGAATTCTTGGAATCTAACCAGTATTCACCTGCAAAAAATAGAGGAATTTATCAAAAAACAAAAAGCATGACAGATTTTAGTCATTAAGAAAGAGTGCAAAAATACCTGAAAATACAACTAAATTTAGGTCTAAGACCTACATTTCAACAATTTTACCTATTTACCAACAGGTGTGTGGTGGTTTAATGTTTAGCATCAAAGGAAATGGACACAGCAAACAGAGTTCAAATTCCTGGACGAGGCCATTTGCGTGTCACATAGCACTCATTACTTTAGGAAGGGAATGAATTCCAAATATTCTCCCTTCCAGCTATGGGTTAAAAAGAGGGCAAACTGGGTTCTTTAACCTTGGGTTGGTAAGCAGGTGTAGGAGAAGGAAAATATATGCAATTGATGCATATTTTTTTATTAAAAAAAATAAAATAAAAGCAATTGCCTATAATCTATTCCACCAAGGGCAATTATATATATACATATATAATATATATATATATATATATAGTATTATATATTATATAAGGGGCTGGGTTAGCTCGTCGTAGAGCATTCGGCTAGAACCACCAAGTTCCTAGTTCGACACCGGCCCCGCCATCTCAGTGGTAATGAGAGCACAGGGTCTGTGCGGTAAAGTAAGTAGCTGATGGTAGGCTGTGGCACTCCACCACAGATGCTAAAACAATCTCTTGTCTTTTAGCGCTACTTGAAAAGGGATAGACTCCTTCCGGCTGATTGGGCTGATACCAACTTGTAGGGCGCCCCCGTCAACTTTACTTTTACTTTATATATATTATATATTATATTCCTAATATAAAGGATAGCTGTGAAATGCTAAATTAGAATCCTTTCTCTCCTTTTCTAAATAGAAGCACCAATATCATCAATTTGAACACTGCTATAATAGGAGCAAGAATATATTTCTAAAACTTTATTATATGACCTTCTGGAATATCAGTAAGTGAATGATACTGCTTATAAAATATCTGCTCTTTCATACATTTTAAAACAAAATTTACTTTTGTTGTATAGCAAATAGAGAAAACATAACTGTTATATGCATTATATATATATATATATTATATATATATATAATAATATAAATATTAGTCGTATTTCAAAAAATAAAACAATTATTTTTTCTCAATAATATATATATATATATTCAAGATCTTGAATGCCTCTCACCTCAGAAGATTGTTTGCTATTTATCGAATTACTTCAACTGTTCAGCAAACTGAAACCACGCGGTATAGAATGAATGTAATATTTTTTTTTTTTTAATTTAAAAAGAAAACAATTTACAACAAGGACCTACTAATTAATGCACAAAAAGCATAAAACAGTTTTTTGGTCTATTTTCTTCTTCTGCTGTCTTCTCTATTTACATTCTATCTCTTTATGTACTTCAAGGTATTGCACTGAGCAAGTCAAGTTTATTTTTTTTCTTTTTATATGGTAATGTGAGGCACAATTTCAAGAAGTCTGGAGGTTAAAGAACCCAGTCTGCTCTCTATTTACCCCATTGCTGGAGGGAGAGTAGTTGATTCATACCTTTTCTCAAGGGTAGTTGGCACTATTGTGAACCTGTAGCGTCGTCCAGGATTTGAACTCAGGTCGAGGATGTCCATTTCCTACAAAACTAAACCATTTAGACCAACATCCACGTGCCTCCAACATTAACATTTATGGCCCTCTATGGCCATTGCATAAACTATAATGTGAAGACCAAATAAAATATTTTATTTTTAGTCTTTATTTTCCAGTGACAGGGAAAGAATTATGATGGAAAAATGTTTTTGTTTCTAGTAAGAAATTTTCAGCTAATTTCTATTTTATATGGTTTTTACTTATATATATATTGCATATTCATGTGTTATTCGTACCATAGTATATAGATTTATTAATGGTACTACTTAACTCCATATTGTATGTCCACAAGTGTTAAATAACATAAATGATAGTATGTTAGTTAAAAGTTCATATCTAGCATCATACTTAGTAATTAAATAATAACATTGCTCCAATTTTTAGTCCTCTTAAATTTTGGTAGCCACTGTTTACCATTATTCTAAAAAAAAGTAAATATGTTTAATTACAATGAAATAGATCTGTATGAGTTAAAAATTACCCTTAGATGGTTGACACGCGTTATTAAAATCAATCAATTAAAAAAAACCACTCTCTGATTATATCTCAAAAATCGTAAGTAAAAATAAAAATTAATAAAATAAAATTTAAAATTAGAAAGCTTAATAAACTTTATGAAAATTTGTAACCACATATTCTAAAAAGTAAATATGAATGTACATGAATGATTCCTAACCTTTAGAATAATTGTTAATCCATTAAAACAATCAATAAAAATTCAAACCGGACTTCTCCCATCTGTAACAAAAAAAATCTTTTTAAAAAATTTGAAAAAAACATATTATATATAATTATAAAAAATTATATACTATATATATTTTTTAAAAATTGATATTTCATTAACTTGAAATTGGAGGTTTCAACAAAACCAGACTTAACAAAAGACTAATTTAAAAAAAGACTGAATACCAATATTGAATTTCTTAAAATTGAATTAACGAAAGCGTTTTTTTTTTCTTTTTCGGAATTAATTCTATGTATTGATATTTGTGTAAAGAATACCACACCTTAGTTCAATATACGAAGCTTAACAGGGACTTCAGCAGTCTATGAATGGCAGTTACAAGAGAGGCAAAAGATTAGATAACGGCCTCTTTACTCAAGTCAACAGAGTGAAGTTCTTCAACTGGCAATAAATTCAATTCTCTGATGCATAACATGATGCATGAGTGTATGCACGCCCACTGTCAGATATCTTAAGTGTATTTTTATAACCCAGACATATTGAAGATTTCACAAAGTAGCCCGCGTTTATGAATAGTGTCTGTTAATGATTCATATTTTTAGAAAAAAGCTTGGAGCTGATTATTTGTCATAAAAGCATTACAGTTAAGGGCTCGTTCAAGATCTTTAAATAAAAAAAAAAAGAAAGTTGAAATTATCAGAATTTAACACATTATCTATTATCTATCTAAGAATAATATTTAAAGACAGTGGTGTATGTATGTATGTATGGTATGTCCGGAGGTAAACTACAAAAATAACAATAACAAAGTAATTAATAACACAATTAACATGACTAGAAATGCTTTTTTGGGCATGAATAATGAAGATCTTTCTATATCTCGGAAGATATTTAAAAATTAGGATTTGAATAGTAAGAGATGGGAAAGTCATTGGTTGGTGTTTGTGATTAACAAACGTAAACAAATCAATTATGGAAGCTAAAACAATCAATGGATCTGCAAGACTAAATTTTTTTACCGCAGCTGCAGCAGCTGCTCTCATATATCTCTAAAGTAAAAAAAAAAAAAAAAAAAAACATTTTTAAGAGCATGAAAACTTATAGACTGATGAACATGCTGTCTTTAACTCATTGGCAGTACATTAGCCTTCAAAATTCTGTTAGAAAATCATAAATGCTGATGTTTTGTTGCAGTGATGCTGAAAGCTTTTTTAATTTAGTGCATTCCTGGGAGTACATATTGTTTTGGAATGATACCTGGGAAAATTTATGGGCCCAAACTAAAGTTTCTGAATTTAATTGTAAGGTTTTTATTTATTGTTATCTGGGGAAACAATTTAAAGCCATCTAACTCCTACCTTGTAACCTATCCTGATGTAATTGTTTTCTAGAAACTATGAAATGTATTACAGTTTGAGTTTAAAATGGTTGAGGAAGAAAAAAGAAAACACTGGGATGCACGATTACAATTTTACAGTGTCCTTTTAGAATTTTGGCTGGGTCAGGGATGCAAGGCCAGCCACGTACTATCAGCATCTCTGTTATGATTTTTGTGATGAAATGCCCCCCCCTCCACCATCTTTTTTTATCTTATTCATATTTTTTATTGATTATACACTTGAGAAAGCTGAAGGAGAGCCGAGCTAAAATTGTTGTTCGAACAAGAAGGACATAAGGTTTGGTTGCGTTGGTTTTATTTTGTTTTGTTTTGCAGCATATCAACCCTTTTCGGTTATTTAATGCCGGAATCAAGTTCATTTGATAAAAATTTTCTATATTTCAAGTTCTTAATATCCAATATGAATATTCATTGTGTTATATTTCTGTTGCTTGTTCATTTCATCAGTATTTTCAGATATTTAATTGTTTTAAATACTTTTTGTATTGTTTATATTTTTATTTTTATTTGTTCACACACACACCACACACACACACCCAACACACAATTATATATATATATATATATATTGGCGGCTGATAGATGAAAGAAAGAAAGAGGGAACATTTGTACATCATTGATATATATGGTAAACGCTTGTACAACACAATTACCACTCTCTAAATTTTCATGATGTTGTCCAGTGACAAGCCTAAGCAGATAACTTGGCAATCATGTCAATTGCAGGTGCTTAAATCAAGTTGTCCTTCTCCTAGATGGATAACCTAACAATAATAAGGAGTCCAACCACTCCCAAAAAAAATTTTAAAAAAAATAAAAAATAAAAAAAAGTTCTAGATGGCCGTTGAGCTAAATAGCTTCCTCCGCCCTTGTATTTATTTTTTAAAATTAATATTTATATATACATACATACCATACACACACCAACCCCTCGAATTGAGTTAAAGATGTAATGCAAGGTCACTTTTAAGCATATTTAACTGTTTGAATTCAGAGTTTTTCTTCTCCTAGAACCGGTTACTGTATCACACAAAGATATAAACAAAGAGTTTTGTTTGTCTGTTCTGCAGGCATTATCAAACCCTTTTCAAATCATTTTGATAAAAGTTTCTATATTTCAAGTTCTTAATATCTTCAAATATTTATTCATGGTGTATATCTGTGCTGTTTTTTTTTTCATCATTAATCTTTCAGATATTACACTGAAGAAAAAACATAAAATAAATAAAATTTAAGGACATTAGGTAGATGGTACAAAGGGATACGATTAATACTTTATAAATAAATAATATAAATGTAATTATAATAATATAATTTAATATATAATATATAATGTCTAATTTATTAGAACATTCAATTTTATTCTAATATTAATAATCATTTTTTCATAACATATTGGGAAGTAACATAAGCCAAAGTCATACAACCACAGTGCTTGATTTTAGGTGCAATGATCATGAAAACAGAGACAATTTACAAGATTCATTTCATTTTGCAAATTAGCCAAAAATAAATTTCTTACATTAAGTAATATATATAATTATTCTATTTTATTAGAACATTTAATTTTAGAAAATAAATCGTATATATATAATAAATAAATATAATGTTAATTATAATAAATAATAAAATTGTTACGACATTAGGTAGATGGTACAAAGGATACGAATTCAACTACGTCTTTTTAGAGTTTTTGTGCGAGTGGGATGCGGCGCATACCTATCAGCATCTCTGTGTATATATAATCATTGTTTATCTTTTTGTAGTTTCATTCCAGACATACATTACACACCAACTATTCCCTTTATATATAAAACAGAGGGTAATTTTAGTTAATTGATTTTTTCTATCAGTGACTCCACCCAAGAGCGGTGCTAATAGCTTCTACCTTCACTGCCTTAGACGGGATACTGGGCATCACCTGGAGGGACAGAGATCACTTAACACAGCAGTTCTAGAGAGAGCTTTCAGCTCCCCAGCTTGTGGTTCTCTACCGAGACAGCGTCGTTCTCCGATGGGCTGGGTCATGTCTTGCCAGATTTGATGATGGACGAATCTTCGAAGGACATCCTCATGCAGAGCTTTCGTCTGGTAAGAGACAGATTGGTCACCCCCAGCTGCATTCAAGGATGTCTGCAAAGAAGTGTCTCAGATGCTTTTGGCATTGCCCCTCCAGCTGGGGAAAATTTGCTTCAGGGACCGCCCTCAGTGCAGCAGTCATCTACATAAGGACTGTTTTCATGTCTGAAGTCACCCTGACGCAACACCATGAAGCTAAGAGGTCCAGAAGAAAGCAGCGGCAAACAAAGCACCAGCCACATTCAAAATCTTCAGGGGAAGCCTCACATGTGACATCTGTGGTCGAGAATGTTTTTCAGAAAAATGTAACGTTCAAGGGCACAAAAATATATATAAGTCTTCCAAGACTGAATGCTAATAATAATAATAAACTTTTGGCATGAACGTAGATATGACTCTGTTGTGAAAAAATCATAAACAAAATTTGGTTGAAATCGGTCCAAACTTTGTAAGGAGGAGTGTAGCATGTGCTAGTAACCAGTTAGGAGAAGGACAATGATATATATTCAAAAGCACCAGCACATTCAAAAATCTTCAGGGACAGCCTTCAAATGCACATCTGTGGTCGAGAATGTTTTTCAAACATGGACTTCACAGGAAGCGCTGTAACTTCAGGGGCACAAAAAACTATATTATTGTCTTCCTCCGAGACTGAAATGCCAATAATTTCTATCAGTTATCATAATTTTATAGGAGGTATTTTGGTCAAGTAGCACCTTTGAGTTGGTGGAAAACATTATTAAAAATTATGATAACTGATAGAAATTATGGCATTTCAGTCTCGGAGGAAATGACAATAAAATATAGTTTTGGTTGCCTGAAGTTACAGCGCTTCCGTGAAGTCCAATGTTTGAAAACATCTCGACCACAGGATTGTTGCATTTTGAAGCTGTCCCTGAAGATTTTGATTGTGCTGGATGCTTTGATATTATAATTTGTCCTTTCTCCTAAATGGTTACTAGCACAGCTACACTCCTCCTTACAAATTGTTTGGGAACGATTTCAACCAAATTTTGTTTATATTTTTCAAGAGCATATCTAGTTCAGCCAAAGTTATTATATTATGTAGCTTTCAGTCTTGGAAGACTATAATATTAGTTTTGTGCCCCTGAAGTTACCATTTTTTGAAAAACATTCTCGACCACAGATTCACATGTGACAGGCTTGTCCCTGGAAGTTTTGATGTGCTGTGTGCTTTGTTTGCCGGTTGCTTTCTTCTGGTACCTCTTGCTTCATGGTGTTGCGTTCAGGGTGACTTCAGACACTGACAGTCCTCTATGAGAGGGACTGCTGCCACTGAGGGCGGTCCTGAGGCCAAATTTTCACAAGCTGGGAGGGCAATGCCAAAAGCATCTTGAGATCATTCTTGCAGACATCCTTGAATGCAGCGGGGAGGTGACCAATCTGTCTCTTACCAGACGAAAAAGCTCTGCATAGGAGGATGTCCTTCGAGATTCGTCCATCATCAATTCTTGCAGGACATGACCCAGCCATCGGAGACGACGCTTTGTCTCGGTAGAGAACACAAGCTGGGGAGCTGAGCCTCTCTAGAACTGCTGTGTTAGTGATCCTGTTCCCTCCAGGTGATGCCAGTATACGTCTAAGGCAGTGAAGGTAGAAGCTATTTAGCCACCGCCTTGTGGGAGTCAACTGATAGAAAAATCATTAATAAAAAAATACCCTCTGTTATATATAAAGATTAGTTGTGTGTATGTATGTCTGGATGAAACTACAAGATAAAACAATTTATTTGATTATACACAGAGGATGCTGATTTAGGTATGCGTCCCGCATCGCCTCCGCACAAAAAAATCTTAAAGGACGTAGTATAATCGTATTCCTTGTACCTCTACCTAATGTTCTTATACATTTTATTTATTATTTTATAATTTATGAACATTTATATTATAATATTATAATAGTTTACGATTTAATTTCTAAACTTTAATGTTCTAATAAAATTAGAATTAATTATATTATATTACTTATGTAAGAAATTTATTTTGGCTATTTGAAAAAATGAAAATCGATATTCTTGTAAAGTGGTCTCTGTTTTCATGGGATACAAAATGTGACCTTAAATCAAGCTGTGTTGTATGGACTTTGGCTTATGTTCTTCCAATATTTTTATGAAAAAATGATATTATATTAGATAAAAAATTAATGTTCTATAAAATTAGACATATTATTATATATTAAATTATTATTATTATATTACATTTATATTATTTATTTAAAAGTATAATTCGATCTTTACCATCTACCTAATGTCTTAACATTTTATTTTATTTATTGTTTTCTTCAGTAATATCTGAAAATTAATGAATTGGAAAAAAAACGCACAGAAATATACACCATGAATAAATATTGAAGATACTTAAGAAATTGAAAATTATTAGAAACTTTATACAAAATGATTTGGAAAAGGTGTTGATATTGCTGCAAACAGAACAAACAAAACTCCTTTGATTTATATGCTTTTGTTGATACAGTTACCGTTCTAGGAGTAAGAAAACTCTGAATTTCAAACCAGTTATTTAAAACTATGCTTTAAAAAAGTGGACGTTGCATTACGATCTTATCAATTAGAGGGGTTGGTGTGTGTATGTATGTATGTATATATATTATATATATATACAAAGCGGAGGAAAGCTATTAGCCCTCAACGGCCATCTAGAATTTTTTATTTTTATTTTTTTAAATTTTTTTTTGGAGTGTTGGACTCCTTATTACTTGTTAGGTTTAATCCATCTAGGGAGAAGGACAACTCTGATTTAACACCTGCAATTGACATGATTGCCAAGTTATCTTTGCTTAGGCTTGTACTGGACAACAATTCATGAATTTAGAGGTTGGTATTTGTGTTGTAACAAGCGTTTACCACTTTATATCAGTTGATGTACAAAGTTCCTTCTTCTTTCTTTCATCTTATCAGCCGCCAGTATATAATATATATATATATAATGTGTGTGTGTGTTTTGGGTGTGTGTGTGTTGTGTGTGGACAAATAAAAATAAAATTATAAACAATACAAAAGTATTAAAAACAAATTAATATCTTGAAAATTCTCTGAATTGAAATGAACAGCACAGAAATATACACAATGAATAATATTTGAAGAATATTAAGAACTTGAAATATAGAAAAATTTTATCAAAATGACTTGATTCGGCATTAAATAACCGAAAAGGGTTGATATGCTTGCAAAACAAAACAAAATAAACCAACCACCAACTCTTTATGTCCTTTTTTTTCTTGTTTCGAACACAATTTTAGCTGGGCTCTCCTCAGCTTTCTTCAAGTGTATAATCAAATAAAAATATGAATAAATTAAAAAGATGGTGGCGGGGGGGGTTCTTTCATCACAAAACATCATAACAGAGATGCTGATAGGTCGTGGCTGGCCTTGCATTCCTCTGACCACAAAATCTAAAAGGACACTGTAAAATTGATATCGTGCATACCAGTGTTTTTCTTTTTTTCTTCCCTCACCATTTTAAACTAACTGTAAATACATTTCAATAGTTTCTTAGAAACCAATTACACAGGATAGGTTACAAGGTAGGAGTTAGATGGCTTTAATTGTTTCCGCCAGATCATAAATAAAAACCTTACAATTTATCAAGAAACTTTAGTTGGGACCCATAAATTTTCCCAGGTATTCATTCAAAACAATATGTAACATCCCAGGATGCCATAAATTAAAAAGCTTTCAGCATCACTGCAACAAACATCAGCATATTATGATTTTCGTGAACAGAATTTTGAAGGCTAATGACCTGCAATAGTTAAAGACAGCATGTGTATCATCAGGGTTCTATAGTTTATTGCTCTTAAAATGTTTTTTTTTTTTTTTTTTTTTTTTTACTTAGAGATATATGAGAAGCAGCTCTGGCAGCTGCGGGTAAAAAAAATTAGTCTTGCAGATCCAATTGATGTATTTAGTCTTCCATAATTGATTTGTTTACGTTTATCACAAACACCACCAATGACTTTCCCATCTCTTACTATTCAAATCCTAATTTTTAAATAATCTTCCGAGATATAGATAAGATCTTCATTATTCATGCCCAAAAAGCAATTTCTAGTCATAGTTAATGTGTATATATAATTACTTTGTTATTGTTTTATTTTTGTAGTTACCTCCGGACATACATACATACATTACATACACCAACTGTCTTTTATTATATGTCTAGGATAGATAGATAGATAATGTGTTAAATTCTATATTCAACTTTTCTTTTTTTTTTTCTTTTAAAGATCTTGAACGAGCCTTAATCTGTAATGCTTTTATGACAAATAATAACATGCTCCAAGGCTTTTTCTAAAAATATGAATCATTACAGACACTATTCATAACGGGCTACTTTTGTGAAACTTCAATATGTCTGGTTATAAAAAATATACACTTAGATATCTGACAGTGGCGTGCATACACTCAATGCATCATGTTATGCATCAGAGAATTGAATTTATTCCAGTTGAAGAACTTCACCTGTTACTTGAGTAAAGAGGCCGTTATCTAATCTTTTGCCTCTCTTGTAACTTGCCATTCATAGACTGCTGAAGTCCCTGTTAAGCTTCGTATAATATGACTAGGTGTGGTATTCTTTACACAAATGATCAATACATAGAATTAATTCCGAAAAGAAAAAAAAAAAAACTGCTTTCGTTAATTCAATTTTAAAGAAATTCAATATTTGGTATTAGTCTTTTTTAAATTAGTCTTTTGTAAAGTCTGGATTTTGTTGAAAACTCCAATTTCAAGTTAAGTGAAAATATCAATTTTTAAAAATATATATATATATAATTTTTTTTGTTTTTTTCAAATTTTTTAAAAGATTTTTTTGTTACAAGATGGAGAAGTAGGTTTGATTTTTATTGATTGATTTAATGGCATGTCAACCCATCTAGGGTAATTTTTATTCCTAAAGGTTAGGAATCATTCATTGTACATTCATATTTACATTTTTTAGAATATGCTACCATTGTGGTTACCAAATTTTACATAGTTATTAACTTTCTAAATTTTAAAATTTTATTTATTTATTTATTTTTTTTAGATTTTTTGTTATAAGATGGAGAAGTAGGTTTGATTTTTAATTGATTGATTTTAATGGCGTGTCAACCCATCTAGGGTAATTATTCCTAGAGCTTAGAATCATATTCATTGTACATTCATATTTACATTTTTTTTTAGAATATGGTACGGTTGTGGCTACCAAATTTTACGTAGTTATTAATGAGACTTTGGAGCATGTTATTATTTAATTTACTAAGTATGATGCTAGAATGAACCTTTTACTTCATGTCCATCAGATTATGTTATTACATTAACTTGTGGACTAATACCCTTGGGAAAGGTATAAACCCATATCAGTTATGGGTTAAGAGTACCATTATTGTTCTACTATGAGGATGGCTATGTACTGAATAACACATGAAAGTTGTTATGCCATTAAAAAAGAAACCAAACTAAATCATTATAAAGTAAAAACCATATAAAAAATAGAAATCTAGCTGAAAATTTCTTAACTAGAAACCCAAAACATTTTCCCATCATTTTTTTCCCCTGTCACTGGAAAATAAAGACTAAAAATAAAATAATTTTATTGTCTTCACATTTATAGTTTATGCGATGGCCACTAGAGGGCCATAAATGTTAATGTTGGAGGCACGTGGATGTTGGTCTAATGGTTAGTTGTAGGAAATGGACTCCTCGACCTGAGTTCAAATCCTGGACGACGCTACAGTTCACATAGTGCTAATACCCTTGGGAAGGTATGAATCCAACTACTCTCCCTCCAGCTATGGGTAAATAGTAGAGCAGACTGGGTGCTTTAAACTCCAGAGCTTCTGAATTGTGCCTCACATTAACCATATATTGCAAAACTTTGACTTGCTCAAGTGCAATACCTTGAAGTACATAAAGAGAATAGAATGTTTTAGAGAAGACAGAAGAGAAGAAAAATAGACAAAAAACTGTTTATGCTTTTGTGCATTAATTAGATAGGTCCTTTGTTTTGTTTTCTTTTTAAAATTAAAAAAAAAATATTACATTCATTCTATACCGAGTGGTTTCATGTTGCTGGGCAGTTGAAGTAATTCGATAATAGCCCCCCATCTTCTCAGGTGAGAGGCATTCAAGATCTTGAAAATATTGGAATTTTTCACTTTGAGAAAAATAATTGTTTTATTTTTGAAGATTTTACCGACTAGTCTTTTCACTTCTATTATATATATATATATATATATATATATATATATATATATATATGCCCTTGGAGGATATAGGAAATTGTACAGTTATGTTTTTCTCTATTGCTTCTCAACAAAGTAATTTTGTTTTAAAATGTATGAAGAGCAGATATTTATAAGCAGTAATCAATTCACTTACTGATATTCCAGAAGGTCATATAATTAAGTTTTAGACTAGATGACTTACAAACATGTCTGCTCCTATTATAGCAGTGTTCCATGATGATATTGGTGCTTCTATTTAGAAAGGAGAGAAAGGATTCTAATTAGCATTTCACAGCTATTCCTTTTATATTAGGTATATATATATATATATATATATATATAAAGTAAAAAGTAAAGTTGACGGGGCGCCCTAAAGTTGGTATCAGCCAATCAGCGAAGGAGTCTATCCCCTTTTCAATAGCGCTAGACCAAGGAGATTGTTTTAGCATCTGTGGTGGAGTGCCACACCTACCATCAGCTCCTTACTTTACCGCACAGATCCCTGTGCTACTCATACACTGAATGGCGGGACCGGATATGAACTAGGAACCTTGTGGTTTCTAGCCGAATGCTCTACCGACTGAGCTAACCCAGCCCCTTATATATATATATATATATATATATATATATATATATATATATATATATATATATATATGCCCTTGGTGGATATAGAAAATTATTAGGCAATTGCTTTTATTTTATTTTTTTAATAAAAAAAATATGCATCAAATTGCATATATTTTCCTTTTCTACACTGCTTACCATACCAAGGTTAAAGAACCCAGTTTGCCCTACTATTACCATAGCTGGAGGGAGAATATTTGGATTATTACCTTTCCTAAGAGTATGAGTGCTATGTGACACGCAAATGGCCTCGTCCAGGATTTGAACTCTGTTTGCTGTGTCCATTTCCTTTGATGATAAACATTACACCACACACCTGTTGGTAATATAGGTAAATTGTTGAAATGTAGGTCTTAGACCTAAATTTAGTTGGTATTTTCAAGGTTTATTTTTGCACTTCTTTCTTTATGACTAAATCATGTCATGCTTTTTGTTTTTGATAAATTCCTCTATTTTTGCAAGGTGAATACTGGTTAGATTCCAAGAATTCATTATTATTTTACGTCTTTTGTCTTGTAAACTCAAGTTGATTTCTTCTTAGTTTAGTTATATATACACTTTTTTATTATTTATTATTTTTTTTTTTTTTTAGATAACAAATGTTGACATCGCTATTTTCCTTTCCATCCTCTTCGGATTTGGATACAACTATTCCTTTCCAGCAGAGCATTCTCTTTGATTTGAATATTCTCATACATTTACTACTTGCTTATCTGCTGAACTTGCCTTCTTCATGAGCAGTGTTCCAAACTGGAAAAAAAAGACTCAGACTCCCCCCTACCCCCCCCCCCCCCAGATTCTGTTCATTGGCCTTTAGCACTTTATCGCAGTTTATTCGGTTTATCTACATATGCCAACATGAATTCCTACCTTCCTGCTTAGGTCTAGCTAATTCCTTTTAAGTGTTTACCGATAATCTTTAGTTGCAGAATATCAAGACTGGCACTTTATTATGCTCCAATGCAAAACACTTTTTACTTCATTTACTTGTGCTATCAAGGTTGTTTTCATAACACACACCTTGCTTAAGTGTGTGTATTGCTTTTCATAGATTCAGGCTATGTAGATACTAATAAGTTTATCTTAGAAATCTTTCATTTTTTTTTTTTTTTTTTTTTTTTTCTCTTTTTTAATAAGTAGTTAAAAGCTTATGAATGCCAGTAGATATATAATGATACGAGGTGTGTCAGAAAAGTTCCAGGTTGATCGCATTCTTCAATGTGGGGCATCGTCCACTGCGAGTTCTTGCCACAGGGCCAGACGATCAACCAGCATGCCTGCAAAGAGATACTGCGTTTGCTTTCGTTCAGTGCGTGAGGCGAGAGATGTGGCAGGACAACTCGTGGGGTTTCGTCATGACAACGCACCTACCCATACTGCCCTGAATATCCGAAGAGTTTCTGCCCAGAATAACATCACTGTGCTGGGAGCAACCTCCCTACTCGCCAGACCTGGCTCCATGTGATTTTTTTCCTCTTCCTCCAGCTCAAGGGGGTCATCAAGGAACCCGTTTTGAGGATGTGCATGATAACAAAAAGGCCGTTGACAGAGCTACGGGAATCCCAGAAGAATCCTTCTAGAGTGCATGCAGCGTGCAGAGAAGAATGGGTAAATTCATTAGACTCCAGCGGTATTATTTGAAGGCGTTAACTTGTAGTTTGGATTTGAAATACATTTTTTATGACACCATTCCTGAAACTTTTTTCTGACATAGATGATGTTAGCCTTTTCTTTAGAAAGGCTAAAAAATATTTCTGGGATTAAAATATGTCAGTCTCATTTATTAATGTCTATAAAATTTTCATAAGTTGTGTTAGTAGCAAAAAATGTCTACTGTTTCAATTACTATTAAGTAATGACTCCTACACATGGACACACCTGTGTTGGCTAATTGATATATTGCTTAACCTTTCTACATGTTCCTTGGAACACCTAGTATCTTTTTCCTGTGGAATAAAATACTATTTTAGTTGATTTGTTTTTCTTTATTTTGTTTAAAAGCCTTTCACTTCAAAAACAAAACCATAATGATAATAATCTTGTTGTCATTTCATCTCTTCTATCATATCTACTTCCTACTTGGATATGGCATTTAATGTCTATAACATTTTCATAAGTTGTGTTAGTAGCAAATTAGACAATATGTCCCACCGTTTCAATTGCCATCAAGTAATGGACTCCTACACCTAGACACACCAGTGTTGGCCAATTGATATATTGGAAGACAAAATAGAATTATCTCCCTTTTTACATTGAAGGAGGGGATTTCCCATGTCCACGTGTCCATTTTGGTAATGTGACAAAGTGAGCCTTAAAAATCTCTTTTTTACCAACACAACATTGGAAGCAACAGGTGTCTTTTTCGATTCCTCAGCAGCTGCCTGTTTTTGTCCCCAGACCTCCTGAAAAATAGTAATTGGTCCCCCCACACACTTTTGTTGCTTAACCTTTCTACAGTTTCTTGGAACACCTAGTGTCTGTTTTATGGTTTTGGACAGATGGCAAGAGAAAGTCAAGGAATCTGTGCTGTTGGCACACCTTAATCGTGATGAAATATTTTTGTAAAAGTGTTTTCTCTGAGGCTGGAAATGGTGTTTTATTTGACTTTTTTTAATATTTTAATTGTTGGAGTATTTGCTATATAAGGTGTGCTGTATATCACAACTTAAATTTATAGACTCTTGTGACTGTGGACTGAACCGGCCAATCAACACGCTTTAATATGTGGTTGGTTAACTATTTAAAAGCCTTGTTGGAAATGCGTTCAGTTGCTCATTCTTAACACTAACAAACACAAGTATCATAGGATTCAAGATACACGGACCAACAGACAAGCGTTATAGGATTCTACTCAACACGGATCAAACTTAATGTCACAAGGGATCTCCACTGTAAAGTGCTCTCGCCTGTAGCATAAAAATGGCCATCTGAATTGTAACAGGATAACTATTTTAGTTGATTTGGTTTTCTTTATTTTGTTTGATAGTCTTTCATTCAAAAGCAAAACAGGATGATGATAATAATCTCGTCGTCATTGTCATCTCTTCTATCATATCTACTTCCTACTTGGATATGGCATTTAACTTCATAATTGATTTCTGGTGATTTGACAATTGTGACAACCACATATAACTGTGTCCATTGTCAGAATACACTTGAGATTTTTTTTTCTCTCTATTTTAAGGTTAGAACAAATAAACATCGGTCTGTTTTAGCAAAAACATCCATTTTCAATAAATGAAATTTTGTTTTTGTTAGTTTGTTTTTTGCAGCAAGACATTTAAAACTGTAAATAAATAGAAGCTTTGTATGCATAAAATTTGTATGATGAATGCGATATCTAAATGGCTTTGAGGAGAGAGAATAAATGTCAATCCTTTATAAAAAGAATTGATTTATATTGAAAATATGGATAAAAAGACTAAAAGGGTTGAATAGATGCAAGTAAGCCAGATGTAGGATTTAAGAAAAAATTGAAAAAGCACATTGCCAAAAAAACAAAACCAAAAACCAACCCTCCACTCATAAAAAAAACAACTGTCCAAATATTATAAAATAATGCTATAAAGTAGTCCAATCAAGAAACTAGATAAACATCTCGGTCTGTTGAGCTCAGTCAGTAGAGAATCTGCCTTGGACCACAAGGTTCTGGGTTTGATACCGGCCCTTGCAACTCCTTTTTATGGTATATGTGTTAGGAGGTGGCTGAGGGTCTTGGTTTCCTGGGTATGACATTAAACTGCATCTGGTCCCACGTTAATAGGGACTTTGTGCCTGACCCGTACAAGTGGGGTACACGGTAAATATCATGACATTAAACTGCATCTAATTCCAATTCTGGTGCTTTGGGGAGTGTGGAGTACACCTTCATCACCATTGCTCCCAGGTCCACTCTGACCCAGGGCCAGAGTGGTAGTACCTGTTAGTGTCCCGTCTATGGGTTAAATAGGAAAAATGTTTAAAACAAATTGAGTACCCATCAAAAATGAATAAAACAAAAATGTTATCAGCATAAAATGACCCAATGGGTTGACATGCCATAAAACCCAACCAACCAATCAACCAAGTCATGGGTTTGATGTTAAACTGCATCTAGTGTTGAGGTTCCAATTCTGGAGTACTGGGGAATGTGTAGTACTCCTTCATCACCATTACTCCCAGGACCACTCTGACCTGGAGTGGTAGTACATTCTAGGGTCCCATATATGGGTTAAATAGATCAAAATATGAATTTTAAAAAATTGAGTTAAAAAAAATTGAATACCCAAAATGAATGAATAAAACAAAACGTCTTTGACATAAAATAACCCAACAAGGGTTGACATGCCATAAAACCCAATAACTTTATCATGTCATCAAAAGAAATGTCATACAAATTGGCTTGCATGACATCAATCATCTAATGAAAAAACTAAAAGTTTGATAATTAACTAAATACTTGAAAACTGCATCTAATCTGATTGTCACTCATAGAATTGTATATATAATATATATATATATATATATATATATATATATTTACCAACCCCTCCGCATGAGCAGGATGTGACACAGGGTCAGTTTCTTGAGTGGAGTTGAACAGGTTTGAATTCAGAGTTTTCCTTCTCCTAGACAGGTTGCCTAACAAAGATTAAAGAGCCCAGTTTGCCCTACTATTTACTCATAGTTGGAGGGAGAGTAGTAGGATGCATACCATTCCCAAGGATATTAGCACTAAGTGAAATGCAATAAGTGAGGTCATCAAGTGTGAAGCATCTGTATTTACGCCTCTGTTTTAAGAAAAGATATTTTTAGATAATTTTCTCACTCATTAGACCTAGTAGTAAGTTAGTGAAAGAGAAATATTTTTCCAACTGTTTATTCTTTAAGCTATAAGAAAAAAAAACTGGGTCTACTGTTGTCAATAATGAGGCCTCTTGCTGACTCTTGATAAATGGTGGGTAATCAAAGAGTGAACATTTAATTAGGAATGATCTTTCTTTGATAAATAACTTCTTCATTAAAACTTCTAGTGGAATGGTTAGGGTATTCCTAAAAATGAATGATGCTAAACTGGGCCATTTCACTCAGTTTTCTATGATTATATAACACTAGCAAATATATGCACCCTCCGGGTGCAAGTATTTTAGTTAAATTCTATAATAAAATATGATATTAAATTAGAAAGGCTAATGAAACTGAATAAGAATGTAGATAAAAAGATTTTGAACAGAGGGGGTATGATTGAAAAATAGAACAACTTTGAAACTAACCCTTCCATCATTTTCCGTTACTCCCGTCTTTCATTGGTAAATGTTCCTAATTAAACTGTTTAGTTAAAATAGGAAGTAAAGAATAATATTACAGTTATTTCTTCTTGTTAAGGGATTTCTTTTAAGATTTATCTCGGAGATTTTTGCTCATATTCAATAAGATAAAACCAAACAATTAGAAATCAATAATACTAAGCATATATTTATTAAAATCATTTTTTTAAAATCAATATGCAAATTAGTCTTCCCATTCATACTGTAAACCTCTATTTTGTTGTATATATAAATACAATTGCATGTTATTAGTATGTAGATATGGTCAACAGTGTAAGTAATGTAAAACAATTTTATTAATAATTGAGGTTTAAATAAAAATAAAATCATGGAGAATATGATGTAAATAACTAAAGGAATTGTGACTTGTATAGTAATATAGTTTCGGTTACAGACAGATAAACCCACAATCTCCATTATAATAAGATGTTAAAGAATTAATACATTAGTACTAGATTTTGAGTTTATTGCTATTTATATATACTAGCAGGACCTGTGGATATACAACAGCAGAGATGCTGATAGGTACGCGTCCTGCGTCCCTAATGCATAAATATCTAAAAGGACTCTGTTAAAATTGTATCCATGCATCCTAGTGTTTTCTTTTTTCTTCCCTTACCATTTCAAGCTAACTGTAAATACATTTCAATAGTTTCTTAGAAACAAATTACACAGGATAAGTTACAAGATAGAGGTTAGACAGTTTTAGTTGTTTCCCCAGATCATGAATAAAAATCCTACAATTTATTAAGAAACTTTAGTTGAGACCCATCAAATTTCCCAGGGACTCATTCAAAGCAAATATGTGCATCCCAGGATGCACTAAATCAAAAAACTATCAGCATCACTGTTTGTGTATAGCAATCAAGATGATTATTGCAATCCACAATATGGAGAGAATAATCTATATATTAATACTCCTTAAAGTGTTCCTTAATTGTACAACTGTTATAATCTAGCAAAACCCTCTGGTCAAAATGAGACCGTCCAAATCATTCAAGATGAAATGCAAAAATGTAGATCCTGATTACTTGTGCTGCTTATCCACCGAAGTCTTATTTCTTATGAGTGTTGTCACCTCAGCTAAATAATGGACTATTCAGTTTTTATTATAATGAAAGAAAGGAATAGCCAGTTCTTTGAAAGACAACCGGCTCCCATTCCGTTTCTCTCTGGTTACAAAATTCATATTTTCCAAAATGTTAAATGTTTAGGCAAATAAGCTATCAGTCATAATTTCTGTCTTTTTTCCCCCCCCCCTGTGTCTCTCGTCTTTTCTGTGGACTGAGAATTTCAGTCACCATCTCCTACCTGCTAACTCCTCCTCTTTTTCACTGGTGTCACATTTCCTTTCCCCCTTGTTTTAAACCTTGTAAGGTCATTTTGACCCCAATCTTGTGTATTGATCTAGAGTTGTTGACAGCAGCCCCTTATCTTAGCCTGGCTAGGCACTTTCTCTTCTTTTAACAAACTCTACCTATTTATATATGTAGTCATTAATATATTCACTGGAATATTCAGCTCTTTAAATTCTAAACAGAAAAAGCTGTTATATTTTCATATAATTTCATACACTAAATGTAAAAAAGAATAAAAATGAAACAATTATGACGTAGATAGCATTTTGAATTGATATAAATAATTGCTTATAAAATTAGTCTTCAATCCCAACATACTTTAAAAAGATTATATCTAAATTAATACATGGAGGCACTCAAGGTGTTATGGTTATCATCATAAACAGTGACCCTAATTCAAATCATGAACAAGAATGTTTGCATTTCACATAATGCTAATACACTTGGGAAAGGTATGAATGTATCTTCCTTTTCCAGTTATGAGTAAATAGTAGGGCACTCTGGGCTCTTTAATCTTGGTATAGCAACTGGTCTAGGAGAATTTAAATACTCTTGCAGATCTATTACTAATAGATAGCATGTTCGATCCTTGCTAGATGCACCATACTAGCGATCTTATGTCACATCCTACTTGTGGTGAATGTATTGAATAAATACCTACCCTTGGGAAAGGTATGTATCCAACTGTTCTCTGTCCAGCTACCGGTAAAATAGTAGGGGCAAACTGGGCTCTTTAACATTTGGTATGGTAACCTATCTTGGTGATGGAAAACTCTGAATTCAAATCTGCTTAAAAATTGACCTTGTGTCAGCATCCTGCTCATGGCAGGGATAGGTAAATACATATGAATCATTTTGACTAATCATATATGCTTCAGTTTTCCTTCACTCAGACCTGTTCCCATACTGTCATATAGTACCTAAATAATGAGAATGAAATTGTCTGTTTTTCCTATAAATAATGTCTGACAAAACCTCAGAAGAGAGAAATAAGATCTCACGGGACTTGTTAATTTAACTTAGCAATTGCTAATTACTTTGTTCACCTTGTATCTTTGCTTAGTAAACCTTTTCCCCTATCCTTAATACTTCATATTATTTCCCTGTTAACTCTGATCCCTGAGTTACAACACATGCCAAGGTTTAAGAGCTCAGTCTGCCCTACTATTTTACTCATAGATGGAGGGAGAATCATTGGATTCATACCTTTCCCAAGGGTATTAGTGCTATGTGAAATGCAAAGGGCCTTGTATTGGAATATTTTGGTATATAAGGTGTGCTACAATTCACCACCTAAATTTATAGACTGGGCGGGGTCACGTGGTTTATTCCTCCGCCAATCAACAACCATAATGCGTGGCTAGTTGACTACTTAATCACTGATACTGACAGACATCCATTTGCAATCATTGATGAAGGAACTTACAATACTAATGAGCATCAAGGATTCTTTACCAAGGATTTCCGCTGGACAAGCGCTCTTGCTTGAAGCCTAAAGGATGGCCCATAAAATCGTAACACCTTGTCCAGGATTTGAACTTGGGTAGCAGAGTCCACTTCATACGATGACTACTGCCTCAATTTAAGATATCAAGTTAATATCTTATAATATCTAATATCTTAAATTGTGAGTGTTAATAATTAACACTCACAATAAGGTTTTATAAAGATAGACTACTTGATTACGGCAACTTTATAGTTGTTTTTCTGTGTGCATTCACACAGCATAGTCAATTTCTTGCCAAACACATACTAACATATCTTTATCAACCAACAGCTGTTGTAATACATTATTTATGATAATCTAAACAGGGGGGGGGGCAAATATTGAAAGCCTTTATAAGGCCGGCTTAGTAGATAGGGCCGGCTTGGCTCAGTCGGTAGAGCATCCGGCTCAGAATCACAAGGTTCCTAGTTCAGTACCGGCCCTCGCCAACTCAGCGTATGAGTAGCACAGGGATCTGTGCGGTAAAGTGGGAAGCTAATGGTAGGTGTGGCGCTCCACCTCCAGACGTAAAAAAAACAAAACAATTTCCTTGGTCTAGCACTAGTAAAAAGTCTTACTGATACTGACTTTAGGCCACTCTATCGACTTTTATAGTACACTGTTTTTGTAGAGAAACCAAGTTTATCATGTGGGTCAGTATTTTGAATAGAGTTTTTGGAAACTATTTCTTTTGTAGATACCATGTATTTTTTTTGTGTGTAAAATAAATGTTATATCCCAAGATGTTAGGTATAACAAAATATAACAAAACAGATATGTTTTTAAAGCACAACATTCGTTTTAATTTTCACAATGACCAGCTTTCTAATTTGGTATATTTTATTAGATTAAAACTTAAATACTTGCACCGAGGGGGTGGGGCGCATACTTTTGCTAGAATATAAAAAAAAAATCTAGCTGAATTATGCTTAAATTATCACTACTAGTACAAAATAAAAAACGCCCTCCGGGCGATCTAAAAATAGATTAAAAAAAAAATTGCCTGAGGGGTGGGAGTTAAAAATTCAATGTCAGCGAGTTTGTACCCTAAGTAAGTAAAATCATCAAATTCATTAAAGGATTAAAAGATAAAACAATTTGAAATGTAAACTTTAAATATGTATTAAAATAAAACAAATGTATATATAGATATATAATACCAGTCATGTATTTATTAAAACTTGTTTTAAAAAACAATGAGGACTGTCTAATGTTGCATGTTCAAATTTTGTGTGTATTTATTTAGTTATGATGATTTTGGGTAAAGTGATGTAAGCAGTGACATGATTTTTGTTACAGACAAAAACCCGGAAGCGAATCTCCATTATTAATAGATATTGTCATCATATTTTCAGTTTTCTTTTTCATTTACTTTTCTCTTTTGTAGAGAATATGAATTTAACCTAAATAAGTAAGTCTTTAGACACCCATACACAAACTAGTTGATTACCTTTGAGTCACTTCTGAGCTGAGTCATTTTTGTTTCTCTGAAACATTTCTCAGAGTTTATTTAAATAAATTACAGTATTTGATGACTTAAGAACCAGACTTTAACAGTCAAGTCATGCTGAAAGCACTGGTTCCCAGCAGATCACTGAAGTTAAGCAATAATGAGCCTTCAGTTGGGTGACCACTTTGTAACAGAAAGTAGTGTAAGCAAACTAAGGACTTGTGTATCAGTGTAAGCAAAACTTGGTAAATAGACTGAATCTCCCTCCTTTTTCTCCTGCCCTCCCCCCCAAAAAAAGATGTGAAAATATCTCACTGATCTTATATATGTGAAGTTGAGTTATCTAGTAGGTCAATATTTATCCAGATGTCATATATCATTATCAGTACTTAACATAACCTAACACTATAATGCTGTAATATCAAATGTGAATAGTGGGGGGGGGGGGGTCTTATATGCCATCAAATATGGTATTTTCTAGGAACAGATGTTTAAGGATTGGAATGCTTGGTACTTTTATATTAGAAATGTTTAAATTGCTGTAAAAGCAACTTTCTTATTTCTCCATAAATGTTCTGATGAATTAAATGAAGACATTTTTTGACAGTACACTAGATAAAACATCTCTGATAATAAATGCAAATGTCAGTATGTCACATTTTTTTCAACTTTACTCCAAGAGGCCATAGCCCAACATATTATACCATTTTTGAATTGGACCAACTCCATGAGCAAATTAAAAAAAAAAACAATCTGGGCTGAATCTGGATTGCAATCCTGTAATTTTGGATTCCCAAGTTTTAATTACTGTGGATTTTAATTCAGTGATTTTTGATTGATTTGATTTTTTTTTTTAATAATTTTTTTTTTTTTTTGTACAAAAACAATTTTTATAGCTTGGAAATAAATTTGGGAATAATCAAAATTGATTGCAAAATCCAATGAAAGTCACCAGTGAAATAGAAACTTTCTGATAAGTTAAATGAAGACATACATATTTTAGTTTGGTTTCTTGGCATATCAACCTTCATGGATTATTTAATGCCAAAGTCACACTTGTAGAATGGTAGTGGCACTATTTAAATCATAGGGTATCAGTGATCCTAATAGTTTTTTGATTTAGTGCATCCTGGAAAATACATATTTGCTTTGAATGAGTCCCTCGGAAAATTAATGGGTTCCAACTAAAGTTTTTTTAATAGATTGCAGGGCTTTTATTTATGATCTGTAGAAACAACTAAAGCTGTCTAACTCCTACCTTGTAACCTATCCTGTGTAATTCATTTCTAAGAAACTATTGAAATGTATTTACAGTTAGGGAAGAAAAAAGAAAAACACTGAGATGCATGGGTATGATTTTACTGTGTCCTTTTAGATTTTATGCGTCAGGGACGCATACCTATCAGCATGTGTGTGTGTGTGTGTGTGTGTCTATATATGTGTGTGTGTGTGTGTGTGTCTATATATGTATGTATGTGTATGTATGTGTATATATCTATGTATGTAGAAAAGATAATTGGAAGAAAAAAAAATATTTTGATATGAATGAAATTTATTATGATAATTTGTCAACACTTATTTTGATCAAAATTTGCTTACACACGTGTTATTCTATTTAGAATTATTTTAAATATAAAAAAGAATAAAACAATAGAAAACAAAATATCAGGCATGCAAATGAGATCTTCTTCAGGAGTGTTTTGATTTTTTTTTTTTTTTTTTTTTTTTTTTTTTTAAATTTCAAAAAACCTTTCCTGGTTTGAAAAATATGGCAAATATTTTTAGCAATTAATGTTTTGAAAATTTGAAAAGAAAGTTTTCAGAAATCATTGAAAAAATAAGCCTAGTTGTTTGTTTTGGAGAAAAGAAAATTTGTTTGATAAATTTTGGGTGTTTAAAACTTTAAACTTTTGAATAATTTAAATTTGAAATGATTAAAATTTTTCATTTCCATTTTTCTCACTTATATATATATATATATATTGGTGGGGGTGGGTATTTCTGTATGTGTTATGTTAATTATAAGACTTCTAGAAAAAAAAAGCTTGCTGTTAGCTTTACACTCACCCTGAGAACAGTATTCAATAAACCAGTTATCTTATTCATAATGTTCTACTTAATTTGAGAGCAATGCAGTGTGTGACCCATTGCTGGGCATTGTATCTTATTAAGAGCAGCTCTCTGCAGGTGAATATAATCTTCACTATTGATTATAAATTGGAGTAGATGTGTGTATATTTAACTTTGAAGTATTACAAATTTGTACTACCACTCCTATAATAGTCAGTACAATTACTGTATAATATATATATATATATATGCAAATATGTTGACTATTATTAGACAGAGATAGTATCTGTTACTAAAATTATCATTGCTTATTTGTATGTGGGTAGTCCCAAAAGTAAGGTCTCCAAAATATTTAAAAATCACAGAAACGTTTATTGTTATTGTCAAAGATGTTTACATTATTTTAAAGTTTGAAAATATATATATTTTTCTACAAAATCGCCATTTCGGTCAATGGATTTTTGTAGGTGCTGTGGCCGCTTTGGCAGTTTTTTTTTATGACCATGTTATACCAGCTCGCCACCATGTCATTGAGTAAGTGCTGAAACTCATCATCGTTGCAAACTTCCTACATCACCTGCGGACGTTTTTGACATCCATGCATGACTTGCCATACACTTCAATTAATTGGTGATGAATTTCAATTGGCTTAATGCCTTTTTCGTTAAAAAATAACTGTGCAGACTTCACTCTTAGCTATAGTGTCAATTAGGAACTCCATTAGAAATGACTGCCAAGACTGAGTGAGTCAGGCACATGCATAACAAACACAACAGTGTTGCCAATAGCTGCATGAACAATTTCTTTGCATTCCCAGCGCTTTGGAGATCTTATTTTTGGGATTACACTCGTATGTAACTGTAAGCCAGCAAAAATAGCATGCCATACTGAATTTTATATTAGAGCAATACACTTTTTATTAAAGAATAAAGTTGTTAGTATTCTTGTGGCTGTAGGTGAGAGCACTCTACAGTGGAGATCCCTTGTGGCATCAAGTTTGATCCGTTTTAAGCAGAATCCTTGTGTTGTTGATCCTTTCATCTGTGTCAAATACGAGCAACTGAATGCCTTTCACTGAAAGCCATTAAATAGTTAACCAACCACTTATTCGAGTATGTTGATTGGCTGATTGAATCCATGCGGCCACAAAGAGTCTATAAATTCAAGAGGTGGGCTCCAGCACACCTTATATAGCAAAATATTCCAACAAAAGTAATTTCCAGTCCAATTTGCAACTAAATAATTTTGTGGGGTCTATATTTGCATTGAACATAATTTTTTTCATCATCCAAATTCTTGATATGAGGATAACTAAGTATTTACCCAACAAGTTCACCACGAGTAGGATGTAACACAAGGTCGCAAATATGGAGCATCCAGCAAGGATCAAACTCACTATTCAGTAGTAATGGATCTGCAAGACTAGCTTGCTAACCATTACACCATGATTAGACGCCCCCATAATGTTAATTAGAATCTTTCAGTCTTTCCTAAATAGAAACATCAGTATTATCATATTACAAAGGAACACAACAGGTTCATGGGTTGTCTAATTTCACATGATAATTACTGTGAGCAATATCTTACATAACATGATTTGTTCTAACATTATTTATAGTCTTGTAAAATCTATAATAATAATAATAATCAGACCTAGTATTGATAAACAAAAAAGAAAGAACTTGTCAACTGGTGGATTTAGCAGTGCCAGCAGATCACAGGGTGAAGCTAAAGGAAAATGAAAAAATGGACAAATACCTAGACCTTGCCAGAGAACTGAAAAAGTTATGGAATATGAAAGTGAAAGTGATACCAATTGTAGTTGGTGCACTTGGAACAGTCCCAAAAGGATTAGAAAAGGGTTTGGAAAGTTTGGAAATCAGAAGAAGGATTGAAACCATTCAGAACACTGCACTGCTGCAATCTGTCAGAATACTCAGAAGAGTCCTGGAGACCTGAAGAGACTTGCTGTCACTCAGACTCAAGTGAAAGGCCATCAGCTAATGATGATGTGAAAACTCAAAAGGAGTAAATAATAATGAATGCTATAACTGATAATTGCACTTATGGCTGGGGACATTGTTTCAAATGAGCCAATGATTATCTGTTAATTATATATTAACTTTTATATAAAATTTTGTTATTGAATAAAAAGTTATTTCTGAACTTAGACATGATTACTAACATTTCTCCTGGATCAGAGTATAATATTTGTATCTATGTAGATCTAATTAAATATATTACAGAAAATTTTTAATTTTCTCTCACTGTCCCTCATATGTTTGAAATATGCCTGTTCAATTAAAGGGCACTGATTGGTGACCTCATTTATGTTTTAGCTGGTTTGTTGGGGGATTTTGGAACTTTCAACATAATATCCCTTCACCAGCTAGACCCCACTAGGGATGATCACGCCTTAGTGCGCCACCAAGTTAACGGGTTAGAATTCAGTTTTCCTTCTCCTAGACTGGTTGCCTAACCATGATTATAGAGCCCAGTCTACCCTACTATTTACCCATTGCTGGAAAGAGAATAGTTATTTATACCTTTTCCAAGGTTATTAGCGCTATGTGGAATGCAAACAGTCTCGTCCAGGATTTGAATTTGTCTAGCAATGTCCATTTCTTACGATGATAAACATTACACAGAGTGCCTCTGATTTTGGGTGTATATTTAAAACTAAGTGAAGACAATCATAGTCTATATAAAGAGCTTATCATTGCTGTTTGTAGTGACTTATCTTAAAGGTAGAAGGGAAATTTCTTGTCTTATCAGAATCTTTTATACTGCTGTGTTATTAAATATAAATGAATCAAGTTTATTCATATTTACAGTTGGCTATATTTACCGTATTTGACGGCATATAAGACGCACCCCCATTTCAGCAGGAAATATTAGTGTATTTAAGCATATATTGTTGAAAACAGTCTACTATATGCTCCTATTAACCTTGATTATAACAATACCACCAATAAAATAAGGATGCATGGAGTTTAGGGTAGGTAAAAGTACTGAGCGTAAGCTGAGTTAGTGAGCATCATAGAGAAGATTAGCCTAGGCCTACGGAGGTCTCAAACTTCACCTATGATGTATAAGATGCAGGGCAAATTTTTGGAAAAAAATGTGCGTCCTATATGCCGTCAAATACAGTACTTGTTGACAGTTTTTGATTATCTGTATTTTTGCAGCAAAAGATAATCTTAAAATTATATCTTACAAGTTTTCATTAATCTATAGATTGGTTGATTATTATGAAATAGATATTTTCTAATTGTCTTTGTGTTAGGTTCAGACCTAACGAAAATAGAGTTGCTCTCCTTCATCAGTAGGGAGCTGATGGGAACCCGGAAGTGGGGTTTCCACCATGACACCTTTGGATTGGGGTTCACACTGAGTAGATGCAGCTGACAACATGTGTGAGGTAGTTAAATCACTTTTAGGGTAGAAGCATTCTCTACCCTGTGTTAAATAAGACCTTGTTAATTTTCAACAAACTGGTCTTGCATTTTCATTCAGTGTTTTCATATTTTATCTGTATGTAAAAACATAACACTTTGAAATAACATTGACTTTTTTTTCCTAATTTGCTCTCTGATAAGATGAAGCAAAAATTCTTCCAAGCTATAGCCATGTCAGTGCTACTGTATGTCTGCACCACTTTGATTCATATAAGGAGGCATCGACAACCTCTCAGCTGAAATAATCTTTACAAGCTTCTAGCTCCAATGCAGGCCACTCAATATGTCATTATGAAAATCTGGTCTCTCTGATAAGATGAAGTAAAAATTCTTCCAAGCTATAGCCATGTCAATACTACTGTATGTCTGCACCACTTTGATTCATATAAGTAGGCATCGACAACCTCTCAGCTGAAATAATCTTTACAAGCTTCTAGCTCTAATGCAAGCCACTCAATATGTCATTATGAAAATCTGATCTCTCTGATAAGATGAAGTGGAAATTATTTCAAGCTATAGCCATGTCAGTACTACTGTATGTCTGCATCACTTTAACTCTAATGAAATGTTTGGAGAAAAAGTTAGATGGGAACTACACAAGGATGTTACGTGCTCGCCTGAACAGATCCTGGAAGCAGCACTCTACAAAAGAACAGCTGCATAACCACTTGTCTCCTATCGCACAAATTATGGGGGTAAGATGAACAAGACATGCTGGAGTAGCAGGGATGAGCTCATAAGAGATGTTCTCCTGTGGGCACCTACACATGGGCATACCAGTGTAGGTCGGCCAGCAAAAACCTACATCAATCAGCTCCGCGCGGAGGATACGGGATGTTGTGCAGAGAACCTTTCAAGAGCGATAGCTAATAGGGACAGGTGGCAAGGAAGATTCATGGAGATCCATACTGTAGGCATGACCTGATGATGATGATGACTACTAATGGCCAGGGCTATGGAGTCGGAGTCAGAAGCAATTAAGGGGTCACTGGAGACTGGGTTGCTAAAATTATACTAACTCTGACTCCAGTTGAATTTACACTTTATATGGCCCTAGTATTTTATTCTTTATATAAACAAGTTATAATGATATAGGCCTATTCAAGTTAGGAGCGTATATATAGGCTTTATGAGATTTGTAAGCCATGATTACTTAATTACATAAATAGGGGTTGGAGTCAGAGGTGCCAAAAATAGGAGTTTTGTTTTCCGACTTCACAGCCGTGCTCATTGCTAGAAGATTTTTTATATCATGATAGGCACAGAATAAAATTTAGCAAATGATATGACAGTCCTTGGAACGTGTTTGAAAAAACTGCACAGCTGGTTATTGCTGTACAACATATATTGGTTTTAGGTTCAAATAGTTTAAAGAAGTTATCCCTATAGGCATTCATTCTGGTTATACATTTATATTCTTTTGGCTGTGATATCAGATCTCAATCACAATATTAAGGCGATACATGGTAGGTGCCGCTTGGTTGAACATTTAACAACAATATTCAGCCAATTAAATATTTCTATCAAAAATCATTTACAAAATTGGCTTGCTTTTTTGGTGTTCATATAACTGACATGAAAACTACATCAGAGGTGACTTGTTGGATCCCCTTTAAGTTAAATTTGCAAATAAATAAATAGAAATAAGGAAGCTACATCCTCTTATATACTATAGTTTATATAGTGTGATAATTAATGTGCAATTTTTTGTTCTCGTGTTTGATGACTCTTATATATTTATGAGGGATTCGATAAAAATCCTTCAGAGATGCATAATATCTACTATGCACTATTATTTTAAGTGCAGATAATCGGATATCTTTTTAAATTGGTATAAAGTTATATACTCATTTATTATTTAACAATATATTAGGGGTATTGATTCGACATATATATATATATAATATTATATAGATAATATTTTCTAAGATTTAATTTAATAATATTATATAAATATGCATAGTTTTAGAGTTACTCATTTGTAAATGGAGCCAGACTGAAAATTTTAGTGTAGATTAGAATGATCACTTGTGGAACTTGTTGGCATTCCTTATTGTTCAGTTTGCGTCATTGAGCAATGCAAAACCTACCGTCTAACTGATGAATCAGCTTGTATACTTATTGAAGAAAGAGATATTGGGAGATAGAAAGAAGGTGGGGATTTTCACCCCCCCCTAATTAGCATTTAAAATACGAATCAATCTACACATTATTATTGATTATAATATTAGATGACACATTGGATTGGAAATTAAATATGCTATATTGTTGTTTCTAAGTCATTAGCATTTTAGTGTTTGCTCTTATAAAAATTCTTTGCTTAAGGCAAAGTGCTGTTTTTGTTTCCTGGTTGTGGTTATCCTATCCCTAATGCTAATAGCTCTATATCTAATCATATAATCTATAAATAATTTTTATATTAAATTATATATAAATATATAATATATATCTATATATATATAATAAAAATAAAAATACCAACAAACGTCTAGAGAATAAATCTTCACTTGAAAAACACAAAGAGTTATATAATTATAAAAAACTGAATCGCAGTTTGAGAGCCACTCAATGTGTGCTCTTAATGTTAGTAACAACAGAGCAAAATATAATAATGTACAAATGAAATAAAAAAATTCCGTATACGCCAGTCCATACCCTTAGGGAAATTTTAGTCACCATTATGTCTTATTTCAGGGGCTTCTTTGTCTAAGCTTCCTGAAAATAATACTTCTTACATATGCTCTAAAGGTCTTCTTATCGTTCCTTATGTTATTTCTTTACTTATAATAAGTACATTATATTGTTTATCGAATTACTTTTTCTACGCGTATAAAAATCAATCTTTAAATTTATCTTGCTAAATTTAGTGGATCATTCTCCATCTTATCCTTCCATTTACTTTCATGAGACCTAGATGTGTACTATTGTTCAACTAACAGAAAATGGATTAATGAGGTGCTCAATTATAAGATGAATATAGACCACATTTGATAAAATTCATATGAATTGATGTATAAAGAGACTACAATTTCAATTAAGTTTCTCATAGGGCCATGCTGTCAGATAACTCACTAATGTGATAAGAGTTATTGTAGCTATTTCAAGGCGAAATTTATGAATAGGTAGTCTTTTTCAAACGCATTTGAACTTTTTAATCTCTACTCTCTCTTTCCGGGTCTCTTCATCATCTCATCTATCTATCTAATCTATCTATTTTTACTTTCTAATCATATTAATAGTATAGCCTCAATTATATTTAACTTCAATATATATATATCATTTAATGTATAATATAATATTGTTTTATATATACATTATATTAATTCATTCTCTGTATCTATATATTCTAATAATATATCTATATATATATATAATTTTAACATAAATATACTATATATAATGCTATATATCAATAGTGTATTAATATATAATTTATACATAAGTATATATATATCTATATATATACTATAATAATTCTTATTACGATATATTATTAAATCTTAATGATGGATATTTTATAATAACTATCCTGAAGATTGTTTATCGGTTGATAAAACTCGTGATAGTAGCTAGTTATTTACTAAATGTATATAATATATATAGTCATTATATATTATAATATTATGATTAATATATTAATATCTTAGTATATTAATATCTATATATATATATTATATATATTATTATCTATATATATATATATTATATATATTATATATATATATTAATATATTAATATCTTATCTATATATATATATCTAATATATTAATATATTATATATTTAATATATATATATATATCTATATTATATATTTATAATATATATAATATATCTATATCCTTTATAAATTATAATAATCATTATATCTATATATAATAAACTATACTGTTTATTTTATTAGTAATAACTCTATATATATAAATAAAATTATATTGTAAATATAATATGATTTATATAATAATATAGAAATCTCTCTATATAATATATTAAGATTTAATACTATTATATAATTATATATATATATTATTTCACATATAACTAACATATATTATCGTATATATTTATATATTATATCTATATAATATCTATATACAGTATAATATGATCTACTCAGCTAAAATATCTTTTATATATAAATTAGTCATAATAATAGTGGTTGAGAAGTCTATATTTATAGTATTCTACATAGAGATAATTTATTATATATCAATATATTGTATATATAATCGTTATAGTGGATAATATATATAATCTAGATACATGTATATACGACTTATAATAGTTTCTACTATTAATGTGTTTGTTCATTATAATACTTATATATATATCTATAGATAAGGCTATTTAATATACTATCATTATCACCTCCTTATAAGTTAGATACTCATTTAATGCCTATCAACTATCTTAATAACTAATAAGTTATTTGAATCTAATAAAATATATATAATAGACTATTTCATATATATATTATATATTAAGCAATAGTTATGCGATATCATATATCTAATGAATTATTTTGTTATACTAATAACTCACTCATACGTTCTCTAACAATTTTTTTTTTTTTGTCTATATATTATATATAATAATATAATATAAAGATTATTTCTTAAATTTCTATGTATATATATACTATTACGCATCTAATATCTATATAATATATAATCTATATTTTCTATATGTATATATTAATATCTATATATATAATATATATTAGTATATATATTCTATATCTTATTTATAGATGGTATAATACTAATCTAATATATATATATATATCTTATATATATTAGTCTATATCTTATATATATATCTACTATCTATAATATATATATTATCTATATATATATATTACATCTATATTATATTCTAGTATCTATATATACTATATATAGTGATAATATATATATATCTTAATATATATATTATCTATACTTATATATATAATTAGTATCTATATATATAGTATCTATATATATATATAATCTATATATCTATATAATATATATCTTCTATATTATATATAATCTATATATATTTATAGTATCTATTATATATCTACTAATATATATATCCTATTAATATATATATTATATCTATATATATATATCTAATATAATATATATTATACTATATTAATATATGACTATATCTAATATATTATATCTATATATAGTATCTCTAATATATATATTGAGTAATAGGCTATTGTATTATCAGCGTTAAAATTCCCTTCGGTGGCTTGGTAGGTACTGATGGCCCAATGGGTTAAGAACTTTCTGGCTGAATGAAAAATCGGGTTTGGTTCAAATCCCAACTGGTGGGTAAGCCGCTGACCTAATTTTAATTCACATACACTGAATGAGGAGACGTGATATGTTGAAATACCCGTGTCTGTGGCAATGATATATGCAGGGCCCTCATGACAATCTAGCGAGAACTGGAAGAAAACTGGGTGCAGATGTGCAGTGATGGTTTCTGATCTTTCTGGGAATTTAACAGAATTAAGGTGACAATTCTTTCCACCATAAGGCTAGTAGGCCTGTGTCATGTGCCTGGACTTAACCTGGGTTGCACCACTTGTGGACTCTAACATTAGACAGCAAGAAATAACCCATAAATCCTCCATTATACAGAAATAAGCTCAGCGATAGCCACATATTCATGTTATCAAAATCCAAGCATCACCAATAGTTTATTTAAAACTAACTCAAGTCTGAAAAGTTCAGTAATGGTATATCCATTACAGGGAAAGATACAATTATGATAAGGTTTAAACTAAGAGTTCTGAGACAAATAGATGAATCAATTCTATACAATTACTTAACATGAAATTGTTCTGCCAAAAGTTTCAGCATTAATTGAGAACACTACAATTTTACTCTTGACATTTTTAGTCAAAGCATTTAATTTAATTTGCAGACTTTTCAACTTAGCCCTTGTAAATTCGTTCCTTTACATATCGTTCTCCTTGTCTATCAAAATCCTATTTGTATTGCTGATAAACACTCTCATTCGTGTTACTTGAAATTCTCAAGATTTGTAATTTTTCATCCGTTTTCCTTCTCATAAATACATGAAACCTGACAGTTATCGTGAGCAGCACCATCCTGACTAAGGGGGTGAGGGGACATTTAAAGATTAAGTTATCTATTAGATTAAGGATTTTAGATCGGACCTTTGATCCTGGGTTCAACCAGATCTGCTGGTGGGTTTTTGGAGCACTTGATTAAAAAAAAAAAAAAAATGTTTGTTTTTAAAAGAGATGTTTTGTGAAAAACTTGTTTATATAGTTTAGGGTAGCTGGACATGAAGCTTTAAGGTTCTTAGTTAACTGACGTTTCTCCCTATTCAAGTTCCAAAACCACTTGGGACTTTAGTTGTTGAATTGCTGGGTTTCTTGTTACACTTAGATATACATACAGCTATTGCAGACTAATGAAGAAGTGATTCGCAAGAAATACACATTATTTATACTTATAAATAATAATGCTACTCTGATTATTGATCCTCTACTTACTCTCGTCTTCTGCTTCTCTCTCTCGTGCTTTTGTCTCACATCTTTATTTCCTCATAAGTGATAAAGTATATATATATATTATATATATATCTTGAGAGAGAGAGATATGATGAATGAAATGATAGCTTTTTTTGATTTACTCGGGCATCTGGAACAACACATATCTCATTGTTAACGTTTTGCTGAGATAAGGAGTCCCCCCGGGGAAATCTATGATACCTACCTAGAGTAAGACGCGGTTAACTCTTCCTTGGTACAGAGGTCACATAAGTGGCGCTAAATATACATTTTTTTAAGAAACTTTGAACGGTGTATTCTTGACGTTGTTTGTGCCTGAAATACAGTGAAGAGAGAAGAAAAGCTAAAATAGGAGACTAATTAGCTATTGGGGACATGGCATGGATTGTGTACTCAGGCGCCCTTTTTGATTTTTTAGTGCATAACTAAAATAGGCTAGGGTAGTACACGGAGAGCAAATAGGCGGGGAATTGTGGTATACCTTAAGTATCAGTATCAATATATTAACATATACTACTAATATAAACGTTTACAAGCAGAACACAATAAGCAGTAATCTAAAGATCTGAAAGAAATAATTTTGGGAGATGAAAAGAAAATAAGATAATTTATCAATGAAATAGTCACCTAGGTGAGAAGTATGGCTAGATTCCTAATTGCAAGGTTGGGTTAAATCATATTGTCTCATTATCAGCTAATTTTATCATGGAGACTTAACTAACACTAACGAACCATTTTTGGGAAAGTCATAGAATCGATAACGAAATTATATAACCAAGATAAGAACACTGACATTACAACATGAAAAAAGTTTAGTTTAATTTTATCAAACTGTTATATTCCCCACTGTTTGAATTTGCTGGGGCATTTCAATTAATGATCTAGATGTATGATTGTTAGCTTTATAAACTGATTACTGGTTTTCACCATTATATGACTTGGTAATTTTCATTGTGTCCTTTGTAGCGAAATTTGTAATTATTTGTTCACTTTGGTTTTTCAATAATTAGATTAATTTAGATCAGAAATTATAGAAAGATAAGAGAAAAAACTATGAAATTGCATACTCGCATATGTAATAAGATTACACACACAATAAAAAAAACAACAAAGACGCACCACGATGTGGTAGTGATAGAAAAGTAAGACAAACTGGAGCATATGACAGTTTGTTGCCATGAGAAATGAGCAAAGATGTTAAATAAAATATAGATGGAAGTGAATGAGATAGATGTGATAACGTGTCTGAATACTCATATTATTTACATATCCAAGAAAAATCATAATACAAGAAACTAATTAATATACAGACCACGAGCTGAGTTTCTTGGTATTGAAGGATTCAATTCTCTTTACTGACGAATTGTGATATAACTTCCATCCAGACTTATAACATCCTGTATTTTTGTCTACTTTTGCTACACATACTGTCCCTTCGATTTCCTCTTGTTTACTATGTCACCATATCTCTGCTCTCTCTATGTCTATCTCTATGCTCGCTATCTATCTCTATCGTCGCTATCGTATCTATCTCTCTCGTTGCTATGATATCTCTCTAATCTCGCATATCTATCTCTCTCTTATACACGGCTATCTATCTTATCTCTAGTTCGGCTAATTAATTCTATCTCTTCTATCTATCTATCTCTATTCGTATCTATGCTACTCTATATAAATATATATTGAATGATTTGAAGGCTAATTACCATGCAATTACTTTTGTTTTTATTATTTTATATGCATTGTAATTGCCTTCATATCATTTAATATAATTATAACATACTTAACAAAATGCTGAAGAAATTACAATTACTTTTTATAAATATATACTATAATATTGGAAATTGGCCAAGAGGTAATTTTTATTTGAAACTTATTCACCTACTAGATCAAATGGGTGTTTCTTTTACAGTGTAGTGGTAATTTGTTGGAAATTGGATTGGTTGACCGTGAAGTTCAAATCCCAGACGGGGGCCTGTTTCAATTAATGCCATTCTGAAAGGCATGGAACCTTTTAACTGAGTTGTTATTTATTGTGGCTTTTTCTTTATTCTATTTGTCACAATCCTACTGTGGTGAACGGGGTGTTGGATAAATCTTTCCCAGACGCCCTCTTTTTTTAGGGGTGAAGGGAGGTTTTTCCCTTGGCAGTCTGCTTCCAATTTACGTGGTTCTTCCAGAGCTCTGGTGTAAGTAGTTTTGGTCTTTGGACTAGTAAGATATTAATTAATAAATGATCCCAGGGAGCTGTCTCCTCCCGGCAGCACTGTTTAGTTTTAAAGGGGAGGCCTGTGGTTTATTGGCAGGTGCATATTGATGTGCCCCAAAAGGGGAATGCCTTTTTTGGCACTGCCTACTGCTGGAGTTTTAGTTTTGTGCGTGGCTTCCCGCATGTTTAAAAAGACCTTGTGTTATCCAGCCTTCATGAAATATTTACTTTAAGCTGTGACAAATAGGATAGGGAAACTCTATGTGAGCTAGTGACTTGATAGAACATGACAAAAGAACTAATTTGATATAAGTGTACTATTTGCCTACTGGTTGGTAGCAATTACTAACTTTTGTTTGTGAGTAGTTGCATGAAATTTTTTAAAGCTTTATGAATAAATAAATAGATAGATACACGCACACAGATATATTAAATAAAGAACTGATGATGAATCAACACAATTTTGTATTCTGCGGTCCCTCTTTTAATGTAAAGAGAGAAAGGACTATACAGACAGAATGAGATCATGATTTGAGTTAATTTTTATTGCTTTGCCTTAAGATATGTTGCTACGAGAAAAGCAAAGACTGATAACCTCTGTTGTTTTTGGTTAACTGTTCTTATTCATACTGATTACGAGTAATTAAAAACTCTTGGCGAATGTAGTGATAGCCCCGCCAAAAAAATTGGAAGGCTGTTGTTCTGTTTTGTCATGAGTTATTTACATTTTGCCTATCTCTGTGTTCTTGTATTTTGGTTTTCTTTTGCTTCTTTGGGTTTTTGGGCAGGCATGCTTGGCGAAATTAGGGGTCACCATCAGAAGTAGTTTAATATTTCATCTTTAATATTTTTGTTTTCTTTTCATAGTATTTAGAACATGTATCAATCTTGATTTATTAATAGAACATTTTTTTTTTTTAGATCTGAGGGCAGAGCATGCTCGATCAGGTATGCGTCCGAGTCACTGAAGCATAAAATCTAAAAAGCGGAACACAGAAGTCATATCCATGCGTCGCAGAGTTTATTTTCTCTTCCGCCGCCCATTTCCAGTTTACTGTAAATATCCACTTCAACTAATTTTCTTGGAAATGATTACACGGCTTATTGGGTTAAAATGTAGGGGTTTACAAGATTTTTAGTTGTTCATAGATAAAAATTATAATTTATAAGAATTTAGCTTGAGCCATCAAATTTCCCCAGGGATTCATTCAAATGCAAATACATGCGTCCCAGATTGCACTAAATTAAACACTTGTCAGCTGGGGCCGCTTAGAAAATGCACCGACTGCACTCTTGCAGGGGGTTAAGACTCCCCAATCGGGCCACCTATTGCCGTGGGGTGGCGACCGTGATTGCTTAAGGTAGAGCCAGGTGGATGAGGCATTCATGATGAATACCCACCCCATTTGGCCCTATCTTGGGCTGACGGGCGGTCGAGAGGCCCTCTCCGATCAGGTCGGAACGGGTCACGTCAAGCCCTAGACCTTAATGTTTTCCCAACCTCTATTGCTCTTATCGGCAAGCCCAAGGCCTTGTTATGCATACTGGGTGCTAGGAAGGCGGTGGCGGGGTCACAATGTCCTGGGAATCACGTTAACTCTACTATGATGGTGAGGTTCAGTTTTGAGGTTTGGGGAATGTGGAGCACCCTTCATCACATTGTTTGGTCCTAGTTGACCCGAGTGGTATGTGAATGTTAGGTCCCATTATAGGGTTAATTAGAAATGTATTTATAAAAATTGTATTATCCCATTTAAGATTGAATTTATTTCAAACTTTGTTCGTTATCGGCATTAATGACCACTGAGGTTGATCTGCCGTAAAAAAAATAAACCAAAACATAACTAAATTAAAAAGCGTTCAAGCATCACTGTCTCGAGTAAACATTTGGGCAGAACAAATGATTAAAAAAAAAAATCATATTCTTCTTGGAAGACTTTGAGGGTTTGTCCAAATAATCTTCTAGCCTCACCCAGATACTTTAGACTTGCCCAGGCCACTGTCTTGTTCATTTAGATTTTTTTGGCAGGCCACCTCCTATCGTCTGCAAGACAAAAATTAAGAGAATTTGAATTGTTTTTCTGTTTTATAAGAAACTTAAAGGTAGCTACCAGCAGTGTCGCCTGGGGTAGGGGAGGAATTGTTGGTTGTATTTACGTTTGAAATGTTACAAATGGCTGGAAAATTTTTTAAGTAGATTTCAATGCTATTTCATCGTATCTTTTAATTTTTTAAAGCATCTCGAATATAAATCAAATTTCATGCGGAATTTTTGCGCAAAAAGCAAGTAACAGTGATAATTTAATGTTTATATATATATATATATTATTTTAATTTTGTTGTTAATTGTTTATGTTTTCATCTGGATATAGATATTAAGGTGGCAGTTGGTGTGTATGTAATCGTATAATGGCTCTGTCTTTGTGGTGAGGCTTAGACTTTTTGAAGCATCCCTCATGTATATGTTTCAGTTGTATATGTATTAATAGGTGGTAATGGTATATTGTAGGAATGGGAACTTTGGGCAACCTGAGTTTCAAATCCTGAATGAAGCTGTTTGTATTTCATTATGATTACTAATTTTAAAACCCTTGGAGTTATGCATTCGAAAGATTTTTTTCCTCCAGTTCATGGTAAATAGTAGGACAGACCGAGATGCTTAACCTTGATTAGGCAACGCATCTAAGGAGAAGGAACCTCTAAATTGACCTTGTTATCACATCCTTCTTGTGCAGGTGGGGTTGGTATAATGGAAGATTGTGTGTCTTTGTAAGCCACTGACTATGTCACCTACCATCAATTCTCTTAAGTTATTTGTTAATATCTAATGCTGTTTAAATGATATTCTTTAATCTTAAGATCTTTTTATTTACAATAGTTGTACATGTGCTAGCTGAGATGAATTTGCTAAAAAAACATCCATTAATTAGGTCATGGTTATTTAAAATCATCCAACAGCGAGTCTGTTAGTATATAATTGAGAAATAGGATGTTTTAACATATGTGAATAAATTGCAATACTCGTTTTAAATAATAATTATTGGTATTATTGATTTTCAGATATATTGTTTTTATGCCTCATGTTTAAAAGCATCTATGTATAGTTCTTATATTGAAATCATTAGAATCAAAGTTAAAAATAAGTGTAAATCTTATTTTGGTTTATATTTAATTTCATTAGTCTTTCTAATTCAGATACAGAATTTTATTTTTAGACTAACACTTTGTTGCGAAGTTAGCTTGTGCTGGTGGAATGCATTTTTTGCATGTATATAAATGATGACTTTTTGGTATTTAGATAGGTGAGAAGTGTGAAATGTCATGTGATGATGTCCGACTGGGCTCTTTAATACCTTGGTTTATGTGTGGCAACCGAGGTCTAGGAGAAGGGAACAAACTAAATTGACCTTGCTTCAAACATCCTACTTTGTGCAGTGGGGTTGGTAAATATCTACAATGATGACTTTGGCAGTTAATAAACCTACTGAAGGTTTGATATGTCATTAACTAGTAGAACCAAACGAAGCCTTTACAGCTCTTATGGGTTTCCCATCTAATAGGCTTTAATGATATCAAAATGTGGTTTAACTTAAGTCCATCAAGCGGAATAACAAGCAAAATGTTTTGGGCATAAAATCGAACCCAATGGGTGTATGCTGTACAACCCTAAACAATGCAACACAAAGTTTCACAATGTATAATGTGTGTTATTTTCTTATTTTTTTTTGTATGTTTTATACTTTCTTTTTTTTTTCTTTTTTTTTGTATGTGTTTATCTTTCTTTTATTTTTTTTTGTAGTGTTTTATTCTTTCTTGTTTATTTTATTTTTGTAGTGTTTTATATCTTTTTTTATTTTTTTTTGTAGTGTTTTATCTTTTTTTTAAATTTTTTTTGTAGTCGTTTTAATTTCTTTTCGTTTTTTTTTTTTGTAGCGTTTTATATTTTTTTTTTTTTTTTTTTTTTTTTTTTTTTTTTATTTGTAAGTGGTTTTATCTTTTCGTTTTTTTTTTTGTAGTGGTTTATTTTTCGGGTTTTTTTTGTAGTGGTTTTAACTCTTTTTCCGTTTTTTTGGTTTTTGTAGTGTTTTAATCTTGTTCGTTTTTTTGTTTTTGTAGTGTTTTTATTCTTTTAGTTTTTTGTTCTTTTGTATGTGTTTATCTTTTCGTTTTTTTTTTTTTTTGTAGTGTTTATTTTTTTTTTTTTTTTTTTTGTAGTGGTTTAATCTTTTTTTTGTTTTTTGTTTGTTTTTTTTTGTAGTGGTTTTATTCTTTCTTTTCCTTTTTTTTTTTTTTTGTAGTGTTTTATCTTATCTTTTTTTTTTTTTTTTTGGGTGTGTTTTTATCTTTCTTTCTTTTTTTTTGTTGTTGTAAGTTGTTTATCTTTTAATTTTATTTTCATTCATACTGATCGGTTGGGCTGATTGGCAATGATCTTAACCAACCTTTGCATTAGGAATCTCACTCTTCTCAGCTATTACTTATTTTCTTTTCTGCAGTTAGTTTAGTTTGTTATTGGCTTGTTTGTAACGTGTAGCAGTTCCCTATTTTCTGTCAGCCTATTATAGTGTTGGTTTGCAGCAATGCATTGCTTTCTGAAATCCGTCCATATTGGGTTTACCCTGTCATCATTGGGCTGTCGCACACTTTATGGTCTGTTTAAACACCGATTTGTCCAATCAAATTATTTGCCTTTCATTTACTTGAGCATATGGTTTAATCTAAAGTCTCTTTATTGCTTATGTTAATGTGAATTACTGCTGACAGCAGGTTGTTGGTAATAATTTACTACA
>CM042154.1:73989790-74061789 GCA_023376005.1 Doryteuthis pealeii | reverse complement strand
CAAACCCTTTCATGAGCTGAAAAGATGATAGTCTGAAGTGCGGCTAATCTATTGAGTATGGAGGATGCAGTAAAGTTGTGCCACCCGAATGAGGTTATTTTCTCCCCTTGTCCTGCATTGCTTGCTTGTATGCGCTCAAGCACTTGTCGTACAGAAGGAAGACATTGTTGATGCAAGTTGGGTCTTCAGTCATCGGATTCTTTGCTCTGAGCTTTGCTAGAGGTCTCAAGTAGGCTTAGTTTATATTAAAACAACTTCACAGGAAATAGAGAAAATGGCCATTACTTTTTGATTAGCCCTCAGTATATTATATTTGTTTAGGTTGTTAAGTGTTTTTTACTTTTTTTTTGCACGCGGTTATGTGATACTCAAGTATTCTTATCTAATTACAAATATTTTGAAAAGCCGTTTTATTGACCCCTTAAGAGGGACCCCTATCAGTAGTACCACTCAGAGTGGGGCCTGGGTAAGTAATGGCAGTGAAGGGTACTCACTCCCCCAGATCTCCATAAACTGTGGAGTCCTCGACCATCAATGTGTCTGTATATGGTGATGATACTCTCCCTAGTATGACCAATGGAATGCGACGATCTGTTCTAAAGCGTAACAGGGAAATTATGGGCTTTGAAGAGTTAAGGCCAATGTGAGTCAACTTCATACTCATATTGTCGGACGTAATTCCCACTTCTCGGTACTGTAATTTGTCACTCTTTGTTAATACATTTTCTACATTTGTTACCCGTCGTTTGTTCCTTATTTGAACCCCTTACAACCCACACAGTGTCATACCCAAGACACTAGCATCAATATACTTTCATAAATATCTTTTAGTAGTTTAAATATTTGGTATCAGAATTTGACCAGATCTTTCTTCTATATGGTACAATATTTTGACAATCAAATTAACTTTTCATTCGTATTTTTTTGATTATTTTTTCTTCAGATGTCAGTTTGCCAGCCAAAATCTCTTCATCATATACAATACAAAACTAATGACCAACATACTTCAAATTCACTGACCCAGACCTGGGAGTGTCTCCATGGCGTAATGCGCTACCCACTGGAGACTGCAACATCATTTTAGAAAGTTGAGTTGAACTACAATGCACACTATTATGTTCCACTTATAGATTAATACCTTGGAAAGAGTTATGAGCGTCCTCATCACCTCCAGCTATAGGTTCCTTGGGATCAGTAAAATGTATTCCTGTTGTGTGGGTAATAAGTGAGGGAGAGCCTTCATATGACTGGATATCACCAATCACGGATGCAACCCAGAAGTTTCTGGCGCAAAATACAGAATCACCAGTAGAATTCTGGACAAGCTTCCGCTTGCATGTCAACCGAAATTCTCTTCCAAGAAATCACTAACTCGAAGACTACCAGATAATCTCTCCATCACACCGGTAAGTCTCTCAAACTTGACTTTTATAACAGGAAGGAATTTATACTGTTAGTCATTGTTTTATTGTGCTCTTAATAAATTGTTAGAATTAAACTAAATTTTATTCATTTGTTATTTGTGTTGCTGTTAGTCTTAAATTAAATGCTATACTAACAATCAATAGCTTTAAATAGGGCACTATTGTGCAATTTGCTTTGGTTTTTTTATTTAATTGCCATATCAACCTTTAGTGGCCAGCCATCCTTTGTAGTAGAACAGTTAGTTAGCCCTATTTATTTATTGATGTAGGTATAGGCACTTAATTTTAAGACTAACAGACAACAATAAATGAATTAAATTTGTTTATTCTTAACCAATTATTAAAGACAAATAAAACATGACTAACAGATATTTAAATCCTTCCTTGCTGTATATAAAGTCAAGCTTTGAGAGACCTTACCGGTGCCACACCAGGCACTTGCTTTCTTATCTGAAATAGTGCGATAGTGAGAGAACGATTTCTGTAGCATATAGATACGATGTTTCCTTGAAGACGATAATTGCTCATGGGCTTGACATGCGCTGGAAGCTTGTCCAGAATCTTATTCTGCAGTGGATCATCTATATATATATGCAGCGCCTAAAATATATAGATACACTCGCTCACCAAGCGGTTTAGCGTCCCTGCGGATCAGCTACCTCACCTCTCGTGCTTATAACATGCAGATACGCATAGAAAGGCTCTCCCTCCACTTAACCCACACCAGGAGCATGAACATTTTACTTGACCCAAGGAACCTATACGCCTCTGACCGTGCTGAATGTACGGTAAGGTCGGCATATATCCTAACTGGGTAGATTTTAATTCTATAAAGTATAACCATCAAATAATGCCTGCTCCGAATTGCTATTAGAACTCTAATCCACACCTCACTCTTCCTTGCTAATGTGGCAGTACACGAAGTTGATAGATATACCCCATTACGCCATCTCGCGCCCTGTGTCTGTAGGTGGTCAGTTGATCTGATGTAATCCATTGTGTGGTGGTCTTTGTCATAGCGTTTCTATAGAGATAGAGAGTTTTGGCTGGGAACAGCCTTGACATTGAAGATAAGGAAAATACCTTAAGTTCAAACAATTATACGAATGAAAGCGTCTAGTTGCTCGCATTAGTCACCTATTCATTGGGTGGTACATTACTAGAATTGACAACTTGGTTGCTTCATTCTTGATCAAATCTCTCCCTCCTCTCTCATTTATTGAAAATGTCAATTAGTGCAATAGTTGTCTTGGGTATGACCACTGTTGTGGCGGTTGTAAGGCGCGTCACAATAAGAAACAAAACGAACGGGTCGGGTAACAAATGTAGGAAACCTGTATGCTCGTGATTAAAGGTGCAAGATAGACAATATATACAGGAACTTCAGCGCAGTGAGAAGTGGTAAAGCTCCCGAATCACATAGAGTTATGAGTGAGTCACCATTGGCTTACTCTCAGCCTAATTGTCCCTGCTTACTTATAGTTTAACAGTCGGCGCATTTCCATTGGTCTATAGGCTAAATACATAATAAGCAGCATCGTATAGATCAGAGACTCCTCTAACGTATTTGCGAGATCTAGCCTGGAGCAGTGGGTATGTGTGCCCTTTCACCTGACCATCGTACCTCCCAGGCGTGTGTGGTTACATGTGCGTAGCTGGTCCCTCTTAAGGTTCAAATAATAACGGCTTATTCTCACAATAAATATCTTGTTTAATTAGCATTAGGAAATACTTTGATATCCACATAACCGGCGTGCAAAAAACATTGAGTAAGAAACAAAAATACACATTCTACTCACATCAAAATACTCTAAAATTCGTGGACAATTATGTCTCCTTACCTTGCTCCTGGGACGTCTTTTCAGTCCAAATAATCGTGCATATCTGCGCTGTCGAGCTGCGCGCGAGAATACTCTCTCCTCATGACCGTGGGAGATGTCTCCTCTGTGCTTCCAGAGCATGCCTTGGACGCCCCGTGTGTGCGGGCCGTAGGAAAAGGTGAACTCAGTATCTGTCGTGCGGCAAGGTGTGGACAACTTTACTGAACTCCTCCGGAATACTCGTAGAGATTTTAAGCCGCCTTGCCCTCACTCTCATCCGTCTCTTCTATATACAGAGCTCTACTGATACATCGGCTGTGGGGGGGGGGGGGCTTCGTCTGTGATAATAGAGATACTAACGCGCTTTTTCGTGTACTGCAGTTAACCACTCTCTCTACAGGCGGCTATAGTCTTCTTTGGAGTCATGGAAGAGATATAATGGCAGAAGAGAGCCGTTCTCACCATGGCTCGACTCGCCGTTAGTTCTTCCTCCCATTTGATGGCACACCTGATGTAGTTGATCAGGTCATGACCTCGCATCGTCCGCGGAACTCCTCCTTCATCCGTCGTGGTCAGTCGTCTCGGAGAATTTGATATAGATCTGAAGCTTGCCATTGTGGAGTGAGACCATGGTTCTCACCATGGTAGACTCTCCGTGTATTTAAAAACACCTTCAGCAGGAAATACACAAGAAAAATAGGCATTACTTTCTTATGGTTGCTCCATACGTATCGTTCCAGCTAATATGACTACTTGTGTTTCGCTCCTCCTTTACTATTGTTTCTATGCACGCACGATCTCTCTCTAGTGCTCTCCCAATCATCTAATATACATAAATAATTTGGACCACCTGATGTATTACGGTATATGGTGGGTCTATCGAGTTAGGAACTCTCTCCCTCTATAAAGAAAGGATATCCCTCTCCCAGATCTACTCGACGCGCCTCTACCATCATGTGCTCTTATAAAGGTTGATATACCCTATAGACCAATGGAATGCGCCGACTGTTACATAAGTAACAGGGACAATTATGGCTTGAAGAGTAAGCCAATGTGAGTCAACTCATAACTCTATTGTCGGACGTAATTCCCACTTCTCTGTACTGTAATTGTCCTACTCTTTTTGTTAATACATTTTCCTACATTTGTTACCCGTCGTTTTGTTCTTATTTGACCCCTTACAACCCCACAACAGTGTCATACCCAGACAACTATTTGCACAATTACTTTTCATAAATATCTTTTTAGTAGTTAAATAATTTGGGTATCAGAAATTTTGACCAATCTTTCTTCTTATTTATGGTACAAATATTTGACAATCAAATTAACTTTCATTCGTATTTGTTTTGATTATTTTTTCTTCAGATGTCAGTTTCCAGGCCAAAATCTTTCACTCATACAAAACTACAAACTAATGACACATGATTCAAATCACTGACCCAGACCTGGGTGTTCTCCATGGCGTAATGGGTAACACACTGGACTGCAACATCATAGAAAGTGAGTTTGAACTACAATCACACTATTATGTTCACTTTAAGATTAATACCCTTGGGAAAGGTATGAGCCTCCTCATCACCTCAGCTATAGTTCCTTGGGTCAGTAAAATGTTCATTCCTGTGTGTGGGGTTAAGTGAGGGAGAGCCTTTCTATGACTGGAATATACCAATCACGTGATGAAACCAGAAGTTTTGGCGCACAAAATACCAGAATCACCAGTTAGATTCTGGACAAGCTTCCAGCTGCATGTCAACCAGAAATTCTCTTTCAAGAAATCACTAACTCAGAAGATACCAGATATCCTCTCCATCACACCGGTAAGTCTCTCAAACTTGACTTTATACACAGGAAGGAATTTATACTGTTAGTCATTGTTTTATTTGTCTTTAATAAATTGTTAGAATTAAACTAAATTTTAATTCATTTATTTGTTGCTGTTAGTCTTAAAATTAAATGCTATACTAACATCAATAAGTTAAATAGGGCTACTATTGTGCATTTGCTTTTTGGTTTTTTATTTAATGCCATATCAACCTTTAGTGCCAAAGCCATCCTTGTAGAAGAACAGTAGTAGCCCTATTTAACTTATTGATGTTAGTATAGCATTTAATTTTAAGACTAACAGCAACAAATAAATGAATTAAAATTTAGTTTAATTCTAACAATTTATTAAAGACAAATAAAACAATGACTAACAGTATAAATTCCTTCCTGTGTATAAAGTCAAGTTTGAGAGACTTACCGGTGTGATGGAGAGGATATCTGGTATCTTCTGAGTTAGTGATTTCTTGAAGAGAATTTCTGGTTGACATGCAGCTGGAAGCTTGTCCAGAATCTAACTGGTGATTCTGGTATTTTGCGCCAAAACTTCTGGGTTCATCACGTGATTGGTATATCCAGTCATAGAAAGGCTCTCCCTCACTTAACCCCACACACAGGAATGAACATTTTACTGACCCAAGGAACCTATAGCTGAGGTGATGAGGAGGCTCATACCTTTCCCAAGGGTATTAATTCTAAAGTGAACATAATAGTGTGATTGTAGTTCAAACTCACTTTCTATGATGTTGCAGTCCAGTGTGTTACCCATTACGCCACGGAGACACCCCAGGTCTGGGTCAGTGATTTGAATCATGTGGTCATTAGTTTGTAGTTTTGTATGAGTGAAAGATTTTGGCTGGAAACTGACATCTGAAGAAAAAAATAATCAAAACAAATACGAATGAAAGTTAATTTGATTGTCAAAATATTTGTACCATAAATAAGAAGAAAGATTGGTCAAAATTCTGATACCCAAATTATTTAACTACTAAAAAGATATTTATGAAAAGTAATTGTGCAAATAGTTGTCTGGGTATGACACTGTTGTGGGGTTGTAAGGGTCAAATAAGAACAAAACGACGGGTAACAAATGTAGGAAAATGTATTAACAAAAGAGTAGACAATTACAGTACAGAGAAGTGGGAATTACGTCCGACAATAGAGTTATGAGTTGACTCACATTGGCTTACTCTTCAAGCCATAATTGTCCCTGTTACTTATAGTAACAGTCGGCGCATTCCATTGGTCTATAGGGTATATCACCTATAACAGACACATTGATGGTGAGGCTCCAGTTTTGGAGATCTGGGGAGAGTGGAGTACCCTTTCACTGCCATTACTCCCAGGCCCACTCTGAGTGGTACTACCTGATAGGGTCCCTCTTAAGGGTCAAATAAAACGGTTTTCAAATTATTTGTATTAGATTAGAATACTTGATATCACATAACCGCGTGCAAAAAACAAAAGTAAAAAAAAACACTTAACACCTACACAAATATAAATACGAGGGCTAATCAAAAAGTAATGCCATTTTCTCTATTTCCTGTGAAGTTTTTTATAAAACTAAGGCCTACATTGAGACCCTAGCAAAGCTCAGAGCAAGAATCCGATGACTAAGACCCAACTTGCCAATCAACAATGTCTTCCTTCTGTACGACAATGCTTGACCATACACAAGCATCAGGACAAGGGAGAAAATAACCTCATTCGGGTGGACAACTTTACTGCATCCTCCATACTCAATAGATTTAGCGCCTTCAGACTATCATCTTTTCAGCTCTATGAAAAAGGGTTTGAGAAGCAAACATTATTCCAATGAAATCTGTAGTGAAGAAGTGGCTCAAAGAACAGTCAACAGAATTTGATGGGGCAGGGATACATGCAGGGATACATGCTCTCATTTGAATGGGGAACATTACTATTGAGAGAAATGGTGACTATGTGGAGAAGTGGGGGTGTGATTCATAGAGGACCAGCTTCCTTTTGATGTATGTTCCTGTGTTGGTAATTATACCTGTCCTAAACAAAATGGCATTACTTTTTGACTCACCCTCGTATAAACATACAATGAACATGACTCCCTAACCAGCATAGAATAACTCCAAATGGGTTGTCATGCCATTAAAGTCAAATAACCAATTGAGAAGAAGAAATAGTTGTTTATGTGTAAACAAAAGTAACCATAAATAAGTTGCATTGGAGCATTTTTTAAAAACCCACAAAAAAAACAAGTCAATTTTAAATATCAACAAATAATTGAATTTTAATAAAATCTTTAGTTCTTATTTGATAAAAAAATGAAAATCATCTTAAAGAAGTTACCCCAACTTGTTGGCTGAGGCTGTAGAATATTCCGAATGCACCTCTGCAGAGGGGTAAGACCCCACAATGAGGTCACCTGTTAGCTGTGGACGTTGACCTACAGTGACTGAGGACAGGATTGTGGTGGCTGAGCATCTGTGATTTGGGTACTAAGTGGTTCTGTAACTTGCAACACTTCCTTTGGCCCTTACTTGGACTAGATGGGTGGTTGGAGAGGCTGGTCATATTAAACGCTAGTAACTATATGATTGTCCCAACCGTTATCTTCAAATTGCTCTTAAGGCAAACACCCAACGCATATAGATGTTAGAAGGAGGTGGCTGGTCAACCACCAGTATTCATTAATACACATGAAGTTAATGAAAATCATTTCTACCAAAATTAATTCAAATATTAATTAAATAAATAGGTAAAAATTTAGGCAAAAATCTTTTAAAAATCGTGTAAAGATAATTTTAAATATCTTAAAGAAAAGTGTAAATATTATATCTTAAAATATAAATCCTCTGCCTTCAATAAGATTAAAATTGTTACTTTTATATTTCAAATAAATGGGACAAAAATTCAGACATATATTTAAAATTTGAAACCACTCTTAAATCATATATACATTATTTTTGGACTGCTTCTATGTTAATTATTAACCACTCAAATTAGTTTTGCGGGTAGTGGGTTAAAAATTTGGTCATGCATTTTCACTTAACCCCATTGTCTCAACTCTTTTTTTTTTTTTAAAGATAAAAATATAAATGATAATTTCCAAGAACATTAAAACTATTTTCTTCTAAGAAAATTTAAAGAAATCGTCTTATTTAAAATAAAAACAGAAATGACAATTTTTAAGAACATTAAAGGAAAATTATTTTCATCAAAATAACAAAATTTAAGAAACCAACTGAGCAATTGCAATTTTTTTTTCATAGGTTGATTGTGGTTGGATTTTATGGCATGTCAACCCTTGTTGGGTTATTTTATGCTGAAGGCATTTTGTTAAATATAGATGAAGATTTGGCATTAAATAACCCACAAGGGGTAATAGGCCATTAAACACTAACCAAAATAATGATGATGTAGAAAAACAGATACATGTTCAAACTTTAAAATGATGTAAACATCATTGACAATAAACAATAAATGTTTCTGTGATTTCTAAATATTTTGGAGACCTTACCCTCATGTATAAAATACAATTTCACTCTAACAACAGTCCATGATGATATTGATGCTTCTATTAAGAAAGGAGTGAAGGATTCTCATTTTTCTTTAATGTAAAGGTCATTCAGTACACAAGCGCATTCAATATAATCATATTAAATGCTGAGACTTGCTAAAACAAATTTGATGGCAAATTACAAAATTCTATTCATTTGCAGCCCAATTAAGGATATCTACTGAAAGAAGCGCCCCTCCCCTAGGAAATGTCTTGGTATCCTGGTGAGCTAATTTATTATAGATTACAGTTAATTAATACATTAGTTTATTTTATGGGAAAATGTTATGAATAATTGAGAAACTAAATTTAATATGTTTGAGGAGATTATGACTAAAGCAAAAATATTGTTATATCAAAATTTTTAATTAGAATAGAGTTATTATAATTAACTTAATACAAGGTCTATTTGGAAGTTATCCAGATATTCAATATCAATGAAAGAGGGGCCTGCCTAGGGAAGTGGTGCCTTATTCTCCTTCAAATGACTTCTCATGGGACCTCACATACTTATCCTAATGTCCTGGGCATCTTATCAAGATGTATTATGATCAAGTCATGCTGAAAGCACCAGTTCCCGCTAGATCACCAAAGTTAAGCAGTGATGAGCCTGTTCAATATTTAATTGGGTGACCACTTAAGCAACAGCAAGTACTGTAAGTAACCTGAATTCTTTGTTTATAAAAATGACTTGATTTGGCTTTAAGTTTAGTAAAGTCGACGGAGTGGCCTTTTATCAGTATCAGCCAGACAGCGAGGGAATCTATCCCCTTTTCACTAGTGCTAGACCAGGGAGATTGTTTTTGCATCTGAGGTGGAGCGCCACACCTACCTTCAGCTCCCCACTTTACCGCACAGATCCCGGTGCTACTCATATGCTGAGTTGGCGAGGGCTGGTATTGAACAGATGCTCTACTGACTGAGCTTTAAATGACCCAAAAAGGGTTGATATGCCATAAAATGAAACAACCAACCAACCATCATGGTGTAATGGTTAGCAAGCTAGTCTTGCATATCCATTACTACTGAATAGATGAATACCCCATACTTGTGACCTTGTGTCACATCCTACTCATGGTGAATGGGTTGGGTAAATATATTAGGTATCCCATCATGGTGTAATGGTTAGCAAGCTAGTCTTGCAGATCCATTACTAATGAATACATGGCTGCCTCATACTTGTGTAAGTATGATTTTTTTTTAAATTTTTAAATTTCATTTATGTAAAGTAGTAAAAGTAAAGTTATCAGAATTGACTATTGTCAGTATCAGCCAGGCGGCGAGGGAGTCTATCCCCTTTTCACCAGCACTAGACCAGACAGCACTAGATTGTTTTGTATCTGAGGTGGAGCACCACTCTTACCATCAGCTTCCCACTTTACTGCACAGATCCCTGCTGTGCTACTTATGAGCTGCGTTGCGAGGGTCAGTATTGAACCTAGAACCTTATGATTCCTAGACTGATGCTCTACCAACTGAGCTAAATGTCTTTTCTTAAAATATTGTTTATATGATTTACACAATTCTGCCCCCCCCCCCAAATACAGCATTGAAACTCTGTAACAAAGAATATGATTGCATAAATGGTTGTACTTTTTAAAACTGCTACATATTCATATTTATGCTTACAGCATCTCAATGGTGTAGAGTTTGGTAATTAATAATACCTAATAATATCAGTTTTTATTGTATAATTTTCCACTAGGATTAATAAAATCCTGGTGTCTTTGGTTGAGAAAAAAAATGTAACTTTCATGAATAATTGTTAGAAGTATAATCATTTATGGGCAATACTATATATGGGCAATACTATATATATATATATGAAAGTACGTAAATAAACAGTGTTTATTTGATATGGCTTTTAGCCGACAATATTTGGAGGATATGTGCTTAATTGAAGTCATACCTAATTTTTGAAAATTAATTAGTTAATAATTAATGAATTTAGGTGGGCATATACAGTCTGCCCTACTATTTACTCATAGCTGGAGGGAGAGTAGGATTCAAACCTTTCCCATGGGTATTAGCGCTAAGTGAAATGCAATCGCGTCCAGGATTTGAACTCGGGGCGACGAGTCCATTTCCCATGTCTTTAACCATTACACCACACGATTCCTACTTTCAGTTGGCATGTCAACATTCACAATGTCTTTGCGACTAAAGTGTCATATGAGCAACATCTGTTTGACATCTTATTATTTTATTTATAGACATGAACCAATTCTGAAAAATTATATTTCCAAATAAGGAATGGTCTGTGGGAGTTTAGATAATAAAATTGACATCAAATTAAGTAAAAAAAAAACATCCCAAAACAAAGAAAATATTAATTGGATTATATATATATATATATATATATATATATATATATATATATATATAATATATATATGTATACATACATACAGGGTGCAGCATAAGTAACGCTCTTTTTAATTTCATATCTTATAATGTATATTTTCTTTATTATTTTCTTTAATTAATTTGCTAAATCTTCATTTTTTCAGATATTTTATACAACCAAGAGATTAACAAAGGAACAGAGAGTAAAATCATGTTCGAAAAAAATAAAGGATAATCAAAAATTTTGTTCCACTTAAACAAAGGGCGTTACTTATGCCGCACCATGTGTGTGTGTGTGTGTGTGTATATATATATATATATTGTATATACATGCACACACACACACACATATATACATATACATATGCATATATATATATATATATATATATATATATATATATATATATAAAGTAAAAAGTAAAGTTGTCGGAGTGATCTAAAGTTGGTATCAGCCAGACAGCGAGGGAGTCTATCCACTATCCAGTGCTAGACCAAGGAGATTATTTTTGGCCACTTTTTCACTACAGATTTCACTTCCTCATCACTAGAATAATGAGAGGCAATAATTTGAGAGGCAAACTTGCTTCTTGACTCACCCTTGTACTAGCAAGAATGTGTGCCCTCTGGGCATAAGTATTTAAGTTTTAATGTAATGAAATATATTAAATTAGAAAGTCTAACAAAATTAAATAAGAACTCCTATAAAAAGATTATGTTTATTTTAATTATATTTTGATTGGTTTATATGCAAAAACATTCATAGGATTGATTTTAATACATTGGAGAATAAATCAATAATATTAGAGATCAATAACATCAGATAATTATTATCAAAACTTTATTTTGTTAGAACCATTATGCAAATTAACCACATCATATATCCTAGATCATGTAAACCTTTATTTCTTAGTAGTATATAAGACATATTGCAGTATTTTAAATGTTTTGAGGCAAATCTAACTGAGATTTGCATAGAGACCTCATTAATAAATAAGATTTATTCTATGTATTAATGATGATTTTGACTATAAATTAATACTCAATGATAAACTTATGCAATTACTGAAGGTATTGTGATGTAAGCAGTAACGTAGTTTCAGTTTCAGACAGACACCAAATCTCCATTATAATAAGGTATATATATTTCCATTGAATCAGTGTGATTGAAACGATTCAGTAAATTTTAAAAAAAAGAATTTGTTGATTAATAAGTCAACACAGAAAATGTTATTAAAATCTGATAATTTTCTCTCTGTCATTTCTTTTTTGTAAACAAATTCACAAGAATTTTTTAGATCGTCTTTTTTTTCTGCGTGTTTAGACCAAAAATAAAAAGATATTTCATTCAAAAGTTATTAATTCTTCTGTAATGAGTGTATTTATTATTTTTTTGTTATTGATTTCTTAGAAGAAACTTTTATAAACTAATAATCCTAAATATGTTTATTAGTCAGTAAATACATAAAAAAGCGGCCATGTTTGCAATATATTTTGAGCAAAATTGACCGAAAATAACAAATCACTCAATAAGTACCGGGCCTGACATATAGATGATGCCACTAATAAAATAAGAGAAAATGACACATGACCTATCTTTGTATGGGAGGTTGTTGTTGATGAAAAACAATTATTAAAAATCAGAGAATTATCAGATTTTTCATAAAATTTTCTGTTTGACTTATTAATCAACAAATTCCTTCTTTTTTTTTTAAATTACTGAATCGTTTCAATCAAACTGATTCAATAGAAATAAATCGAAATTCTTTAAAATAAATATTACCATTTCTGCCTTCCATAGCACAAACAATTTATATACCTAATTAATAGATAAAATTCATTTAGAATATGAATCACTTAATTTTAAGTTTCAAATTTCATATTTTTAGATTCTAAAAACAAAACTTTATTTAATAAAGTGTCCACTTTAGTATTGTTATCTAATAATCTTTGGAGAAAACTCAATTGAAAAGTTAGGCCCCCACCCTTTTAGACAGAATAAATATCGATGTATAATTTTTTCACTGATATTCTAGAAGCTAATTATATACAAAACAACAGAGTAAAAAAAAATTTGAAAAAAAATTTTTTTACATTTAATTTTCTGATTCTCGGTACTTATTTTCTACCAGAATCACACCCATAAATTTTTTTTCTTCTATTCACACCTTCAGTCTTTTGTCTTTTTATTTATACTGTGATTAGTTTACCACCAATATTTTGCACCCCAAAAATAAGGGGGGGTCAAAATTAAGTGACCTGAAAAAAATCACAAAGTTTTGAAATAAAATAACTTGTTCATTATAAAATTCATTCATTGATAAATCAACACTGAAAATTTCATTAAAATCGGATAATTCTCTTATCTTTGGTAATTTTTTTTCAATCGGCGGGTTAAATTTAATTTGGAAAATACGGATTTGACGTCATCTTTGGCAATACCTATCTCATCCCAATTATCTACCGAGAGCTCAATGGGTCATGTTTTTTCTAATATATATATATATATATGTGTGTGTGTGTGTGTGTGTGTTTCTGTGTGTGTGTGTGTGTGTGTGTGTGTATGTGTGTGTGTGCCTAAATGTTTATGTATAAATACAGACACTTACACTCTCACACATACATACACACATACATATGATTTTATACACAAGCACACACACACACACACACACACACATATATATATATATGCTTTGTTAAACTCTATAGACAATTCTTGTCGGACGAGTTTTTGTTCGATCCTTTCTAACAGTCTGGCTATCTTTTTAATATCTGGGTGGAATTGGTGTAGCAATCCACCAAAGTTTTTTTCCCAAGGGCATTCTATTTGTTTTGTTTAAACGAAACCTGTGAGCCCCTCCTACTACTAATTTCTACTGCTACTACTTGTTTTAAAAGTGAGACAAGGGAAACATCCGACCAGTTCCACACCTGATGATGGCACAAAGTCATGCAGAAAGTACTGAGAAAAAAAAACTTTGGTGGATTGCTACGCCAATTGCACCTGGATATTAAAAAGATGGCCAGACAGTTAGAAAGGATCGAACAAAAACTTGTCCGACAAGAATTGTCTGTAGAGTTTAACAAAACATGTTTAAAAGAAAAAATGCTGCCAAAATATACTCATATATATATATATATATTTTTTTTTTTTTTCAGCGTCTTTTCTTCAGACTTCAAATTTTGAACTGATCAACAAGGACTATCACTTGCTTGTTTCATTATTCTGTGATAAAACTTTTTTATCACCTTCCATATACCAACAAATGCCCTGAAGATGATCTAATTAATAGATCGAAACACTGCAGCATCGGCCAATAAATTGACCACTCAACTTATTTAAACCTGTGTTTTTTCAATTTTCTTAATATACTACATACCGTCGTATTCACTTCCTTTTCTTCACACACACACACACACACATATATATATATATATATATATATATATATATATATATATATAAAAATACATGTTTTTGTTAATTTAGCAGAAATAATGTTTTACAAGAAATCCTGCACTGTTTATAGACATGAATGGATATACAAACATAATTTAGAAATTTAGAAAGAGCGAACTACTTGTTTGTATCATTGTTTCTACTCTCTGTCACTATATCTTTATATATGTATGTGTCTGTGTATTTGTATAAATACACGCACTCATATTCTCACACATGCATACATATGCTTTTATATATACATATACCTGAATGTTTATATTATATGTGTATATTTGAAAACAGTCTTCCAAACATGTGTAATTTATTTTTTTAAATTTATAATTCAAAAACAGTTTTAAAAAAAATATATCCTTGTAAATGTTATATTTTTTGCTTACGCAAGTATACAGTATATTTCTTTTTTTTATTGCCATTGTTTAATCCTGTTTTTTTTTTAAATAAAAAAATTATTAAAGATAATATATTGCATTGTCAAAACAAAGTGCACATGTGCACATGCACAAACATTGTAGGTAAAGGATGATGATATAAATATACTGATATATGCATCTAACTAAATATACATATATATATATATATATATATATATATATATATATATATATACACATAGCAGATACAGCATTTCTTTATATATACATGGGAGAAATAAGAGGAAATTAATCCAACAGTATGTGGAGAAAATGGATGCTTACTGTAGGTGGTGATGTCGACTTTGCAACATTTCGGTTTGTTAGACCTTCTTCAGGACTTTGGATTGAGTTCTTGCTTGAATGGTGAACATTTTCATACTGAAATATATATATATATATATATATATATATATATATATATGTGTGTGTGTGTTTGTGTATATATATATATATATATATATATATATATATATATACACAAACACACACATGTATATATACACTGTATTAGGCTATGAACTTAAAACATACACAAACACATTCATAGGCACACATTCGAATTGACAAATATTTGTATATTTAAGGAAATTTATACACACGCACATTCACACACACACACACACACACACACACATATATATATATATACAACTCTTTCAGTAGTGTTTTGTATATATATGAAGTCAATGGTGCTTGGTAACTGAATTTAAATTAAATGCAAATTTCAAACCAAGTGCTTTTATATATATATATATATATATATATATATATATATATATATATGTGGGCGTGTGCTTATATGTGTGTGTGTGTGTGTGTGTGTGTGTATGTATGTATGTGTTTACTTATGCATATATAAGCACATCTGTACATACACTCATATAAAACACCTATACAAAAATAAATGTAACTTGTACACATATGCACATCTCAATACAAACTCTTATCACACTAATTCATCATTGTTGATGTTGTTCTCAATGTGTCTGTAGAACATCATCATCATCATCATCTCCGCCATATGAAAAGAATTAAAAACTTGTTACATTAATAAATATTGTCAAAGTGGCATCCCTGCTGAGATCTGTTTGTTTGTCTAACTTTGTCTGAAACGATGTTCATTTCAGAAAAGTCTCTTTTTTTTTCTTTATGTCTACTTTGTTACTCAACACAGATAAAAATCTCTTCTTTTTTTTTTGCCGAGGCGAGAACTCAACTGTTGTATTTGAACAATTATTTTGCAGAGAGAGAGAGACAGAGAGAGAGAGAGAGAGAGAGAGAAATTTATGGAAGAGAGATAGAGAGAGAGAGAGAGGAAAATTTATGGAGAGAGAAATGAATGGAGAGATATATATATATATAGAGAGAGAGAAAAATTTATGGAGAGAGAGAGAGAGAGAGAAAGAAATGAGAGAGAAAATGAATGGAGAGAGAGAGAGAGAGAGAGAGAGAGAGAGAGAGAGAGAGAGAAATTTATTCACAAGTTCACATCATAAAAAGCATAACACAGATTTTACTTAAGAATCAAGGGCTGGTTTAGCTCAGTCGGTAAAGCGTCTGCCTGGGAGCCTCAAGGTTCCTGGTTCGATACAATTCTCGCCAACTCAGTGTATGAGTAGCACAGGGATCTGTGCAGTAAAGTGAGGAGCTGATGGTAGATGTAGTGCTCCACCTAAGACGCTATACAAGTTCCCTGGCCTCTAAAAAGCCAGGTTCTTATATACTATTGGAGGAATTAAGTTTTATAGTTTAGTGTTTCCTGTTAAAGCCTCCATTATTTAATGGGACAGTCCAATTCTACTCTACACTCATAATCCCCCTTGATCTTCTTTCGTCTAGATTCTTTGAGCACTAAAGATCTGCCTCTATTGATCCATTCTTTCAATGGTGAAGACACTGTGACAGAGAGCACGGGGCGGGTGGCGGAGGTGGAGACCATGAAGTTGAGAATTCCCTGACCCCAAGGACTAAGCGAGTCCGTGTCTGTCTGGCCTGTGCAAGGCGGGTATAGCGAGTGACTTGAGATTGAACTCGCAACCTCCTGATCATGAGTGGTTGGAATTGTTATCACTCCTGTTAGCTGAAGTGGTTCGGCCACTGAGAGAAATAAATGCCGAAGGAGAGATATCTGGGGCAGAACGTCTCTTCCAGTGGACAGAACGGTGTGTTGTGTTTTGATCTTAAATTGTTGCCGACAGAATATTTTTTTCAGTTGAAGAAACTAATTATTGCAGTCATCACTTGAAACTAACAACTTGAGACACTCTTTTTGTTTCCATTCTTTGAATGGAAAGGATGTACCTTTTTTTTTTATCTCCATTAGGGTGTCTTGATATTATTGAAATTTGCTGAAAAACTGTGGAACATGAGGGTGAAGGTAATACCAATAGCAGTTAGTGCCCTTGAAACGGTGCCCAAGGGTGTGGGGGAAAAGACCGGAGGAATTAGAAATCAGAGGAAGAAAGGGACCATTTAGACAACATCATTGTTAAGATCAACTAGAATACTCAGAAGAGTCCTGGAAGCCCGAGTAGACTTGTTGTCTTTCAGACTCCAGTGAAAGAACACCAACTAATTCTGGTGTGAAAACTTGAATAATAATAATAATGATAATGATAATAATAATAATAATAAGTTGACCATACAACAAAATGGTATATGCATAAACGTCTGGTGATGGACTTTGTCTCATCTTGGTATTGAGACATAAAGCCCACATGGCTAATTTGTACCCTTTCATACACTGCTTGTTTATGTATTTACCCAACCCTTCTGCACAAGCAGGATGTGGCACAGGGTTTATTTCAAAGTTTAAACTTTCATATAGCTGTAGTACCTAAGTAGTGCAGCTACTACAGCTAGTAGAAAATAGAATTATAACACTCTAAGTAAGTCATCAGGGAGGCCTAGAGTCAGTATCAGCCATACAGCAAGGGAGTCTATCCCTTTTCACTAGTGCTAGACCAAGATTTATTAGCATCTGAGGTGGGGTGCCACACCTACCATCAGTTCCTCACTTTACTGCATAGATCCCTGTGCTACTCATACATTGAGTTGGCAAGGGCTGGTATCAAATCAGGAACCTTGAGGTTCCCAGCTGAACACTCTACCAACTGAGCTAAACCGGCCCTCTGAATGGGTTTAATTTTACTCAAGATTAAACATACAGGTAATAAAGGCTGAATTAAAGTGATCACATATACAAATCAATATATGAACAGGTTCCAAAATAAGGGGTGTATCAACAATACACAGATCCTGTATACATGTTACATAATCTTGCAGTTGCATAAGATTATTGTCAATCCCCTGTATTTCTAAAGGGATGGCCCTTTTCATATCACGGGCGGGACTTTCCATGGAATAGTACAGAAAATCCGCGAAATACGGAAGTCACATAGGACCTGGTTGGGTCCTCAGTTTCAGTTTGGACGTCGGGCAGAGAAGATGTCTGCCTTAACTTGAACTCACTGCATACGCGCGCTATGTTAGTCAGATGTTTAGTTACATGAAATGTTTAGTTAAGTAAATAAAAGCTTAAGAAAATGACACGGTTTTGTGATTAATGAATGTCTTGGTAACAAGACTGATCTAGAAGAAGAAATGAGTTAAGTGCGACCGACCACCAAGACGTTAGAAAAGACACTAGAAGAACTTAAGATATCAAAGACGCTGGAACCGAAGAATAGAAGTATGAAAGAAAGTAAAGAAAAGGGTATACAACATATATTGTCAAAATTCACATCATCCTTCAGATATTGCATGAGTAGGATGTGACACAGGGTCAATTTTTTAAGTGGAGTTTAACAGGTTTGAATTCAGTTTTCGTCTCTGTTGTGATGTTAGTCCCAACAGTAAAAAGAGTCAAGTCGAGATAGGGTAAAATAAGACAAGTGTATTTACAATCAATGGTACATGTACAACTAGCTTGTCGTTAACGGGAACAGTCCTACCTTTCCACTCGGTGTCTCACTATTTATAGTGAGAACCGGTGCATGTTCTCCACTGTAGGAACGGCCGGTACAACAGTCTCCTAGATTGGTTGCCTAACCAAGTTTAAAGAGTCTGCCCCATTAGGTTCTATTGGGGGCAGTATTAGTATACAGAAGTGGGGTATTTGGAGGGTGCATGATTGAAAACTCTCTTTTAAAAAAAAGGAATTTTCCACTAGTTGTAGTACCTAGTACTGCAGCTACTACAACTAGTAGAAAATAGATAATATGGCTGAATTAGAGTAAATGATCATTTATACAAATTATTATATGTACAGGTTCCAAAATAAGGGGTGTATCAACAGTAATATGACCCCATATGCATATATTGTCAAAATCCACATCATCCTTCAAAATATTGCACTATGTGAAATTCAAAGAGCCTCATTCAAGATTTAAACTCAAAGCGGTTAAAATACGGAAAATTTTTTAAATGTTCGAAAAATTATTTTTTCAAACATTTAAAAAATTCTCCGTATTTTAACCGCTTTGATTTCAAACACCAAACATTTTACTCTGACAAAGGCCATTATTCCTTGTATACTTAAAGATTTTGTAGTTTTCTATTATTATTATAAAATAATAATAATATTTATATTCAGAATAAAATAATAATAAATAAATACATGTGTACATGAATAAACTCCTGGCTGAAACACGTGTTAGTAAATTAAAATCTATTTTATCCATTCAGCATTTTCTTTCCTTTATTTATTTTTCCTTTCAAGATATATACATATATATATATATATATATATATATATATATATATATATATATATATAACTTTCAAAGAAAGAAAAACTCCACAAACTTTCTTTTTTTTTCTTTCTTTGAAAATTAAATACTGATCTGTATATGATTGATTTATTGGTTAATATATACATTGAGCTCACTTAGGGATTTATAAAAATCCTTGTATGAATATATATATTTGCACCTACAAGAGCATACAGTATGGTTGTACAGTGAGATTTTGATGATCCCAAATATAATCATCCTTACTCACCAGTCATTTAGATTATTTTACACACACGCACACACACACACATATATATATATATATATATAGTCATCCACAGACACGTGTTTTGACTTATCAAGTCTCTTCAGTGTGGCTAGACATTTGTAAGCTACCTACAGCCAGGATTGAAATCCGATCGGTTCAGCATCAGTCAGACACCTTAACCACTAGGCTATAGTCACCTAAAGAATGCGAAGGGGATTTTAACTGTTTTAATACACACATCCCTATGTATGTAAAGGCCGCCATATAGTGCTCCATCCCTTATAAATTTGTAGTTTGCATACTCACTAGTTATCTTGCTATGTTTGTCACTGCACTGTAGCTGTGCAGACCCAGAGAGTGACATAAGTGTCGTACAAGCGTATGTCACTATAATCCAACAACATACAGATGTCCTATTACCTTATCATCCAACGAATCTTGTTTATTTTTCACAAGTTGAATTTGTCATTAATCAGAATGTTTAAGTTGTAATGTTGCTAGTGAAGATGGCTATCATCTGTCAAGATGTGACAGTCCTCATATATATATATATATATATACATATATATATATATATATATGCGTGTGTGTGTATATGTATATATATATATATATATATATATATATATATATATATATATATATATATATATGTATATATATATATATATATATATATATATATATATATATATATATATATTGATTTATTAAACCTCAAATAAGACATATATTAATTTTCAGTCCTCATATATATATATATATATATATATATATATATATATATATATATATATATATATATATATATATATATATATATATATATATATGTATATATATATATATATATATATATATATGTATTATATATATATATGTATATTATATATATATATATATATATATATATATATATATTGATTTATTAAACCTCAAATAAGACATCTCATATTAATTTTCATAATAAAGAAATAAATCTAATTTTATATCAGATGTTCATATCATACAGAAAAATCTGTGTTTACTGTTTTGCATAAGAAACATATTAGTTCTTTTTTACTTGAAACGTATATTAATTTCTATTTGTTTTGGGTGAAGACCCATAGACATGTGTACATATGCAAATCTGGCATATAACCAAAGTTACTTTCATAGCCTAGTCAGTAAGGTGCTGAACTGTGACATTGTAGTGAGCGAGTATGAACTCCAATCATGCTATTATATTCACTTTTGAATAATACCGTTTGGAAAGGTATGATCCCCCTCATCCTTCCAATTATAGGTTAAATAGTGTTGTATACTCTATGGTATAATTGGTATAAATAATATATGGTATAAATTTTCTTATTTGACTACATTTCAAATTACAAAATTTATTACAATCTTTATTTATGAATATAGCAAACTACATTAATGATATATATACATATATATATATATATATATATATATATGTGAAGAGAGGAAGTAAATCTGACGGTATGTAATATATCAAGAAAAATGAAAAAACACAGGTTTAAATGGGTTAAGTGGTGAGTTTATTGGCCGACGCTGCAGTGTTTGATCTATTAAATAGATCATCTTCAGGGCATAAGATAAGAAATTATATATCACAGAATGATGAGAAAAAGTGAGTGGTAATCCTTGTTATTCAGTCTGTTTAAAAAATTTCTGAAGTGTGTTTTTTCATTTTTCTTCATATATATATATATATATATATATATATATATATATATATATATATATTATTTATATATATATGAAAAAACAATTTCAAATTACAAAATCTATGGCTGCATCCATTGAAGGCTGTCAAAACACTGCATCTTTCAAAGTCTCCATGCTTCCTGTAATCTGCTGACACTATACCTGATACCCCCCCTCCACACACATATGCATGCATGCTTGCATACACATACATGTATATTATTACTGTACCCCTATTCATGTTCCTGACACTAGTACATTATTCTAAGTACTAGACATGAGATTTGATGAGTTGTTGTGCACCTGAGCACTGTACGCAATACATTTCATTATTATTTATTATAAGCAAACCTTTAACTTTTTTTTATGAGAACAGAATATCTACAATATCAAATTATATATATATATATAAAGTTAAGGTAGCCTGAACATGGAGTAAATATCTGGTTACTGACATTTTCTTGCCTAACCATAAATAATATACCATATAAAATAATGGGAGAGAGAGGCAGACAGAGTAGAGATGGGACAAGGGGCTTACTTGTTAACTTGGCCACCATATTCTTCAGGGCTGACTTCTCGGGCTGATCCAGTGATTTGCTTTCTCAGTGTTGATTCTTCTTTTTTTTGTTGGGAGGATCATTTTTTTTTTTAATAATCAATTAACAAGACTGTGTTGTTTTTCTAAAGTCTTTTATCTAAAACAACCCAGCCCATATTCAACTGCATGGTGAGTGCGACTTTGAGAGACATCCGCTCTTGGCTAATATCTGCTTGCATTTAAAACTAAACTAGTGTGCTTTTTGGAGGGGTTAAGTTGGGGTCATCACTGATGAATCATAACCCTAACGGTTATGGAAATTTTCCACTTAACTCCCTTCGATTTTGAATCTAATGAACTCTGATTCAAAAATTTATCTAACTACAGTACGTACATAATTTATTGAATATCCATGAATTATGTAACAATAGTACCACTATTGTTCATAAAAAAGGGTGGCTTTAAAATTAGATAACACATGAAGGTTGATATGCCATTAAACAAAGGAACCAAATCACAGTTAAATGAGTCCCCATGGTGTAATGGCTAAAGTGCTGGAGTGCAACATCATAGTAAATGAGTTCAAATTCCAGTTATGCTATTATGTTCACTTTCGGACTAATACCCTTGGGAAAGGTATGAAATCCCTCATCCCTCCAGATATGGGTTAAATAGTACTACTACTGTTTTTATACAAAGATGGCTTTGACATTAAATTATCCACAAAGGTTGATATGCCATTAAACAAAGAAACCAAAACAAACTTATTTTGAATATCTGCAAGAAGATTGGTTGGTTGGTTGGTTGGTTGGGTTTTATGGCATGTCAACCTTTGTTGGATCATTTTATGCCAAAAACGTTTTATTTTATTCATTCTTGATGGGTATTCAATTTTTTTAAACACATTTTTTTAGAACTCATTTTTTTTCTATTTGACCCATAGATGGGACTCTAACAGATACTACCACTCCGGGTCAGAGTGGACTTGGGAGCAATGGTGATGAAGGAGTACTCCATGTTCCCCAGACCTCCAGAACTGCAACTTCACCATCAGGTAGAGTTTAACATCATACCCAGGACAATAAGACTTTCAGCCACCACCTTTTAGCACATATATGATAAGAAGGGTTGGGGCTTGCCATAAGGGGAATAGCATTGGGGCAATCATATTGATGCTAGGGCTTGACATGACCAGCCGATTGATCAGAAGGGGTTCAGCTGGTGTAACCCTAAGCCTCTTCAGGTATTAACAGAATGAAAACAATCTACCCTCTGTAGACTGAATAAAGGTTTTGGGCTTAAATTCCTAGAAATCTACCAACTATGACCTGTATAGTTGTATTGTTCTTTTGGTGCTCTTCCAATATGTGATCTACCGAAGGTTTTTGATCTACTATTGATCTACTATTCATGGCATATGATCTACTAGGAAAAAAGAAGACAGGGTTAGGGTTAGGGTTTAGGGTTAGTTTAATGGGAAAATAATGGGTAGTTAATGGGAAGATCACATATTGGAATGTAAACAACTCGGTAGATCACATATTGGATTAGAAACCATTTGTTAGATCACATATTGGAAGAGCACCATTCTTTTCTTATCTCTGCTTCTATCATGTGTCTATTCCATCAGGGGTCTCTGTTCTTCCCATCTGTTCTTTCCATTGGTTTAATGGTATATCAACCTTTGTGGTTTATTTTACACCTAAGCCATCCTTGTAGAAGAACAGTAGCAGTATAAATTAATCTATAACTGGGGGGGGGCATGAGGAGCTCATACTTTTCCCTATGGTATTAATCTGAAAGTGATCAATGTTACATATTATGTGGTGTCATGGGTTGTTGACAAGACCCTGTAGTTAGTTTGAAATAGGTTCGTCGGAGTTAAAAGTGTAGGCGGGTAGATTTCCATTGGATGACCCAAACTAACCCCTAGAGAGGCACGAATCTCGCGTGCCATGAGAAAAACGTAACTAGGTAAATTCAGTTTCAACCTCAGATTGACGCATAGTAGACGTGCTACTGCGAGGTTGATTCTCCCGCACAGTGAATAAGGATGGGTTAAATAAATCTTGATCAAGGAAAAAAGTCTTGTGAGTTAATTAATTGCAAGACTAAAAGAATTAGCCCTGAGGAGAAGCGGTTAAAAGACTAGACAACATGACGGCCAAAGAAGAAAAAGGAAACAGCCACACAAGGTAGCAGGAAGAAATGAAGCCACAAGTAAGACAATTCTGTCTCTGTCTCTCTCTCTCTGTCACGTATATACCTGACGCTGGGCTATACAAAACTAATAGCATGACTGGAGTTTGAACTCACTTACTATGATGTCATTGTCCAGTGTGTTATTGTGGTATATTGGTTTGTTTAACACCTAAGCCATCCTTGTAGAAGAACAGTAGCAGTATAAATTAATCTATAACTGGGGGGAGGCATGAGGAGCTTATACTTTTCCCTAGTATTAGTCTGAAAGTGAACAATGTTTTGATAAGAAACGGAAGCACCATTTCAGCCATTATTTTGATAAGAAATGGAAGCACCATTTCAGCCATTATTTTGATAAGAAATGGAAGCACCATTTCAGCCATTGTTTTGATAAGAAATGGAAGCACCATTTCAGCCATTTTATTTTGATAAGAAATGGAAGCACCATTTCAGCCATTATTTTGATAAGAAATGGAAGCACCATTTCAGCCATTGTTTTGATAAGAAATGGAAGCACCGTTTCAGCCATTTTTCTGTGTGGTAATAAAAAGGCGGAAGTGGTTATTCCACCAGATGACGTACAACTGGATTACTAGTTGTGTTCTTTATTCGATAAGCAAAGCTGTAACAGTTATCCACTATGCTGTGAGGACTCCCCTAATTCAAGGATTTGTTAGTTGATTCGTTGGTTGGTTGGTTGGTTTTGATTTATGGCACATCAAACCTTTAATGCTGAATCAAGTAATTTTTAACTAGAAAATGGTTTTCAATGAACAAATGAACTTGTCACTTTACCAGTACATTTTTCTACCCCCCCCTTTTTGTGTGGCTTATCAAACAACTCAGTTCCTTGACAGTACCCTTTGTTGCTTAAGAGGTCACCCAAATAAGTATTGAACAGGTTCATCACTGCTTAACTATCAATAACCAGTGTTAAATCAAGGATTGTTTGTTGCTACACATACCATGTAACCCAGTGCAGCCTGTCCCATGTAACTTGGAAAGAAGATGAACACCACTCTGTAACCTGAGAAATGCCAGGAAAGAGAATAACTGGGTATAAAATCCCAATGACTTAATAGGTCAAGGGTCTCAAGTCCAAAGATACAGGAGCCATTATGTCCTGTGGAAGATGCACAGCTGGCCAGAAGTGAAGTAGAGTGTGAGGAGGGGTAGTATTTCTCCAATTTATACTGCTAGATTGCAATACAGTTAATCAGCTGCCAGGGAGACCCCTGTATTCATCAAAATTAATGTCACAGTAAATGCAGAGGAGAGTGAGAACCAGCAAGTAAAGGTCCAGTGTGAATAATAATAATAAATCAGAAAAAAACAATTCTTTATTAAATTCATTAAGAAAATACTAGACAAAACGTGACCCATTCGATCACCCATTCAGCTCTGGGTAGATTATTTTGAGATTAGGGAAAAGGGAGTTAGCAAAGTGAATAATTTTTTTTTAAATACAGCTGGACTAAACCTTAAAATCATTTTTCTAAGAAGGGAAATGTTTGACCTCATTTAAGCTACGGGTTCCTGGTTGTGAAATTTAACATAGAAATACATTTCAAATTCTCCCGGGTCTCTCTCTCTCTCTCTCTCTCTCTCTCTCTCTCTCTCTCTCAATTAAAATTATATAACGAGTAGGTAGTCAAGAGAGGAAGAAAGAGATAGACACAGAGTAAAGTAAGAGATTGTTCTGTTTTTGACTTAATTGCAAATTACGACTAATTAGAACCAATTAAAACAGATTTTTTTCAAATATAATTTAATCCTAAAAGTAAGGAATAATTTAGTATAATTTTTGTGTCATTAAACTAAACAGTAAAAAAGCCTTTATGAAGCAAAAGTTGATTAACGCAGCTTCAGTATAATAATAGATAAGTAATGACATGTCAGAGACTACAATAGGTTATGGGACACTGGTGTCTTTAGAATTTTGTTTCGCCCCCCTCTTCTCTCTCTCTCTCTCTCTCTCTCTCTCTAAAATAATGGAAAGAAAATGTTGAATGGATAAACAATTTTTATCCATTCAATATTTTTTTTAACATATTGTCGGATTCAGTTCCATTTTTCAACTTTCATATATATATATAAGCCATTCCAAACATACCGTGTTTACAACTTATCATATCGTCGTGTAATAAAAGTCACTAGAAGAGGAATATTAACCTACTCTAAACAAATCGTAAAATCTAAGAAGTCCGTTTGGTGTAGGGGTTATGGTATCGGCCTGTCAGCTTGGCAGTCCGGTTTCAAATCACGCACAGGGCGGTCTTCCGATCTATAGCTCTGCTGATGAGGCCTAATAGGCCGAAATGTACATACAGAGATTGATTTTTCTCGATTTGTTTAGCCATACATTTAAATAGGTATTCCTGCCTAATTCATTATTAATTAATTAATTTTCAAAATTAGGTACGACTCCATATATATATATATATATATATATATATATATATATATATATATGATAAAAAAAATAATAAAAAAGTAAGTGAATCCAATACTCCATAACATCGAGTTCATTCATTTATTTTTTAGATGCTTTGTAATAATGCCTAACTTAAAAAATACATAAATATATATATATATATATATATATATATATATATATATATAATATACCAATAAGTTTGGTATATATATATATATATATATATATATATATATATATTAAGCTGAATTCAAATTGTTCCTTCTCCTAGACTGGTTGCCTAACATAGGTTAAGAGCTCAGCCCGCCCTACCATCTACCCATAGCTGAACAGAGAATAGTTGGATTCAGTACCCCAGGTTTTTAAAAGTTTTTTCAAAAAATTCTTGGCCGAAAACAGTTGTTTATTTTCATTAGAACAATGTGTTGTTAAGACACAGTGTCTATTATCAATGCATTGTCTCTATGGATGATAACTCAGTCAATGAAAGGGAGCGAGTCTTTTCTCTTGCCTTCTCCTGCTTTCAATCAACACATGGGCTATAATTGAAAATAACCTTGACACTTGAATGTTTCATTATTTGAACTCGGTTAGTAATAGTCCTTTGTCCTTTCTTTTTAACAAAAAATTATTTTTGATATGTATTCATTAGCTATTAGTTGATAATAAGAAAATTAATGATAGCAAACATCACTTTGTTCTGTTTATGTAGAAGAAGGATTAAAAGACTTAGTTGTCATGTGCAGCCCTCATGACAGACATGTAATCCATGCGGCCCTCATGACAGACATATGTAATCGATGTGACTCTCATGACATACATATGTAATCCATGCAGGTCTACTCAGTTTGATATGCCTCTGCATTACATGATAGACTGATTAGTAAGTTTGGTAATTTATGAGGAAGTGCGTCCCGGTCTCTTGCCTCAGAAATTGCTACCCGGTGACTATTAAAATAACGTCCCCAGCTATGTCGTCTCGGCAGTGTTTGTTGAAAGAAAACAACCAACTTAGGGCGTTAAATGTATTTTAGAGGGGGGGGGCTTCTCTTTTTTGTCGTAATTCTTATTTATTTATCGTAATTTGTCGTAATTTTTGTTCATTTATAGAAATTTGTCGTAATTCTTATTTATTTAAAGAAATTTGTAGTAATTCTTGTTTATTTATTGTAATTTGTCGTAATTCTTGTTTAGATATGAAGATGGATATATAGTTTGGAATAGACTGAGATAGACAGATAGATAAACAAACAAAATAATATAGATAGATATGAACAAATGGAGACGACATAGCTGGGGACGTTATTTTAATAGTCACCAGGTAGCAATTTCTGAGGCAGGAGACTGGGCGCACTTCCTCATAAATTACTGTAAGTTTGATTCTCAATTGGTTCCCCATACTTTTGGTGTTGTGCTAAATTAAGCAAAGGTTGGTAACTGGCTGCAAGTCTGAGTGTAACAATATCAATAATAATAATGTGCACTCTAAGCACAAGTATTTATGTTTTAATATGATTAAATACTATATTGAATTAGAAAGACTAATGAAATTAAATAAGAACATAAAAATGACTATGTTTTAATATGATTAAATACTATATTGAATTAGAAAGACTAATGAAATTAAATAAGAACATAAAAATGACTACTTGTATTGTTTGGATTATTCGGACTATTGTCCTCATCTTTACTGTTATCTACACAACATTTCGGCCGATGTGCCCTTTGGCCTTCTTTAGGTATTTGTTGTCGAACTCGGGAACTCTAAAAAATTAAGAAAAAAAAGATTACTCTTATTTTTACTTTATTCAAATTGATTTCTATATGAAATTATACACAGGATTGCTTTTAATACATACAAGAATAAAACAATAATATTAGAAATCAATAACACCAAATAATTATCTATCAAATATTGTTTTGTTAAAACCAGGATGCAAATTATTCACACCATATACTATGTAAACACTTATTTCTTACACACATTACAGAATTTTAAACACATTAATAATATGGGCTGTTTTGAGACAAATGTTTATTGTGTGTACTAATAAATCCAACTTAATTACCTCCCTTTGGATATCTGAGTCTGTATAAAAGTAGCACTCTGACTACGTCAGTCAGATCGTAGTCAGAGTAAAGGGAAATAAAGCTTTTCAAAAGTCTAAAGCACTGGTTCTGTTTTTACTAAATTGTGTATAGATTTAGCAAAGGAATACACACACACAAGTATTAAACTGTTTTCCACAAACAGAGCCAAATGTCATGGGATTCTTCACTACACCTCTTTCATTTCTGAAATTCAATCTTTGGTTTCATCAAACTCTTTAAAATATACATATGTAAAAATAACAATAATGAATTAGGAGATCCTAACTTATGGAAATTCAATACTTCACACCCCGTATTAACCTTCTAATGTAAAGGTCCATTTAGATGACTCTCAGTAGCATTCTCACACCCACATTGTCTGTATTAAAATGTTACAACATTGTTTTTGTCGAAGACTTTCAACTCAGTTGTTGTCAATATATTCTGTTGTTTCAAGGACACTATATATATATATATATATATATATATATAATATATATATATATTGTCATTCATGTACAGTCCTGTTTCACCATTTCACAGCTCATCAGGGTGACTAGACAAGGCAGGCTGCTTCAGTCTAGGATCGAAACCCAACCAATTTGTCATCAGTCAAACATCTTACCACCCACTTTTTAGAAATGGAATTTTTGCTGTTATAAACACTAGGCCACTGGGAGTGCTCTATCCATTTCAAGGAGAGCTATGTATATATATATATATATATATCTCAGTATAATGGAGATTCAGTATATATATATATATATATATGTGTGTGTGTGTGTGTGTGTGTGTTATTTAGGCAGCATTTTTCTTGTAGGCATATATAGTTAAATAATTCAGGCATTTTCTGTCTGCAAGTTTTGTCCTTTGTTTTTTCATATGGCAAATACATCAGCCAATTTTTGCCAGATATTACAAAAAAATCCGGCAATATGAAAAAAACAAAGGACAAAACTTGCAGACAGAAAATGGCTGCATTATTTAATATATATATATATATATATATATATATACATACATATGTTGGCATCCTTCCATCTATTAAAGACGATGGTGTAATGTCCACTTTTTTTTGTGTGTGTATATACGTGTGTATGTATATATATATATATATATATATATATATATACATACATGATTTTTCTCGATTTGTTTAGCCATACATTTAATAGGTATTCCCGCCTAATTCATTATTAATTAATTAATTTTCAAAATTAGGTCTGACTCCAATTAAGCACTTATTCTCCCATATATATATATATATGTTTCATTTTGAATACAGCCAAAAGTATGTAGATACATTTTATCTTGTATCAATACATACAAGTGATAGGGATCACATAAAATGGTAGGTGGTACCAAAAATTCTAAATTGCAAATGAGATCATTGCAAAGAAGATATTCTTCATTTTAACCCTAAAATTGCCTTGATCCCTTCTTTTCGTAGACACCCCTGTTGGCTGGGGCTTTAGAATACACTGACAGCACTTCTGCAGAGGGGTAAGCAGTTTCAACTGCTTGTTGTATTTTATCTCTCTTTCCTCTATGTATAAAGTCAAATGCCTTGGAGAAATTTACAAACAAATGTGTTGTATCGAGAGGTTCCAGTTTTGGAGGTCTGGGGAATGGGGAGCACCCTTTCATCATCATTACTCCCTGGTCCACTCTAACTCGGAGTACCTGTTAGGGTTCCATCTATGGGTTAGATAGTAAAATGTGTCTATAAAAAAAATTGAGTATCCATTAAGAATGAATTTACTTCAAAACTTTGTCAGCATTAAATGACCCACCAAGGTTGATATGCTGTAAACCAAACCAAACCAAACCAAACCTTACACCAGCTGAAACATTGATTTGGTTTGGTTTGTTTGGTTTTACAGTATGTCAACCCTTGTTGGGTTATTTTATGCTGAAGTCATTTTGTTTTACTTAGACATGCAGTTGTATTGATTCGGAATAACCATTGCTAAATGAAGGATAATAATTAAATTAAATACAAATTTGTTTTATTAACAAGTGAGCAATGAATGGTTTTGTCTCCTCTTCCAACATTGAACCAAATCAAAACTATTTTTCTTATTAAAAACTTATTTTTCAAATTTTTTTAATTTTTCATATAATTATAAATTTTAAGGAAATTCAATAAAGTTTTCTTGATGGTTTGGTTTGTTGGATTTTATGGCACATCAACCCTTGTTGGGTTATTTTATGCTAAAGTCATTTCATTCTATTCATGCTTGATTGGTATTCAGTTTTTTTTAAACAAATTTTTTTCTATTTAACCCATAGATGAGACCCTAACAGGTACTACCACTCTGTGTTAGAGTGGTTCTAGCATTAATGGCCATGACGGGGAATTCCACACTTACCAAAATTCCAAAATTGGAACTTCACCATTAGATGCAGTTTAACGTCTTACCCAGGCCACCTGAAACTATTGAAGTCAGTCAGTATACTGTTGGTTTGAACAACAGCAACTGGCTAAGCACAACTGAAGCAGTGCCCAAGACAGTTGGTATTTATGGAAATCAAGAATAATCCATTTATGTATTTGGGTGATTCCATTCCTTGAGTCCCGATTGACTGCTTGGTTTCTATAATCATAAATACCCTGACATACTGGAGTAGTATTGCAGCAAGATAGATTTGTATTCAGTTACGATTACTTGTTACATTGTCTTACCAATTCAACGATAATTGGAACTTAGTTTGATTATTCTACAGAAATGTTATGATTATAATAATCAAGATAAGTACACAGTATATATGGTAGTTAGTTGAGGGCTACTAGGCACCTCTCCAAGTTACATGAATCACGATGCACTGGGTTATATGGAGGAGGTGAGTGGCATAATGGCTATTGTTTGAGGAAATGGACATGGTGACCCAAGTTCAAATCCTGTTTGCATTTCATTTTGCAATAATGCCCTTGGGAAAGGCATGAATCCATTTCTTCTCTCCTTTCCAAGTATGGGTAAATAGTAGGGTAGACTAGGTTCTTTAGCTTTGATTAGGCAACCATTCTAGGAGAAGGAAAATTCCGAATCCAAACCAGCTGTTTGCTGGTTGTTCTTCGTCTAGTCGCTATGTTGGTTCTTTACTTTACATGATCATCTACATCTAAGTTCTTCTTTCTTGTTTGTATCTTCGTTGCTTCTTTTTACTTGTCTGGCCGGTTTTCGATCTAAGGGCATGCGTAATTAATTAACAAGGCTTATTGCTTTGATCAAAGATTTTATTTGCCCGTTTACTAATCCATCGCGCGGAGTGAGTCCAGCCCACAGTCACATGTCTGTGCTGCATCACATCTTGGCTAGAACTGATTACCTAACTAGTTCACACGTGACTCGCGATATTCTCGCCTCTGAGGTCAGAGCCAGTAACCATCACTGGTATTTTTCCATTCCCTCAGAGCTCTTGCTACAGGGTTTGTCAAAAGCCCTACACCACCATACAATTATGCAAAACTCTGCTTACAATCAGACCTTGCATCACATCTAGCCCATGGTGGAGGGGTCAGGTAAATACATACATGGTATATGTGTAAAAACAAATAATCCCTGTATCTGATCTTGAAGAATAAGTTCCAATTACCGTTGAACTGGGAAGACAAGGTAGCATGCGATTGTAACTTAATACAAACTCGAAATGCCACAAAGTCCACTGCCAAGTGACCAAGTATATATAAGACTCCACAGTGTCATGCAAATCAACCAGTCAGGCAGCCAATCAGAACTCAAGGAATGAAATGACCCAAATCACCTTGATTCATGAATGGATCATTCTTGATTCCTATTTATACCAGCTGTATTGGACACTGCTTGAGTTCTACTTAGCTGCTGTTATTAAAACCAACAGTAGGCTAACTGACTTCAATAGATCTGTTAGTGAAGAATCAGTGGAGGCACCTGAAGTGTAATGGTTATCATCACAGTAAATGGACACAGCCTTACAAGTTCAAATCCTGGATGAAGCTGATTGCATTTCACAGCCAACAGGTAGCCCCATTGGGGGTGGATCTAACCCCTCTACAGAGGTGCAGTTGGTGTATTTTAAAGCTCCATCTGACTGGGCTGGATAGTTACAGCTTTTCCAACAAATCAGGAATACTTTATATACAATAATCTTTTGGAGGCACATGGTGCAATGGTTACCATTGTAAGAAATGGACGACAAGTTCAAATCCTGGATGAGAGTGTTTGTATTTCACATCGTGCTAATACCCTTGGGAAAGGTATGAATCCAACTATTCTCCATCCAGCTATGGTTAAATGGTAGGGCAGGCTGAGTTCTTAAACCTTGGTATGGCAACCAGTCTAGAAGAATGAAAACTCTGAATTCAAACCTGTTAATCTCCACATTAAAAATTGACCTTGTGTCACATCCTGCTAATGCGGAGGGGTTGGTAAATACATACAAATACATAAATTCAAGATGGATCCATTTGAGATAGATAAAGAGCTTTAATTGCCCTGCTATTTACCAATAGCTGAGTGGGTGGGGGTGGGAAATGGTATTAGTGTGAAATGAATGCAAAACGTACCAGACAGAATTTTAACTTGGTATGTATTCTCTATACCATTGACTGAAAACCTCACACACACACACTCACACACACACACACATGTACACACTCCCATATACATATACACACTCCCCACAATCCTACACATATACACTCACACACACACACATACACTCACACACACACACGCATTCTCTATACCATTAACTGAAAACCTCACACACACACACACACACACATGTATACACTCCCACATACATATACACACTCCCTCCACAATCCTACACATATACACTCACACACACACACACACATACACTCACACACACACATGCATTCCCATACACACACATACACACTCCCTCCGACAATCCTACACATATGCACTCACACACACATACACTCACACACACATACATCCCCCACTGTCCTACACATATACACTCACACACACATACACATTCACACACATAAACATACATACTCCCACACACCCACACACACATACGCATACATACTCTCACACACCCACACACGCATACACATGCACACTCCCCCACAATTCTACACATATACACTCATACACACATACACTCACACACACATGTACACACTCCCACACACACATACACACTCCCCCCACAATTCTACACATATACACTCACACAAACATACACTCACACACACACATATACATTCCCACACACACACATACACACTCCCTCCCATAGTCCTACATATACACACTCTCACACACACATTCCCACAGATAAACATACATACTCCCACACACCCACACACCTCCTTAAGCGATGTACTATCTGAAAATCTCACATTACATGTTACTAAATACCAATGTTGGCAAGGTCATAGTAAATTTTGATGAAGTTGATCAATTGTGTGAATCACCGATTGGTCAGTAGACAAAATTGGATTCTGCTTTTCATATCTACATATTTTCCTCTGAATTATGCATTAATCAGAGATGACTAATGCTTCTTCTTCTTCTTCTTCTTCTTCTTCTTCTTCTTCTTCTTCTTCTTCTTCTATGAATTTGTGGCCAAAATGAAAAAAACAAGTTGGAAGGTAACAACCATTTTTTTTTTTGGCGGCAGTAGTCAGTGTCTTTGGTAATTTCTTTGGGGCAGTCTGAAAAGACGTCTTCTTCCATTGGCTATTCCTGAAAATCAGGATTTCTGCAAATGAGTTATCGTTGGCTATTTCTGGATCTTGAGCTGGCCGTGTGCAGTTTCTCTATTGACCATTCCTCAGAACTATAAGCAATTTGTCTTTTGCTATTTATGGGTGCCAGATATCCTGCGAGCATTGGCAACTTTTTGGAATCAGACTTTCTGCAAGTCACTTTTTTTTTTTGTTTCCTTGGCTATTTCTTGTGATTATATAGTCTGGAAGTTGCTGCTGACTTGAAAATTATACATTTTTCTGGGTTATTTTTTTTTCTTTGTTGTTATTTGGGGCATCAAGATGGTTAAACCTTCTTAGGCAAAAAAAAAAAAAAAAAAAAAAACAGAATCTAAAAGATTGAGCATTTTTTTCTCAAGTATTTTCTGACATTTTTCATTCATAAAGACATTTAATGAATTTTCAATGAATCATTCACATCTTTGTTATAGTTTTTATAACATATTCTTATACGAGGGTGAATCAAAAAGTAATGCCATTTTGTTTAGGACAGGTATAATTTCCAACACAGGAACATGTATCATACATCAAAATGAAGCTAGTCCTCTGTGGATCACATCCTTACTTCTCCACATAATCACCATTTCTTTCAATAGCAATGTTCCACCTTCTAATGAGAGCATGTATCCCTGCCCTGTAAAATTCTGTTGACTGTTCTTTGAGCCACTTCTTCAGTACAGATTTGACTTCCTCATCACTGGAATAATGTTTCCCTCTCAAACCCTCTTTCATGGGGCCAAAAAGATGATAGTCTGAAGGCGCTAAATCTGGTGAGTATGGAGGATGCAGTAAAGTTGTCCACTCAAATGAGGATTCCCATCTATTACTAATACCTATATGCTCTCGAGTAATTGTTTCTATCTAATAATAGACATTTGTTTGCATGCAATTATTTGGTTTCAATTAGGGCCAGTTTATTTCAATTGGTAGAGAATCCGCCTTGGAGCCACAGGATTCCAGGTTTGATACCGGCCCTTGCCAACTTAGTGCATGAGTAGCACAGCTTGGATCTGTGCGGTAAAGCGATGAGTTGATGGTAGGTGTGGCTCTCCACCTCAGATGCAAAAAACACTCTCCCAGGTCTAGTCATTTGTTTGCATGCACTTATATGGTTTCAGTTAATACATGTTTAGATCAGTCGGTAGAGCATCTACCTAGGAATCAGAGGGTTCCAGATTCGATACCAGCCCTCTTTTTTGTAGTTTTTATAACATTCTATTAAAATACTAAATATTTTAAAAACTATCTGTTTGATTCATTGATGAGACTCTAACAGTTTTATGATATCAAGTATCTATATATTAATACTCTTGTTGCTTAATCTTCCAACTGTTATCATCTTGCAACACCCTCTGGATAAAAATGAGACAGTCCAAATCATACAAGATGAAATGATAAAAAAAATTAAAATCCTGATTATCTAGTATCGCTTATCCGCTGAATTCTTCTTCCTTATGGGTGTCATCACCTTAGCTAAATAATGAAGCATTCTGTTTTTGCATGTGAAAGTGTGAAATAATATATGGGTGTGGGGGGTTAATTAATCTCATTTAGTAGATACTTGGGGTCATTAAGAGTACAAATAACTCAAAGAAAAAGTTAACCTTATTTATACATGTCTTTTAGTATAATAGGTGTAGGGGAAAATAAATGGGGATAGATAAATGAATAAACAAAACAGCTTAAAGTAATATTTATTTATCTATATATTAATACCTGTGTAGCGTTTGTTTGTATTCGCCTGGTGGAGTTGTCTGCCCCTTTTAGTTCCATGATGCCCGCTAGGGCACCAGTATAAAAGCGCCGGTTTCAAAACCTTCGCTCTCTCTCTTTATAGTTTTCAGAACTACGAGCCACATGGGGTAGATTCTATCTAAACCCTCTAGTGGGGCTCCGCCCCCCTTACATTACTGTAAGTCTTTACAGCATGGACTATCGCTTGTCTCATGTCAGTACTCTTTTAGGTTATACTTTGTATCTTTCATGAATGTGTATCTTTATTTGTGTAACTCTGTTTACTTATTATGAACGTTGTATTCTACTGTTATCCATGTGCTGTGTTATTAAATGTTTGTCTATTAACCTTTGTCGGAGTTATTTGTATTTAAAGCATGTTGAACTTTAAACCATCCTTACACCTGTTTAGATCAGTCGGTAGAACATCTACCTAGGAATCAGAGGGTTCAGGATTCGATACCAGCCCTCTTTTTTGTAGTTTTTATAACATATTCTTATACAATACTAAATATTTTTAAAACTATCTGTTTGATTCATTGATGAGACTCTAACAGTTTTATGATATCAAGTATCTATATATTAATACACTTGTTGCTTAATCTTCCAACCGTTATCATCTTGCAAAAACCCCCTGGATAAAAATGAGACTGTCCAAATTATCCAAGATGAAATGTAAAAATGTAAATCCTGATTATCTGGTGTCGCTTATCTGCTGAATTCTTATTTCTTCATAATTTTTGTCCACCTCAAATGCAAAAACACTCTTCCAGGTCTAGTGCAATTGAAATGGGGAGAGATTCCCTTGCTGTCGATCTGATACAAACAATAGGCCACTCCGATGACTTTACTTACTTTTTAATTATGAAATATTCTTATACAATACTAAACGTTTAAAAAAATATTGTAATAAGTAATTGAGAGTTACTTCCCCTGTTTTATTATTAGCTCCCCTTTGTGTAAATCTTTAACTTTCTGAAAGTATAAGAAACTGCAACTGTATTCTAATAGAATAAAGCTTTCTCAAGCCTATCCAAATGTGTTCATTTATTATTACAAATATCTATATGATTTATAGATGAGACCCTAATAGTTATATGATTTGAAGTATTCCTATCTAATACAAATAATTTGCACACAGTTGTATGGTTTCAAGTATTCCTATCTAATACTAATACTTATATGGTTTCAAGTAACTATTCCTATTTATTAATAATTTGTTTGCACATAATCATATTGTTTCAAGTAACTAATAATAATCATTAGTAAACAATTAACTTCAAGTAACTATTCTTAATACAAATAATTTACACACAGTTGTATGATTTCAAGTATTCCTATCTAATTCTAATAATTACATGGTTTCAAGTAATTGTTTCTATTTAATAATAATCATCTGTTTGCACACAGTTATATGGCTTCAGGGTAATTCCATGTCAAATCATCCAGAAAAAAGTAAAATTGTCACTCACCCCCTTTAATTGTTCTGAAATTTTTTCCAGGTGTGGACTATGTTAAAGTTAGACAATTTTTTCATAGCAAAATCAATATCCCAATGTGGCATGCATCTATGACAAACATTTTTGTCCATTATTATTTCACATATATTGAACATTATTTGTACCAAAAAGATAGTTTGGTTTTTGCTCAGAACCAAAGCTACAACATCAGTTAAAATTTTGCAAATCAGAAATCATTAATAACTTAAAATTGGTTAACTTTAAAAACTTTTTGGATAGCATTTTTGAATTCCTTGGGCAAAAATGCTTTTATAAACCAATTTTTAGTTGTAGGGAAGCTCTAAAACTCATTTTACAGACAAAAGTAGATTATAAAAAGTCATCATTTCTTGTCCCCCGCCAAATTTGGAGGGCTAAAAATCGACATAACTCTGTCAATTTTTGGAATTGGAAGCTCAAATTTTGGGGATTGTCTAACTTTAACATAATCCCCATCTGGACAAAATTTCAGAAAAATTGAAGGGTATGGGTGACATGGCCTGGATGATTTGACATGGAATTATCCTTCAAGTAACTAATAATAATCCTTAGCAAACATAGCTTCAAGTAACTATTCTTCATACAAATAATCTAGTAATATAGTATCAGGTATTCCTATCGAATACAAATAATTTGCAAACTATTAATTTATTTGACCCATAGATGGGATCCTATCAGGTACTACGACTCCACATCAGTGTCTGAGATGAAGTGGTAGTACCTGTTAGGGTCCCATCTATAGGTTAAATAACAAAAATGAGTTAAAAATATATGCTAAAAATGAATTTGAAAAAAGTATGAATAGAAAAAAAACGTCTTTAGCATAAAATAACCCAACAAGAGTTGATATGCCGTAAAATCCAACAAATCAAACCAATCCACATCAGTGTGTACCTGGGAGTAATTTCAGTGAAGGTATATTCCACACTCCTCAGGTCTCCAGAACTGGAGCCTCACTATCAAATTCAGTTTAGTATCATACATTTGTCACCTTTTTGGGGTGTGTTCTTACCCCCCTTTAGAGGATACAATGTATTCTAAGTCCCAATGACACGGTTGATATATAAGCTAATAACCAATGCTTTTTTTGCATAATCCATATTTCTATTGTAGTTTTCAGAACATATTAACCAATATTCATTATTTTTTTTTATTATCTATATCTTTTTTGTCAAGTATTTTCTGATACATTTTTCCACCATAAGGCCGTTTAAAAAATCTTCAATGCATTTTTTGTACCATTCTCATTCTTTCTGTAGCTTTTTTTAACATATTAACCAATATCTTTTTTGCTTTTTCCATATTTCTATTGTAGTCTATATAATATATTAGCTAATATTCTTTACCTTTTTGGGGGGATGAATGGGGGGGGGAAGTCTCTGTGGCATAGTAGCTAACATGCTGAACTGTGAGATCATAGTGAGTTCAAACTCTAATCACGATGTAAGAGCAGTCTCCCTTGTCTGAGGGTTTTGGTGAATCTCCTGTGTCAGGAGACCCTATTTTGGTCACGTGACACAGGAACCCAAGAAGAGAACCCTCTTCTTCTGATGCCACTGAATAAGCCTGGACGTGCTTGTCATCTCTCTCCAGCAGACACCTATGGTGCATACCAGACGCCACAGCCTCTACTTACAGCAAGTGGTTACCACTTTGTCTATTAACACTATTGTGTATGTTTGGACACTTGTGACATTAAATAGCCTGGGGAACTTTGTTCCCCTAATATGTTATAATAAAGTTATATAAATGTAACTAACGCGTTTGTTGTTTTCCTAACTGAAGTATTCCGCATTGGGTACTTATCCTTTAAGTAACCCAATGTTTTATAAGAACCAGAGTTAACACTGTGGACCTCTTACAATGCTATTACTTTCACTTTTGAACTAATACCCTTTGAAAGGTATGAATCTGATTGCTCCCAACTTGATTTCAGGATTGTGGGTCCAAATTCAACCTGGAATGTTTTTAATTTGATCTTGGAGTCAGCCTGATTCCAAAATGGTATATATATATGTTGGGCTACGGCCTCTGGAATTAAAGTTGAAAAAATGTGACATACTGACATTCGCATTTATTCTTCACTACAGATTTCACTTCCTCATCACTGGAATAATTGCTATCATCTCTTTGGATCCTTGCCCCGTAAAATTTTGTTGACTGTTCTTTGAGCCACTTGCCTCATTTTGGGTGGACAACTTTATTACATCCTCCATACTCAACAGATTTAGTGCCTGCAGACTATCATATCTTCGGCCCCATAAAAGAGGGTTTGAGAGGCAAACATTATTCCAGTGATGAGGAAGTGAAATCTGTAGTGAAGAAGTGGCTCAAAGAGCAGTCAACAGAATTTTACAAGGCAAGGATATATGCTCTCATTCGAAGGTGGAACATTGCTATTGAGAAAAACGGTGATTATGTGGAGAAGTAGGGATGTGATCCACAGAGGACTAGCTTCATTTTGATGAATGATACATGTTTCTGTGCTGGTAATTATACCTGTCCTAAACAAAATGGCTTTACTTTTTGACTCACCCTCTTACTATTTATAAATTTCTAATTGGGGCCAGGGGTAGGATTTTCAAATAGTCCCATTCCTTTCCTTAGGCTGTGTTTTTGTCTCATTAAAAAAATTAAAGATTTAGTGGATCTTGGTGGGGGTCAAGTTTTGCTTCTTTTTACTGTATCACATCCATGAAATTGCAGTTTACCTACAATTAATAAATTTTCATTTGGAGCCAGAGGCAGCATTTTCAAATGCACTCCCACCTTCCTTGCCCTCAGCTATGTCTTTGTTTTATTAAAAAATTAAAGATTTTGGGATGTTGGGTGGGGAAATTTTGGTTTCTTTTCATTGTATAATATCCATAAAAATGTAGTAGGTCAACTATTATTTAAAAATTTCTAATTGGGGCCTGGGGTAGAATTTTCAAATATCCCCCACCGCCACCCTCCTTCCCCTTAGCTATGTCTGTCTCATTAAAAATGGTAAGTAGTAGGAGATATAAATAAGTTATTTAATTATATTTATACTGTTTCTATTTGGTCATCTTGTAATTTGGGTTTTGTTTTTTATTTTTACAATATTGGAAACAAAAAAAAAATTCCAGGTGTTATATCTTTAGTTGGATATACACCTGACTAGGATCCTTTTTTGTGTCGTTTCTGATTCAAGTCATATAAAAAAATAAAAATTCCAGGTGTTATAATATCATTAGTTGGATATTCACCTGACTAGGATCCTTTTTTGTGTCTTTTCTGATTCAAGTCATATAAAAAAATAAAAATTCCAGGTGTTATAATATCATTAGTTGGATATTCACCTGACTAGGATCCTTTTTTGTGTCTTTTCTGATTCAAGTCATATAAAAAAATAAAAATTCCAGGTGTTATAATATCATTAGTTGGATATTCACCTGACTAGGATCCTTTTTTGTATCTCTTCTGATTCAAGTCATATAAAAAAATAAAAATTCCAGGTGTTATAATATCATTAGTTGGATATTCACCTGAGTAGTATCTTTTTTTCTGCATCTCTTCTGATTCAAGTCATTTAAAAAAATAAAAATTCCAGGTGTTATAATATCATTAGTTGGATATACACCTGACTAGGATCCTTTTTCTTCTGATTCTAGTCATATAAAAAAAATTAAAAATTCCAGGTGTTATAATATCATTAGTTGGATATACACCTGACTAGGATCCTTTTTCTTCTGATTCTAGTCATATAAAAAAAATAAAAATTCCAGGTATTATAATATCTTTAGTTGGATATACACCTGACTAGGATCTTTTTTCTTCTGATTCTAGTCATATAAAAAAAATAAAAATTCCAGGTGTTATAATATCATTAGTTGGATATTCACCTGAGTAGTATCTTTTTTTCTGCATCTCTTCTGATTCAAGTCATTTAAAAAAATAAAAATTCCAGGTGTTATAATATCATTAGTTGGATATACACCTGACTAGGATCCTTTTTCTTCTGATTCTAGTCATATAAAAAAAATTAAAAATTCCAGGTGTTATAATATCATTAGTTGGATATACACCTGACTAGGATCCTTTTTCTTCTGATTCTAGTCATATAAAAAAAATAAAAATTCCAGGTATTATAATATCTTTAGTTGGATATACACCTGACTAGGATCTTTTTTCTTCTGATTCTAGTCATATAAAAAAAATAAAAATTCCAGGTGTTATAATATCATTAGTTGGATATTCACCTGAGTAGTATCTTTTTTTCTGCATCTCTTCTGATTCAAGTCATATAAAAAAATAAAAATTCCAGGTGTTATAATATCTTTAGTTGGATATACACCTGACTAGGATCCTTTTTCTTCTGATTCTAGTCATATAAAAAAATTAAAAATTCCAGGTGTTATAATATCATTAGTTGGATATACACCTGACTAGGATCCTTTTTCTTCTGATTCTAGTCATATAAAAAAAATAAAAATTCCAGGTATTATAATATCTTTAGTTGGATATACACCTGACTAGGATCCTTTTTCTTCTGATTCTAGTTATATAAAAAAATTAAAAATTCCAGGTGTTATAATATCATTAGTTGGATATACACCTGACTAGGATCCTTTTTCTTCTGATTCTAGTCATATAAAAAAAATAAAAATTCCAGGTGTTATAATATCATTAGTAGGATATACACCTGACTAGGATCCTTTTGTATCTCTTCTGATTCAAGATATATAAAAAAAATGATTTTCCAATTCCTCAAAGCAGCTGTTGAGGGATCTGCCAAAGAAAAATGACTACAAATAAAAAGTGGGGATTTCCTCGTCAGACACTGAAAAAATACGAGCAAGGAAGAGATTTAGAATTAAAATGCCACAAATGTATGTTCAATCTTACGATAGCTGACAAGGAATATCAAAACTAGCAAACTACTATTTTTGCATATCATTTAACGACCACAACCAGGTTTTAATCTACAGCTGGTTCCACCATGACTTGTACTTGCTCAACTGTTTTGATCACCTGCTATATTTATATAGCATGGACGGATACATCGAGCAATGTTAAGTGAAAAGATATGCTGCAGACTTCATTATTGCTGCTATAGTTTGGTTTTTATCTATTTATTTATTTGTTTGTTTATTTATTTTATTTTTATTTTTATTTTATTTTATTTTATTTTTTTCGGAGGTGAAACAAATACACAACGTTTTACAATAGCCTGACATTGTCAGTCTGTGAGACTTTGTGTGTTTTTTTTTTTTTTTTTTTTTGCTGGCTATTGTCAATTTGCATTTTTTACGCTAAATAATTGCTAGCATAGTAAACTCATTGTTAATACTTTTGCCTTGGTGTTGTCAGGTGTGCTTCAGTGCATACATCTGTGCAATGCATAGAGAGAGAGAGAGAGAGAGAGAGAGAGAGAGAGAGAGAGGGAAATAGAGAAAGAAAGAAGAGAGAAAGAAAGAGAGAGAGAGAAAGAGAGAGAGAGAGGGAATAGAGAGAGAGAGAGAGAGAGAGAGAGAGAGAGAGAGAGAGAGAGAACCTTTCAAAGCCATGTGATTATCTTCATCATTCTCATTATTTATCTATTTAATTTTCAGTTTTCATTTATAACTGTTTATGTGAATGAATATAAATTTTATTCTTATTTCTGTGTGTGTGTGTGTATATGGAGGGGTTGTGTTATATGTTATGTGCGTGTGTGTATGTGGAGGGATTGTGTGTGTGTGTGTGTGTGTGTGTGTTTTCTTTTCTCACTCATTACACATTTAGGGCTCTTGTTCCCATCTCATTTTCTGTCTGTCTGTCTCCCTCTCTTCCCCCCCTCTCTCTCTCTCTCTCTCTCTCTCTCTATATATATATATATATATATATATATATATATATATATATATATTATGTATCTATCAATCTATATTTCTCTCTCTACATCTAGCCATATAATCATCTTCATTATTCTCATTTTTTTTTTGTATTTCTTTTTTAGTTTTAATTTATTACTGTTTCTGTGAATGAATATAAATTTTTGTTTTTATTTTTATTTTTTGACGTCTGATTCCTTAAACCTTTTTTTAACTCTCTCTCTCTCTCTCTCTCTCTCTCTCTCTCTCTCTCTCTCTCTCTCTCTCTCTCTCTCTCTTGTACCACCCACTACCTGTCTGTCTTAGCCTACCTGCTCCTGTAAGCTTCATAGTTTGGTGACAGCAGCAGTAGTTTCATAATTACAGCACGAGACAGCAGCAGCAGCACCAGTGACATTTTAAAGGAAGCTTCCACTCACTATGAAGTTGCTAGAGATGGGAAGAAAAAAATATATATACAATTTGTGACACAAGTAGTGTTAAATATATATATATATATATATATATATATATATATATATATATATATATATATTAATGTGTATGGTTGGCACTAGTATACTAGAAAAAGTAATAGTAATCCAACGTACAGTGTTATTAGAAGAGTGCTCAATATCTGTGATAGAGCCTTGATAGTTAAATATGAAGTGACCTGAGGAATGCTTTTAGCAGGAAACCATTGGTAATGATATCGTTCCCAAATAAATGAATAAAAGCTAAAACTTTTATTTGTCACTTCATTCAACTATATATATATATATATATATATATATATAATACAATTTCACTCTCTCTTTTTATATATATATATATATATATATATATATATATATAAATACAATTTCACTCTCTCTTTTATATACATATATATATATATATATATATATATATATATATATATAAAGAGAGAGTGAAATTGTATTTACCAAGACAGGAATGAACAATGAATGATATGTTAATTTTTTTCAAAATAAAATAAAAAAAACCTTGGCATGCTGCACACTTATTCCAGAGAGTTTTCCATTGGTCGAAGCACTTTTGAAATTCCTCTCCTGATATGGTGTGAAGTATCATGGTCATATTTTTATCAATGTCTTCGATGTTCATGAAGAAAACAAGAAAAAAATGGATCGGGCTAGGTTTGATTGTTAAATAATTCATAGGTAGCTTATGAATTATGTATGTACTCTAGTAAGATATCTTGAATCGGGGTTGTTAGATTCAGAGTAACGGGGGTCCAGTGGAAAGTTACCTTGATGGTTACTGACAGGTAATAAACTTTTTGGTTATTTCCTATAACTCAAACCTAAAAAAAGGGGAACCCCTCTGATTGACTGATAAATTATTTATTTATTTATTGATCTACTAGGCAAAAAGAAGACGGGGTTAGGGTTAGGGGTTAGAGTTAGGATTAGGGGTTGGGATTAGGGTTTAGGGTTAGTTTAATGGGGAAGTAATCGTAGATTAATTCAGAGTGGTTCCCCGTTTTTAGGTTGGAGTTATAGGAAATAACCACCTTTTACTTGACCCCTTGAAAAACACGCCATTAGAAGTGTGGGAGATTAGTTTACGTTTTAGATTAGATGTGACTAGTTGCTGGCCGCTCTGAGAGTCGTTCCTCCACTGAATCTTTGTGGGCTGGGGTTGTTAAAATAAAAGACTTAAGAAAAACAACTAAGTCATGTTAAGTTATCAAAACAAGAAATGACCAACCCGAAGAAATGAGCCTGGATCAGCACAAGAAGTCAGCCCTAAAGAATATGGCAGCCAAGTCAATAAGTGTTACAATCTTATTGGACATCCTTTAATCTTTAAGCAAGAGCACTTGTCCAGCAGAAATCCTTGGTAATCCTCTGGTAAAGAATCCTCAGTATTGTAAGTTCCTTCGTCAATGGTTTGCAAGTGAACCATGAAAGTATCAGTGTTTAAGTAGTGAATCAGCCACACATTATGGCTGTTGATTGGCTGGAGGAATAAACCATGTGCCCTCGCCCAGTCTATAAATTTAGGTGGGGAATTGTAGCACAACTTATATGCCAAATATTCCAACAACAAGAGCCCCTCATCCATTATCCCCTCGTCTGTCTCTCTCTCTCTCGCCATATATACACCCGAGAAAAGGGGTATATACCATGGTGAGTATGGAGAGTGCAGCTCTTGCACAATTCAGTGTGTCTCAAAAAACAACAAAAAACAAAGCATTTCAAACAAAATGTATCAAAATTATTTGTCTGAAATTTTTAAGATGAGGCTTGAAAATTTGTATTATTTGGATATTTCGGACATCTTTATTGTTACATAGACAACATTTCTGCCAATGTGCTTTCCAGCCTTCTTCAGGTGTTTCTTGTCAAACTTAGGAATCTTCTTGAAATCGGAAATCTTCTCTCAAATTTCTTCTCTTTTCTAGTAATAATGTTCTCCACAACTATGCTGCACTCTGCTCATCAACAATCAAAATCTATCTCGAAATGCCCCATCCACCTGTCGCAAGAGCCAAAATGCTACTGCCAGCTTTTTTCGTAGTCGTCATATGTAATTGTTTGACGCTCTCTCTATCCGTCGCCGTATGCTTATATGCACGCCCGATCTCGAGAGAATTTGAAATGGTTCGAGATCGCCCATCGTTAAATATAGTGCTTACAGCAGCCATATTTCTTTCCCGCGATGCAAGCCAGACTCGTCCGTGCACACTTTGAGTTTCGAGGTATGTTATTTTTATTACATCCACACTCAGGTAACTTCTTGTTGAACTCGGGCTCCTTCATGGAACTTTGAACTGAACTCTTTATTCAATCCACAGGAGCAGACTGTTCTCATTACATTAACCATAACCAGGTACTAATGTTAAGTTATATTAAGTATTCTATGTTATTACCACCATTGGCCACCTACAGATGATTGTCACTTAGAACTGTATTAACCAACCTCTATATCCATTGCGCTATGTGTCCCGAGTTCGAAGAGAAGTTTCCTAAGTTTGAGTAGGTTCCTGAGTTTGACAAGAAACACCTAAAAATGTCAGGAGGGCACATTGGTCAAAACATTGTGTATGTAATTGAAGAATAATTAAAGTTCCAATTACCGTCGAACTGGGAAGACAAGGCAACAAACGATTGTAACTTAAATACAAACCCGAATAGTCACAAAGTCTACTGCAGAATGACAGGATATATATAAGACTCCACAATGTCATTCAGATCAAGTAGTCAAGCAGCCAATCAGAACTCAAGGAATGGAATGACCCAAATCACCCAAATTCATGAATGGGTTATTCTTGATTTCTATATATACCAACTGTCTTGGACACTGCTTAAGTTGAAAAGTTGTATTTAGTTAGCTGCTGTTATTCAAACCAACAGTAGACTTACTGACTTCAGTAGTAATAATGAAGATGAGGACATCAGTTCTAAAATACCAAATAATACAAAGTATCAAGACTAGTTTCATAATATTTGTTTTTCAAATTGGTTTGGTTGGTTGTTTTGTTTTATGCCTTTTATGCCAAATCAACTTATTCTTTTTATAAACAAAGGACCCAGGTTACTTACAGTACCAGCTGTTGCTTAAGTGACTGCCCAATTAAATATTGAACAGGCTCATTGCTGCTTGGCTAATTTGAGTGTACAAAATTATTTTTAGGAATTAGACAATTGATTTCCTTGAAAAAGGTGCAACTGCCAATTCTCCATGGAGTGGAAACACATGGACTCTTTAGCAAAGAAAATGTTCCGAATGCAAAGGGCATATCAACCCTTTTCGGATCATTTAATGCCGAATCAAGTCATTTCCTAATGCAGTGGTCAGTAAAGAGGGTTGGCTGGTTGGTTGTTTTGTTTTATGGTATATCAACCCTATTTGGGTGATTCAATGTTGGAGCAAGTCATTTTGATAAACAAAGGACTCAGGTTGTTTTCAGTACCTGCTATTGCTAATGTGGTCACCCAATTAAGTATTGAACAAGCGCATCGCAGCTTAACTAACTCTATTAGACAGAGCATGTTTTTCCGCATTTCACCACCATTGCATTTTCTTTGACAATGAACAACAGTTGCACTCATTGTAGAATAATCATACTAAGTTCCAATTACCGTCAAATTGGTAAGACAAGGCAACAAGTAGCTGTAACTCAATACAGATCTAACCTTGTTGCAATCCTACTGCAGAATGCCAGAGTATTTATGAAGCCTCATAACATCATAGAAACCAAGTAACCAATCAGGACTCAAGGAATAGAATCATCCAAATACATGAATGGACTATTCTTGAGTCCCATAAGTACCAGCTATCTTGGGCACTGGTTCAGTTGTGCTTAGCCAGTTGCTGTTGTCCAAACCAGCAGTATACTGACTGACTGACTTCAATACTCACAAAAAACTTAATCAGTAGAAATAACCAATTTTTTTTAACAGCAGTGATGATAGTGTCATTGTTAGTCCATTTTTTATCAGTTTGATACATGCTGATGAACCAAAAAAGGCATTTTTCATTTTTTGGGTTAACAGTTGTGCTGAATATGGCTTAATACTCATATCTGTGGGGATTAAAATGAAACGAAAATAAAATTAGAATAAAAAAAACAAGAAAAAACAACAAACTCCCGTGGAGCCTTCACCGGAAGTACCCTCTGCACATGTCCGACAAAAAAGGACTGTCCACCGACCTCCAAAAGAATCTCTCGGCCATTCGAACTTAGGTCTTACCTGGGGCTGGTTGCTTCTACTAGCCAGGGAGATATTCCCTTGCTACAGACGACTATGACCTGGTCAATAAAGCCTAAATCATAAAACACCTTTTGTCTCTTTCTTTTTCGTTCTTTAAATTCCTTCTTTTCAGCGTGAATAGCAAATGAGATGGGGTTAAATAAAAAAAAAAACAAAGAACACGCAACCAAGAATATCTCAGCTACTTTAAACCTGTAAAACACCCAAAACCACATATACCCCATATATCACTGTCATCACTTCTAGAATGCATTGCCCACAGCCTAACTGTGCTCACATCTACTGTTTAGATTGGATTTTTTTTTCTGCATGAAGAAATTCAATAGCATATCTCTACTTTCATGTCAGATGCCATTTCAGCAGACTTCTCAGTGTTATATACCCTTTAACATTGTTCATCTTGGGTATATAATTAGCGAGAGATGGTTGGTTGGTTTATTGATTTTAACGGCATATCAACCTGTCTAGGGTTATATCATGCCTAGCGGTTGGGGTGTTTACATATTGTGTATTCATATATATACTTTTAGTAATTGGTTTTAACAATGTGTTAGTATTATTGGGAATTATATTGTATGGCATTGATTTGTTTCATGTCTATATTCTATGGTATAATTTTATTTCACTTAAAAAGGAGAAAATATCCCCAATGTCAACATTTTCAAACAGATCCTTCATATTGTTTGCTTTAAAATAATGGTTTCTGATGGGAGCAAAAAATCTGCATTCCATCAATAAGTGTTTAACAGTCAGGGGTGTTTGACATGTTTCACATTGTGGCTGTTGTTCTTGTTTGAGTATATAAGAGTGTGTTAGTTTTGTATGACCAATGCATAATCGGGACATAATGACTTGTTCCTTTCTAGACTTCCTTAAAGTTGGTCTGCAGCCTCCCAAAGTCGGTTTGATTAGTCAGTTTGATTTGGCGAGAGATGATGATGAGAAAAGGGGTTCTTACTTGTTTTCTCTGTCTACTTGTTCCTGCTGCTAACCCAGACGCTATATTCTTCAGGGCTGATTTTTCAGGCTGATCTTGTGGGATGTTTTCTTCTTTCTTGTTCGGGCTGGTCATCTCTTGTTTTAATGAATTAACAAGACTGTTGTTTTTCTTTTATCTTTTATTGAACAACTCCAGTCCAGGATTCAAGAAACCGCACAGTGAGAAGTGACTCTTGAGAGGACATCTTCTCTTAGTGAGTTGATATAATGTTATATACCTTTCTTACTTCTTACTTCTTCTATATCTTGGTCATCTATTCTTCTGGTCGGCTTTGGTTCTATCTTCTAACATCTTGGTCTGGTATATCTTCTAAGGTCTGATCTTCTATTTGGGGACTTCGGGTCTGGTTTCTGTTGCTAGGGATTTTTCCTTATCAAAAGCCCTGTGTCATTGTTAGGGTTCAAGCAGATTGTCACCACAAATCAATCATAACCTTAACGGTTAGAGTAATTTTCCACTTGACCCCGTTATTTTGAATCTAAGAAACTCTGATTCAAAATCTAACTACAGTACGCGCATAATTCATAAGCTACCTATGAATTATGTAACAACAGCTGCTACCTGTAAAAAGACAAAATGAAATTATGAGTTATTGGTGGAAACCTCTATTGACATATCATCAACAAATTGGTATAAATAATATTCATTAACTTCATGTGTAAATAATGTAAGTAAAGTCATCGGGCGGCCTAATGTCGGTATCAGCCAATCAGCGAGGGAGTCTATCCCCTTTTCACTTGCGCTAGACCAAGGAGATTATTTTAGCGCCTGAGGTGGAGAGCCACACCTACCGTCAGCACCTTACTTTACCGCACAGATCCCTTTGCTACTCATACGCTGAGTTGGCGAGGACCGGTATCGAACTAGGAACCTTGTGGTTTCTAGCCGAACGCTCTACCGACTGAGCTATTGAAAAATACAGCTGAGATAATCATATAGATGCTAAGGCTTGACATAACCAGCCGATTGATTAGATTGTGCCTCTCTGACCATCCATCTTGTCCAACTAAGGGCTGAAGTGGAGTGTTGCATGTCACGTGACCACATAGTACCTGAGTGAACGACTGTTCTGTCAAGATCCTGTTCTAAGGCATTATGGGTTGCCACGCATGGCCAACAGGTTCAGTGGGGGAAGGTCTTACCCCTCTGCAGAGGTGCAGTTGATGTATTCTACAGCCCCAGAAGACAGGGCATTTCATTGTTGTCAAAAATACAAATAGTAAAGGTAAAGTGGGAAAAAAAGATTCATACCTTAAAACTCTTAACGTCCTATACCACCTCATTCCACCCAGCCAGAAATCACATTCATTTTCCTAATTCACCCCAAATGATAGCCTTTGTTTAAATGTAATATTAAACATATATAGAAGTCTTTGATTTGAGGGAAATAACAGGTAACTTTAAATGAAAAGGCCATTTTTAGCCATTTATTGATAAATCCTTATAGGAATGGGTCTCTGGACTTGGAAAATTCTCTACAGGATGTTAAGAGTTAAAAGATATTTCTATCCAGCAGAAATATTGTGTTCCTTGTATCTGTATTATTTGGACTATTGTCCTCATCTTAATTGTTATCTGTACAACATTTTGGCCGATGTGCCCTCCGGCCTTCTTCAGGTATTTCTAGTCGGACTCAGGAGCCTTCTTGAACTCGGGAACCTTCTTTTTGGACTAGGGAACCTTCTCAAACTCAGAAATCTTCTTTTTGATCTTGAGAACTTTCTTATCGTAATTGGGAGCCATCACAGAACTTTCCTTGTATCTGTTTGTATTTTAATGAAAATAAATAGGAGGATTTATTTCTGGAGCATGCCTCATAAAAAAAATAGAATGATCATTATCACCAAGGCATGCCAACAGCACTGAATCTCTTGACGTTTTTGTCATCTGTCCCTATTGGTCATCACTCTTGACAAGTCTTCAAAACGGCATCCAGTGTCCATACAGAACTGATGAATGTAAGTTTTTGCTGATCAGCCAATGCTGGAGTGTCCATGTGTAAGAGTTCCTTGGAGAAAGTTGCTTATAGGTTTTAGAGCATTCCTCATCGATAGATAGATAGATATAGATAGATAGATAGATCATCATCATCATCATCATCATCAATGTATGCCAACAGTATAAATTCCTTTGAATTTCGTCATTCGTCCCTATTGGTCATCACTCTTGGCAAGTCCTCTAGATGGATCCAGTGTCCATACAGAGTAAATTTTTGCTGGTTGGCCAACACTGGTGTGTCCATGTGCAGGAGTTCATAGGAGAACTTTGTTTATGAATTAGTCCTTACTTCTCCAGCAGTGCCCAGCATGTTTTGTTTGTCTTACTTGGATGGTTTGTGTGATGGGAGGAGAGTGGCTGCACAACTAGGTTTTTTTTTCTCCTTTTTCTTGAAGGGTGCTGCTTCTAGGATTTGTTAAAACAGGATGCAGCATTATTGTGTATTTCCCATCTAGCTTTTCCTCCATGTGTTATGTAAAGGTCCAAGTGGTGCTGCCATACATTAGTACTGACATTTTTCAGGTTGTTACAGATTTCAGGTTACCTGTCAATAGCAGCCCATGCCTTTCTCATGCTGTTGGAATATTTTGTTATATAAGGTGTGCTGTAGCCCACCACTTAAACTTATAGGCTCTGCATGGGTGAGTGTGTTAAAGCCAGCCAATCAACACACTCGAATACATGGTTGGTTAACTATTTAATCGCCAATCTTGAAAACCATTCATTTGCACATATTTGATACAAACGAACGGAACAACCAAAGGATTCTACCTAACACTAAGGAACAACCAAAGGATTCTGCCTAACACCGAGAAACAACCAAGGATTCTTCACTAAAGAACAACCAAAGGATTCTACCCAACACTAAGGAACACAATAAAGTGCTCTCACCTGCAGCCTAAAAATGGCCACAAAAATTGTAACACATGCTTATATTGACATTGCTTTCTGTAGATGAGAAATTACTACAAAGGTATGTAAACAGGTTTAATAATTTAAGGGGCTTACCGTCTACTATGTTGACATCACATGCTGTAGATGAGATATTAATTCACAGATTAATTGGTTAAATATATACAAAGATAGATATATAGATAGATCATTAACATCAGGTTGTGCCAACAGCATGGATCTCCATGATTCTTCCTTGCTACCCATCTCTATCAGCTGTCACTCTTGGAAAGTTCTCTGCACAACATCCAGTATCCATACAGAGCTGACTGATATAAGTTTTTACTAGCCAACCCAGACTAGTGTGCCCATGAGTAGGTGCCCAGAGGGGAATGTCACTTATGAGTGCATCCCTACTTCTCCAGCAGTGTCCAGCATGTCTTGATCATCTTACTTGGATGGTTTGTGTGATAGAAAGCATGTGACCATACAGCTGCTCTTTGTGGGGCATTGCTAGCAGGATTGTTCAGGACAGCATGCAGCATCCTTGTACATATAGTTTTTTCTCTAAGTGTTTTGTTAGAATCAAATTGGTGCAGCCATACAGTAGTACTGACACGGCACGGCTACAGCTTCAAAGAATTTTCCATTCATCTTATCAGGGAAATCACATTTCCATATGACAGATAGATATGAGCAGATAGATACAGCCCCAATCTAGTTTTTTCTCTAAGTCTTTCAGTGGTGCAGCCATACAGTAGCACTGACATAGCTACAGCTTGGAAGAATTCTCACTTTATCTTATCAGAGAGATCTGATTTCTATATGATATATAAATATGAGCAGTTGTTACATAATTATTGGATCCCTAATAGTTTTTTAAGGTAGTGTAGAATCATAATGGCGATTAGTGCAGCTGATGGCCTTGAGGGTGAGTGACAGCGCTTGACCTCTCACCTTCCGGGGATAAATCGTGAGAACCAGAAGGATAAAAACCCTGTTCCGGTTTAAGGATATAGTAAGTTTAAGTCAGTTAGAAGTTAGAAGCCGAGCTAGCAAGATGTAAGGATCTGCGCAGATTGTCTGGTTTGGGGATTTATAAATAAAGTAACATCAACGTAAATCGAAGTCTTGTGTTTATTACCTAAAAACTAACAATGACACAGGGCTTCTGATAAGGAGAAATCCCTAGCAACAGAAACCAGACCCAAAGTCCCCAAATAGAAGATCAGACCTTAGAAGATATACCAGACCAAGATGTTAGAAGATAGAACCAAAGCTGACCAGAAGAATAGATGACCAAGATATAGAAGAAGTAAGAAGTAAGAAAGGTATATAACATTATATCGATTTGGTACTGTGAAAATGTCAGTATGCAACACAATCAGATAGATACAGTTCCCATCTAGTTTTGTCTCTAAGCATTTTGTTAGTGGTGCAGTCATATGATAGCACTGACATGGCTACAACTTTAAGAAATTTTCCCTTCATCTTACCAGAGAGATCAGATATCCATATGATAGATAGATAGATAGATAGATATGAGATGACAGATAGATGTAAACAGGTTAAGATAAATAACTACAGACAGGAACAGATAGATAGGAACAAAGAATTTTTTTAAATATTTGGTTAGAAAAGGTTTTAGTGGAAAATGAAAAATCAGATAAAAAAGAAAAAAAATAGTTTAAGTCTGAAGAAAAAAAAGAAAGAAAGAAAAACAAAACAAAAAACAGCACAGGACGCAAAAGATTGAAAAAAAAAAATATTCTTCCAGAGCCTAGAAAAATTAGATAATGGTTTGTTAGAATGGACTGGAATAAGATCTCAAGAAGGAAAAAAAACCCATAAAAAATGCTAAAATGAAAGAGTTGGGATGTTTAAGTGATTATCTGCATCTATATATAAAATAAAGATTTTGTCTGTCTGTCTGTCTGTATGTATGTTTGTATATGGAGGTGTGTGGCATAATGGTTAGAGTCGTGGGAAATAGACTCGTTGACCAGAGTTAGTTATGGTTTGTTAGTTATGGTTTGTTATTGTTAGTTATGTACATTATTATATTTATGAATTATATATATGTTATATAATTATAGTTATATATATAACTGTATATACGAATTATATTAAAAAAATGTTACTTAAAAATTATTAATTATATAAAAAAAATGTTATAATGTTATATATAAAAAAATATATATATTAGTTATATATATAACTATATATACGAATTATAGTTATGTACATTATTTTAATGTTTGTTATGGTTTGTTATGGTTAGTTATTGTTAGTTATGGTTAGTTATGGTTAGTTATGGTTTGTTAGTTATGGTTTGTTAGAATGGACTGGAATAAGATCTCAAGAAGGAAAAAAAAACCCATAAAAAATGCTAAAAAAAGAGTTGGGATGTTTAAGTGATTATCTGCCTCTATATATAAAATAAAGATTTTGTCTGTCTGTCTATCTGTATGTATGTTTGTATATGGAGGTGCGTGGCATAATGGTTAGAGTCATGGAAATAGACTCATAAAATCATGGGAAACCACACATCTTATTATAATGGAGATTGTGGGTTTGTCTGTCTGTAACCGAAACTATATTACTACTCAAGTCACAATTTCCTTTGTTATTTACATCACATTCTCCGTGATTTTATTTAAACCTCAATTATTAACAAAATCGTCTTACGTCATTAAGACTATTGACCATCTCTACATACTAATAACATGCAATTGTATTTATATATACAACAAAATACCGGTTTACAGTGTGAATGGGAAGACTAATTTGCATATTGATATTAAAAATTTGATTTGAATAAATATTTGCTTAGTATTATTGATTTCTAATTGTTTGGTTTTATTTTAATAAATATGAGCAAAATTTTCTGGATTAAAACTCAAAAGATATCCGTTAACAAGAAGAAATAACTGTAATATTATTCTTTACTTCCTATTTTAACTAAATAGTTAAATTAGGAAAATTTACCAATGAAAGACGGGAGTAAGGGAAAATGATGGAAGAGTTAGTTTCAAAGTTGTTCTATTTTTCAATCATACCCCCTCTGTTCCAAATATTTTTATCTGAATTCTTATTCAGTTTCATTAGCCTTTCTAAATTAACATGATATTTTATTATATTAAAACTTAAATACTTGCACCCGAAGGGTGCATATATTAGCTAGTATAAAATAAAGATTTTGTATGTCTGTCTGTCTGTATGTATGTTTGTATATGGAGGTGCATGGCATAATGGTTAGAGTCGTGGGAAATAGACTCGTTGACCAGAGTTCAAATCCTAGACAATGCTCTTTGCATTTCACATAGCGCTAATACCCTTGGGAAAGGTATCAATCCATATATTCTCCCTCCAACTATGGGTAAAATAGTAGGGCAGTCTGGATTCTTTAACCTTGGATTGGTAACCAGTCTAAGAGAAGAAAAACTCTGAATTTGAAAAACCTGAGGTCAATCGTTGATTGGGTTTGTGGCATTCCTTGTGCACCAATTCAATTCCAACACAAGCCTTCATCACTATAAACAAAACACTGTGTAGGTTGTTCATTATTTGAACCCTCATGTGTTGAAATCGATGAGAGAGTCTATGTTTGTACAACTACTGAGTGCACATCCTTTTATAAAGGAAATTTGTTTGGTTGGTTGGTGCTGTTTCAAATCTTGAAAAAAGCACCAACAACAAAGCTGCTGTCTGGCCACTTACTGTTACATAATTATTAGATTCCTAATATTTATGTACAGTAGTGTAGAAATCAAAATGGCTGTTATAAGTTGCAGCCCATGGCCTTGAAGGATGAGTGACAAGGCTTGACCTGTCCTGATCCTCCTTCCAGTGGATACCGTGAGAATCGGTGGAGAAGATCCTCTTCCGGTTTAGATTAGAAAGAGATTTTTAGTTAGATTGGCCAAAGACCACGACGGTGGTAAGTCGCATTATGTACGCTCCGACTCAATCTGCACAGGTAGTCTGGTGGGGATTTTGAAATAAAATATGATCTAAGTAAATCGAAGTCTTGTGTTATTATCTAAAAACTACCAATGACACAGGGCTTCTGATAAAGAGAAATCCCAATGGAAGACCAGACACGAAGTCCCCAAGACGAAGTCCAACGCTAGAAGAGAACCTAGAAGAATAGAAGTAAGGAAAGAGGTATACAACATTACCTCCTATCACACAAACCATCTGGGTAAGATGACCAAGACATCCTGGACACTGCTAGAAACATAGGTATGAACTCATAAATGATGTTCTCCTGTAGACTACACTACACCATAGAGGCACACTAGTGTAGGCTGACTAGTAAAAATTTACATCAATCAGCTCTGTGGGGATTCTGGCTGCTGTGTGGAGGACCTGTTAGAGGTGATAACCAATAGGAACAGTTAGTGAGAGAGTCATGAGTATCTGTGCTGTCAACATATCCTGATGATGATAATGATTAATGTCTTAAATTTTGTGATAAATTATCATAATTGATGCATATGTATTTACCTAACCCCTCCACACGTGCAGGATGTGACACAAGGTAGATTTTTTAACCAGAGTTTAACAGATTTGAATTCAAAGTTTTTCTTCTCCTAGACCAGTTGCCATACCAAAGTCACTGGAATAATGTTTGCCTCTCAAACCCTCTTTCATGGGGGACGAAGAGATGTTAGTCTGAGGCAAATATTATTCCAGTGACCGTTTCTCCCAATAGCAATGTTCCACCTTCGATTGAGAGCATGTATCCTTGCCCTGTAAAATTTTGTTGACTGTTCTTTGAGCCACTTGCCTCATTTTGGGTGGACAACTTTATTACATCCTCCATACTCAACAGATTTAGTGCCTTCAGACTATCATATCTTTGGCCCCATAAAAGAGGGTTTGAGAGGCAAACATTATTCCATTTATTCTTCACTACAGATTTCACTTCCTCATCACTGGAATAATTGCTATCATCTCTTTGGACCCATGTAAGAGGGTTTGAGAGGCAAACATTATTCCAGTGATGAGAAAGTGAAATCTGTAGTGAAGAAGTGGCTCAAAGAACAGTCAACAGAATTTTACAGGGCAGGGATACATGCTCTCATTTGAAGGGGGAACATAGCTATTGAGAGAAACAGTGACTACGTGGAGAAGTAGGGATGTGATCCACAGAGACCAGCTTCATTTTGATGTATGATACATGTCCCTGTGTTGGTAATTATACCTGTCCTAAACAAAATGGCATTACTTTTTGACTCACCCTCGTAACATTAGCTAGAGTAAGGCAGAACAGCCTCAGAAGAACTTGTCAAAAAAGAACAAAGAAAACATTTATCCAAGAAATGATCTGAGTTTCTTTGTTTAATGGCATATCAACCTTTGTGGATTATCTAATGCAAAAATCATCCTTGCCATAGAATAGCAGTAATACCATTTAACCCATTGCTGGGAGGTTGAGGGGGTTCATACCTTTCCCAATGGTATTAATTTGAAAGTGAATGTAATAGCGTGACTGGAGTATAAACTCGCTTACTATGATGTCACAGTTCAGTATGTTAGCCACTACACTATAGGGACATCCCCCCCGGCCAACAGATTTGGTTAAGGGAAAGTGTGTAATTCTTGTGATGACAATGCAAGCTCACACTTAGTAAAATAAACTCAGGAGAAGATCAAATTGTTAGGAGATTTTAGCACATTTTTCAAACTCTAGTTGAGTTAGCATTTAAAGATTTTCATTCAATCAGATCATTTGATCATTGTCTGATTATTGTTAGATAATTCATAGCAGTTTATGATTTAAGTATGTACCTGTAGTTAGAATATTTTGAATAAAGTTCATTAGATTCAGAATGATGGGGTCCAGTGGAAAATTACTTGACAGTTATTGATGGGTAATAACCTTTTTACTTGACCTCTTGAAAAACACACTGTTACAGACGCATGAGAATTAGTTGCAGATGTGACAGAGAATCCAGAATGAGCAGACCTGTAGGTCACCTCCTCAGAGTCGGTCCCAACCAAGTCTTATCAATTGATTAATTCAAACAAGAAATGACCAGCCCAACACAGAAAAGAAGAAGAACCAACCCTTAACAGAAAGTCCTGAAGATAAGTCAACCTGAAGAAGATGACAACCAAGTTAGAAGCAGTAGCAGCGGGAAACAATTAAGAACCATCATCTCTACTACTCTATCTACTATCTACTATCTACCTGTCTGTCTCTCTCTCTCTGTTTATATACTCGACATCATATAAGGGGTATATAACAGTGTCAAAACCTTTGAAGATCAATTCAATATAATCAGATATCTTTTTGTTCAAAATTCAATATTTGTTGTATATTGTACAAACGGAAATAGGAATTTCCGGTTAAATTAAACAAAAAGACGAAAAAATGACAAAGGACTTTTTTCCCGGTTAAATTAAACAAAAAGACGAAAAAATGACAAAGGACTTTTTTCCCGGTAAAAGCGAACAGAGAAGTTAAAAAACGGAAGCGAGGCTTTCCGGTTAAAGAAGCAGGGAGAAGATAAAGAAATATATAACAAAGGGCCGTTATCAGATCAAAAGATAACAAAAGAAAACGCATAGGCATTTGATATATATAAAGGGAAGTCAGGGATCCCAGGTCAGAGCAGTCAGACAGAGCGGACGGCAAACAGAGCACAAGGAGTGACCGTCGACACGGTCCATCGCGGCCAAGGGCGGTGAGACGCCACCAGCCACCCCTTTACCTCACCATCCCAGCAGTAGTAGTAGTCATTGTCAACCCTTGGGCATTCCTATTGTCACGCTCGCCACCCACCAGCCGACGGAGAGAAATAAAGTCAACTCCTACTATACCCATGTATTGTGGTTTCTTAAGTCTAACTATTACATACCTGCTACGTATACAGATACACGATTTAGCAGTGTGAATGAGAAGCCAGTATATAACATATACGATTTAGTGCGGATAAAGAAGGCGCTATGCAACAAATTCTTTCAAGTAGAAACATAAGAATTTGTTGCACAGACTACATTTGTCATTACTACTAATGATAATTAAAGATAAAGTGACAATTATTTCAAGGTTTAGCCATGTCAGTGCTACTATATGGCTGCACCACTTGGGCTCTAGCAAAACACTTAGAGAAAAAGCTAGATGGGAACTACACAAGGAAGCTGTGTGCGGTCTTAAACAAATCCTGGAAGCAGCTCTCCCCGCAAGAAAGCAGCTGCACAGCCACTTACCTCCCACCACATAAATCATTTGCGTAAGATGAACATGCTGGACACAGCTGGAGAAGTGATGATTCTTCAGGTGGATCAAATTAAAGAAACTTCATCTGGTGAACATATTGGAGTGATTCTTTGGGTAGATCAAACTGGTCTAACATTGCATCAGGTGACCCCCCCCCCCAAAAAAAAAACAACAAAAAACGATTGATTTAAAAAAAAATAGAGCCTTTTCTTTAGGCGGATCAAATTAAGGTAACAGTTCTTCTGGTGAACACATCAGAGTGATGATTCTTTACGTGGAACAAATTGAGATAATCATTTTTCTGGTAAACACATTAGAGGAATGATTCTTTATGTGGATCAAATTGAGTTAATCATTTTTCTGGTAAACACATTAGAGGAATGATTCTTTATGTGGATCAAATTGAGATAATCATTTTTCTGGTAAATGCATTAGAGAAATGATTCTTTATGTGGATCAAATTGAGATAATAATTTTTCTGGTACACACATTTGAGGAATGATTCTTTAGGTGGATCAAATTGAGATAATCATTTTTCTGGTAAATGCATTTGAGGAATGATTCTTTAGGTGGATCAAATTGAGATAATCATTTTTCTGGTAAACACATTAGAGGAATGATTCTTTAGGTGGATCAAATTGAGATAATCATTTTTCTGGTAAACACATTAGAGGAATGATTCTTTAGGTGGATCAAATTGAGATAATCATTTTTCTGGTAAACACATTAGAGGAATGATTCTTTAGGTGGATCAAATTGAGATAATCATTTTTCTGGTAAATGCATTAGAGGAATGATTCTTTATGTGGATCAAATTGAGACAATAATTTTTCTGGTACACACATTTGAGGAATGATTCTTTAGGTGGATCAAATTGAGATAATCATTTTTCTGGTAAATGCATTAGAGAAATGATTCTTTATGTGGATCAAATTGAGATAATAATTTTTCTGGTACACACATTAGAGGAATGATTCTTTATGTGGATCAAATTGAGATAATATTTTTCTGGTAAACACATTAGAGGAATGATTCTTTATGTGGATCAAATTGAGATAATATTTTTTCTGGTAAACACATTAGAGGAATGATTCTTTAGGTGGATCAAATTGAGATAATATTTTTTCTGGTAAACACATTAGAGGAATGATTCTTTAGGTGGATCAAATTGAGATAATAATTTTTCTGGTAAACACATTTGAGGAATAATTCTTTAGGTGGATCAAATTGAGATAATAATTTTTCTGGTAAACGCATTTGAGGAATAATTCTTTAGGTGGATCAAATTAGTGTAACATTTCTTCAGGTGACCCCCCCACCATGGGTCTATACTTATTGTACAGGGGGTCCATACTCCTGGGTCTATACTTATTGTACAGGGGGTCCATACTCCTGGGCCTATACTTATTGTACGGGGGTCCATACTCCTGGGCCTATACTTATTGTACGGGGGGTCCATACTCCTGGGCCTATACTTATTGTACGGGGGTCCATACTCCTGGGCCTATACTTATTGTACGGGGAGTCCATACTCCTGGCCTATACTTATTGTATGGAAGGTCCATACTCCTGGCCTATACTTATTGTACGGGGTCCATACTCCTGGGCCTATACTTATTGTACAGGGGGTCCATACTACTGGGCCTATACTTATTGTACGGGGGGTACATACTCCTGGGCCTATACTTATTGTACGGGGAGTCCATACTTCTGGGCTATACTTATTGTATGGGGGGTCCATACTCCTGGGCCTATACTTATTGTACGGGGGGTCCATACTCCAGGGCCTATACTTATTGTATGGGGAGTCCATACTCCTGGGCCTATACTTATTGTACGGGGTGTCCATACTCCTGGGCCTATACTTATTGTACGGGGGTCGATACTCCTGGGCCTATACTTATTGTACGGGGGGGGGGGTCCATACTCCTGGGCCTATACTTATTGTAAATGGGGTCCATACTTCTGGGCCTATACTTATTGTACAGGGGTCCTTATGATTTTGAATATATTATATAATGAAATATATGTTGTACTCTTGAAATAAGGTTATAATCTGGCATGTTGCATAACAAATTAGTTTCAGCAGGGCCCTCAGATACCTGTGAGCCCTAGGCCAATGGCCTATCATGCTTATTGGTAAATCCAGTCCTGTGCTTTTGGGATCCTCTTGTTAAAACAGACTATGTGTCACATACTACACTAGAGGGGTATGCAATTAAATAGAGACAATTAGCCTATTAATAGGATAAATAATTGAAAAGGGCAGTTATTGACATAGACTGCTAAGCAGATTTAGAAATGAAATAGACTATCAAAGGTATACTAACAGGACCTGTGAATATGCGACAGTATGATAATCTAATTATTATAGCATTTGATATGTTTAATTAAGAGCTATTGCTAAATAATTCAATATGTAAAAAGCATAATAATCTTAACTTAACTCTCTCACTCTTTTTTTCTTTTGTTCCTTCTTTTCATCTTTTCATTATGTTCGATTGAAACAGATTAGTGTTACCGCTTCCAAGTGCTCACCCTCTCACTTTATCTTTCCTCTACTTTCTTTCTTAGTATATTTTTCTGAGTAGCATGTCCTTTTTCTTCCCCTTCTTTCTTTATAATAAAAATGGAATGGTCCATTGTTTAACTGAGGTGATGATACTCATAAGAAATAAGAATTCTCCAGATAAGCAACACTAGATAATCAGGATTTACATTTTTGCATTTCATCTAGGACGATTTGAACAGTGTAATTTTTAATCAGAGGGTGTTGCAAGATGATTATGGTCGTACAATTAAGGAACACAAGTATTAATATATTGATAAGAATTTGGTGGATAAACAACACCAGATAATCAGGATTTACATGCTTGCATTTCCTCTTGTATGATTTGGACGGTCTCATTTTTAACTATAGAGCGTTGCAAGATGTTTATGGTCCAACAATTAAGGAACATGAGTCTTAATACATTGATAAGAATTCAGTGGATAAACAACACCAGATAATCAGGATTTACATTTTTGCATTTCATCTAGGATGATTTGGACAGTCTCATTTTTAATCAGAGAGTGTTGCAAGATGATTATGGTCGTACAATTAAGGAACATGAGTATTAATATATTAATAAGAATTCGGCAGATAAGCAACACCAGATAATCAGGATTTACATTTTTGCATTTCATCTTGGATAGTCTCATTTTTAAGCAGAGGGTGTTACAAGATGATTATGGTCGTACAATTAAGGAACATGAGTATTAATATATAAAGTGTCTGAAAGAGGAAATCATAGATCAGAACCAGAGGGAAATGCTATAAAATGAAACAGGTTGATACTTGCACACATAGCCAGATTAAGTCATTAGCCAGCCAGGTTTATGTTTCTTCTAAGATCTTGCCTCTCGGAAGGCCTCAAAGGTAGTTGACATTATTTATTTAAAAAAAAAATTCCCTCTAATAACATCCTAGTTTCATTTTATTAGTACAGGTGTTTAAGATCGCACATAGCATTATTGTGCAGTTCCCAGTGCGATCTTGAACAAATCGTGGAAGCAACATCCCACAAGAAAGCTGCTATAGGGCCACCTGCCCCCTATCACACAAACCATCCGAGTAAGACAAACAAGACATGCTGGAGACACTGTTGGAGAAGTAAGGATGAACTCATAAGCGACGTGCTTCTATCGAAACCAGCACATGGACATGTTAGTGTGGGTTGTCCAGCAAAGACCTACATAGACCAGCTCTGTATGGATACTGCATGCTGTATGGAGGACCTCCAGGGGTCAGTGAATGATAGTGATGGTTGGCGACAGATTGTCATGGATATCCACGCTGCTATCGTGACATGATAATAATGAAATTTACAGGTGTTTGGTGATACCTTATATTTTGTGCACAGATATATTTTTTTAAAGAATTTATAATCTTCTTGGAAGACATCCTTCCCCAAAATAATAAACTTTTATAAACGTTTTAAATTTAAAATTATTTCTTAATTTTAGTCCTGCAAGGGCACCTCACATGGTGTAATAAATAGCTAACAAGCAGACCATTGATAGTGATTTCTCTGAATTTTTAAGATGAGGCTTGATAATTAGTATTATTTGGATTATTCGGACTATTGTCCTCATCTTTATTGTTATCTGTACAACTTTTCGGCCAATGTGTCCAATTGGACACATAGCATAGTGGATAAAGGTGTTGGGTTAAGGCAGTTCTAAGTGACAGTTATCTCTAGGCTGCAGGTTCAATCCTGGTCAAGGCGACAGTAACATAAGATAGTAATTAACACAGCTTAACACCTGTACCCCAGCTATGGTTAGTGGAATGAGAACAGGATACCCCCATGGATTGAATAAAGGGTTGGGTTCAAAGTTCTATGATGGCTCCCAATTATGATAAGAAGGTTCCTGAGTCCGAAAAGAAAGTTTCCCGAGTTCAAGAAGGCCCCTGAGTCTGACAATAAATTCCTGAAGAAGGACGGAGGACACATTGGCCGAAAAGTTGTACAGATAACAATAAAGATGAGGACAATAGTCCGAATAATCCAAATAATACTCATTGATAGTGAGTTTGATTCTCACTTGGTGCACTATACTTCTGGCCTTGTGCCACATCTAAGCTAAGCTTAGTAAATAACTATACCAAGAGGATATGGGCACCTCACATGGTTAGCAAGCTAGATTAGCTGACCATTGATAGTGAGTTCGATTCTCACTGGGCGCCCTGTACTGCTGACCTTGTGCCACATCTAAGCTTAGTAAATAACTATACCTAGAGGATATGGGCACCTCACGTGGTGTAATGGTTAGCGAGCTAGATTAGCTGACCATTGATTGTGAGTTCGATTCTCACTGGGCGCCCTGTACTGCTGACCTTGTGCCACATCTAAGCTTAGTAAATAACTATACCTAGAGGATATGGGCACCTCACGTGGTGTAATGGTTAGCGAGCTAGATTAGCTGACCATTGATTGTGAGTTCGATTCTCACTGGGCGCCCTGTACTGCTGACCTTGTGCTACATCTAAGCTAAGCTTAGTAAATAACTATACCTAGAGGATATGGGCACCTCACGTGGTGTAATGGTTAGCAAGCTAGATTAGCTGACCATTGATAGTGAGTTCGATTCTCACTGGGCGCCCTGTACTGCTGACCTTGTGCCACATCTAAGCTTAGTAAATAACTATACCTAGAGGATATGGCACCTCACGTGGTGTAATGGTTAGCAAGCTAGATTAGCTGACCATTGATAGTGAGTTCGATTCTCACTGGGCGCCCTGTACTGCTGACCTTGTGCCACATCTAAGCTTAGTAAATAACTATACCTAGAGGATATGGGCACCTCACGTGGTGTAATGGTTAGCGAGCTAGATTAGCTGACCATTGATTGTGAGTTCGATTCTCACTGGGCGCCCTGTACTGCTGACCTTGTGCCACATCTAAGCTAAGCTTAGTAAATAACTATACCTAGAGGATATGGGCACCTCACGTGGTGTAATGGTTAGTAAGCTAGATTAGCTGACCATTGATAGTGAGTTCGATTCTCACTGGGCGCCCTGTACTACTGACCTTGTGCCACATCTAAGCTTAGTAAATAACTATACCTAGAGGATATGGACACCTCACGTGGGGTAATGGTTAGCGAGCTAGATTAGCTGACTATTGATTGTGAGTTCGATTCTCACTGGGCGCCCCATACTTCTGACCTTGTGCCACATCTAAGCTAAGCTTAGTAAATAACTATACCTAGAGGATATGGGCACCTCACATGGTGTAATGGTTAGCGAGCTAGATTAGCTGACCATTGATTGTGAGTTCGATTCTCACTGGGCGCCCCATACTTCTGACCTTGTGCCACTTCTGAGCTAAGCTTAGTAAATAACTATTTCAGTCCCGCAATTTAGTTACAAGGCGGTAAAAGAATAGTTTGATCTCAGCTTGTGTGTGTGCGCATATTTGGATGTTTATATGAGAGATTTGGTTGAAAAGTGTAAAATAGGGGTGGAGCGGAAATTACCTGTGCATATGGATTTGATTTGGAGAAAGATGAGATTAAGATAAGGAACAGGTATATACATACATACATACATACATAATTATATATATATATATATATATATATATATATATATATATTTGTATATGTGTGTGTAGAGAGAGAGAGAGAGAGAGAGAGAGAGAGAGAGAGAGAGAGAGAGGGGGGGGGAGAAGAAACGTAAAAAAGACCTGTTAAAATAAAGAAATAGAAAAATATAATATCTACAGGACAAGAGTATGACTTAAAGATAGAGCAGAAATGGTAAGTAGAACTTGGGAAACTCAAAAAACTCAAAAAACGTAAAGAGGTGGAATAGTTAAAATGGAAGAGAGAGAGAGAGAGAGAGAGAGAGAGAGAGAGAGAGAGAGAGAGAGAGAGAGAGAGAGAGGGGGTAAATTGAAAAAAGAAGAAAGAAAAAAGAAAAAAGAAGAAAAAAAAGAAGAAAAAAAAAGAAAGAAAAAAGCAAAAAAAAAAAACAGAGAGGAAAGGAATGGGTTTCATGATTTTAAGAAAAAGGTTGTAAAATAAAAGGGATTTATATCAGATGATAGCCAGGCCAAAAGGGAGAGAAGGTAAGAAAGAAGAAGAGGAAAAGACAGACCTGTTAAAAAGAAAGATAGAAAGACCAAAGCAAAACCTGTTAAAAGAAATATTGAAAGACTAACTAGAGAAAGGGTAACCGAGGACCAGTTATTAGAGTACGAACAGATTAATGTGAAAGGGAAGGCTGTAGAAATACTAAAGGGACTTGTACAAGAGGGTGTGAGGCAGTTCAAGTCTGCCAGTCAGGCAATCCAAAGCAGTCAGTCAGTAGTTGAATAGAATAGTTAGAAGAGGGAGAAGAAGGATATTATGAGAGGTAGTGGCGGCAACCGAGGAGGAGGAGTTGATAGTGAAGCTACAACAAGCTGGTAACAGTAAGCACAGCTCGGCTACAGCCAACATTAAGCAAAGCATAGGCAGTCATGGTGGAGTAGCAAATATGGCGGACTGGCAAAGTAGGTGTCGAACTGTTGTCTCCTTCCTAATATTATTTTCTTCTTTCTCCTTCTTCTTCCCGCATCGCTTCGAGATGTGACCGTCGTCAACGTCGACATAATCTTTGTCGTCTTCGTTGTTGTCGTCACATTGTTTTTTCTTTTTTTTTTTTTTTTTAGAGAAGAAAAAACTTTAAAATTATAGTAATAATAATATAATAATAATAATAGGCTTACTTCCTAAAGAAGAGAAGAGAGAGAAGTTCCCCTTTTTTTTTTCTTTCAGTGTATTAAAAAAAAATTAGGGGAAAATTTAACTTCGCCACCACCAACAACAACAACACATCAGCACGCAACAAACAAAATTTTACTGGAAAAAGGAGAAAAAAAATTGACTGGATACTGTCGGAGAAATTTCCAATTATTGAGGATCCTGGATAAAATTAAAAAAAAAAAAAGCAAAATTTGGGGGGAAAAAGAAAAAGGATAAGAATTTTATTACAAGAGGATGGCCGAAAGGTTAGTATTTTATTTGTACCTTTTCACTTACATCTACAAGTTTTCATAATACCGTAAAAATCTATTTTTCGTGGATTGCCTGTCTGTCATTCTTGTATTAATTCCAGTCCTTTTCCTCCCTTTATTTAAAACACCTTTTTTGTTATTATTTAATGCTACCTTATACTCTCTCCCCTTAATCTTCAAAAATAGTTTTATTTTATTCTATATCGGTCTCTTTTACTTCCATTTTAAGGACCTCTTTAGTTTTTACTATTATTATTATTATTATAATATCCCCTTTTCTTCTTTCTTTCCTCAATTGCTCATAGATCTCCACTACTTCACAATATTATATACCTTAAATGTTATATATTCAAGATAGACACTGCGGTTGTAAAGTGGGGGATCATCTGATAAATTAAAATCTGTTATAAACCGGTCACCTACTTTATGATCACTGTGCACATTTAATATATTCTTTTTTTTCTTTTCTTACAATCTCTAACTGTTGTCTGTTTTCTTCTCTCTTTTTCACACTTCGATCTCACTTGATTTTTTTTTCTCCCTCAAAACCACAAACATCCCGGTTGTTCATTCATTTTTGTGAACATACCTTTAATCACCAAGTAAATATATATATTTTAAACATATTTTTTTCTCTCCAATAAATTCATGCACACCTCAATATTAGTATTGTTATCATTTACGGTATTAAATTCTGATCATCAATCGGAAAGTGGGGGATCTGTTTTTAATGCAAATTAATTATTAACTAACTCTAACCCACCTACCTTGTTTAATGTTTGCCAATATGATTTCCTTAATTTACAATGTATGTTTCTTTATTGATGTGCCGATCGAAAAACTATGAACAAAAAAGAGCAATCGGTTGTATATGTGTTGTTACTTCATTCATTTGCCAAGAAGGCGGTATTATAAGTTTTAGGCTTTTATTTTTTGGGCTTTCTGGAGTGGAAAGCTAAACTATTGTTTATTATTATCATGCTGGTCGCTTTTGTTTTCAAGTCAATCAATATTTATAATAATAATAAATAGAAAAAAATACGTGATATTCTCTTTTTGAAGTAGTATAATGCTCTTCCCAATCTGATTGCTGTTTTTAAGTATTGTGTGTCAACTATTAGACTATATTGATATATTCTTCTGACCTACACTCTACTTGTACGATTTTTTGATTTGACAGTGAAATTAAATAATAGTAAAAATAGATTAAATATATACAATGAATAAATTACTATTCCCTTTTCATCAACATGCTGGAATTAGAAATACTAAGTTATTTGTATTATTTATTATTATTATCAATAATAATTTTCAATTTTAGTTTAGCGCTCCCTAATGAAAGGGTGGAGTGTGTCCACTGTCACTACTCACTATTATTGGTAATTATTATGGGATCTGCTTTTTGAATTCATAATCGAACTCAATATGATTGCAAAGTGAAAAAAAAAAGTGAAATAAGGGTGACTTTTATGGTAATATCCAATGTTGAGAAATATTTTTTATTTGCATATGTAATGTTATGTTGTGGAGCGTTTTTTGTTACCGTTTTTAGCTAAGGTCTAGATTTTGGACCCTAAGAGTAATAAATAATAATCTGTATTAAAAAAAGAGTCTTTAATGTCCAGTGAACGTGTTCAATATTATATCTAATATTATTATTACTACTACTACTACTGCACGTGTGGAGTGAAACTGGGTGTGGGTAAATGTTTTTATGGTGATACTGATCGCACAGACCTGTAACTTTAGGGTCTTCTCTCTTTCCATTCAGTACTTGTATTTTTATTTATATTGTTTTTTATTTTTAGTTTTGTGTTCTTTTTTCCCCCCCCTTTTCCCCCTTCTGACTCCCTTATTTTCTTAAGTAATAACTTAAAAGAAGAAAAAAAGAAAGTGTTGCATTACAAAAAATGTCTGTTGCGTACAAATATTGACACTTTGTGACGTTATTATTGATAACAATAACTTAAAAGGAAGGAAGCAAGCATTTAGTTAGTCGGCAATATTTCGTTACTCTCCCTGTTGAAACCATGATCTTAGTTTGACAAACCGTTTAAGGTTTAATCCCACGAACATAACGATAGGTAAAAATAACGTTATCGATTTTGATTAAATTGAACGTGCGATGAATTAAAGGGTTCATTTTATTAGTTTCACTTACTTTTTGAATGTACCAAAAATACTTTTTTAAAAGTAACTATATACTAAAGTTTAGTGAGTTACGACAGTAGTAACCTTTTTCTTTTTATAGTTTCAGTACAGTTTAAGACTTTAAGTCGAATACTGTACTCAATGAATAAGTCGTAGTAGTGACTACTCCGCTTTAGGGTATTGTTGGTTTTATCATTCGAATAAAATTATTTAAAGATTAGAATTACATTAATTGTGATTGTGCCAAACAAGAAATTACATAATAAAAGGCTACCACTTAGGTTTATATTACTAATTGTTTTGGCTATAACGCTAATATGAATCTGACTGTACGAATGAATGAAAAAGCCGGTTATTCAATATACCGGCCCATGACAAAATCCAAGGATCAACTGTGCTATTTATTTGATCTATATCTTTTTTCTATATCTTTTTTTTAGACAACCACTAAAATACTCAATAGAATCAATGCTAGGAATAATTGAATTTAACTGTGCAATATAAATACGTTTGTATATTTATTTAAAAGATAAATAAATGAAGGATTTTTGTTTAATTTTATATTTGATCCACCCCCTTTTTTACCAACTTGATGCAAGGCGCTGCGGACAGATGGTAAGGGTAAGGCGATATGACAACACAGCAGCTAACAAATATTTGATATAAGAAGAACCATACCTAGAAAGAACTATCGATTTGTTGACAGAATAGATGAATGTTGAACAAATTTATGTAGCTAACTGCGGAATACTCAATTCTGTAAATGAAGTCACAAGTAATATAGAAACGATGCAATAATGTGTATCGGTCGAAAGTGGAATTATACATAAGATAATCGGACTTCACACTTCAGGGCGCATTGCTTTACGGTTATAAAATAAATGCAAGATTGGTTGAAAATTTGTCATTTTATAATTAAAACTGTTTAATTAGTTTCTAAATGCAAGCTTGATTCATATTTTTTTTCCATTTAGATGAGCCTCAATTCCCGTGTAGTGTAGCCACCATCTTGGATCGTCGTTTAGGAAGATTTAAAATACCGGGGATAAAAAGAACTAGAATTAATATAATAGATTTCAGCATTGAGAATTCTTACTTTATACCTAAACTCAATTAACTTTAGCCACTCAGTAGTAACTTTAACCCTGAACTCACCTTAACCCTGTTTGTTGCGTCAGTGATGATCGCGTAGTCACCCTGAAAAAAAAAAAAAAAAATTTCCAATATTTTTCTACACAGAATATTATTTCCAATGATATAAAAACCTTGAACATTTATTTTCGAAATATACCTTTCTTTCTGCACTACAAAATAAAAAGGTAAATTTATACTGCAATAACTGCAAATACAACAATTTACCGACAGACAACGGGCAGTATGTTTGGTCACGTGACCCACCTTATCTTAAATCGCACAAAATTGTCTTTCGTAATTTTCAAAATGATTTTTTTTTAATTATTTAAAATTTATTTATTTACTTTCAATCATTGTGGTTTTCAACAATTTCTGAAAAATAATGTTGCAACAAATGGTATCAATTCAAAATGTGTAGAGAACTGTAAATAAATATTTGCTCTTCCTTCCGGGTTGAGGTTTTTTCCGCCCCCCCCATCTCCCCCCTCTTCTGAGGAGAACCTGATGATCAGGTACAAATCGAACAGGAAGAAATGTACAAAAAAAAAAAAAAAAAAAAGAAAAAGATTTATTCTGGTTTCTTTCCACCATTTTTAACTATTATAATTATCTTATCCCTGATTTCAATATTTCCTTCATTAAAGAGCTAAATCAGCTTTCAATGATCCACCAACAAATTTACCTTGATACCTAATTGTCAACAATTGTTTTAAAAATGCATTTAAGCTTTCACCTGGATGTGACATCATAAACTCATGAGTGAACATTATTGTTTTTTATACTTAAAAGTTTATTTCTTAATCAAAATAAATTAAAAAAAATATAGATTAAAAAAAAAATTGTATAGTATATATTATTATGCTTCAACAAGAAGATCGAAATGAAAAAAAAAAAAAAAAAAAAAAAGAAAAAGGATTATGAACTAGCATATGATTAACTTTTAATAAGTAGTGTCTGAAAATTTCATTATTATTCCTATTTTTAAAGTTAGGTTGATTCTCACAACCTGTTCGTTTTCATCATTGGCATCATGTCTAGCTTTGATTAACAAACGGAGCTGAACCAGGTCTACATTCACTGATTGATTCTAAAGTAGTAGTAGTAGTAGTGTGCACACACACAGTATATATATATATATATATATATGCTTTCAGATAACTGTCTGTCCATGCGTGTGTGACTGATTGCCTATTGCATTTCGATCTATCTTTGCTTTAGTTTACCGCCCTCTCCCTCTTTCTCACTAGCACCAGCCATACCCTCCTTCTCTCTCTCTAGCACTTGCACACACACACACACACACACACGCATCACACATTGTATTTGCCTGTAACACTTAGGTAACTTTTTGTCTGTCTCTTGTTAGGGTTAAGCTACGACCGACAACCATCCATTCATCTTAATCCATCCATTTTGCAACTGGCAATATATATATATATATATATATATATATATATATATATATATATATATATATATATATAAAGAAAGTTTTTCTTACCTGTTCAGTTAATATCAATTGGTGTCACATTGCTTAGCAAAGAACCTCTTTAGAATTTTTTTCTCTCGCACATTATTGTCATATAATTTATCAGCATTGTTATCAAAGTCGTCATAGCCATTCATTATCATTTACTCTTTAGACATACACACACACACACACACACAATATCGTTTTATATGCACAATGCATATATATATATATGGATCCTTATTTCTTC
>CM042154.1:73864790-73987290 GCA_023376005.1 Doryteuthis pealeii | reverse complement strand
AAAAAAAAATCGAACTACTAAATCATTGTATTTATTCCAATTCTATATAAAACATTGCGCGCTTTTTATTTTATTTTAATTTTATTTATTTATTTTTTACTTATATAAAAAGGTATCAAATAAAAAAAGACAAAGGACTGAGATTATAAATATGCATTTGACAACTGTAGTTTACATAGATTATAAATTTGACACATGCCATATTAAATACAATCACATTCACATTTTGAATGGTTATGTAGCTGGTTTTGAGACTATTATTGTCTTGATGCAATGGTGATAGAGCACAGTGTCATGTGATGTAGAAGAATGGAAGGGTGGAGTGTTGGCTGTCTACTACTGCTAGTGAGTGATGGTCAGGTTTTAGAGGAGGACGAACAAGCTTCTTCTTTACTCCCCTACCTTCTGAATGCTCTGTTTGTGGTTTGATTTTCTTTGCTTTTTAAAGACCCTAGTTTTTACTCAAATTGTGTGTGTGTCTACACTAGACATACTCCGTTCTTAGTCTGTGTGACAAATGACACTGATAAGGACAATATTATTGTGTATATTTACACACACACACACACACACACACACACACACACACACACACACACAGAATAATGACTGGTTATACATAACTTCAATGGGTTCTCAAAAAAGCCTAAAAAATATCATGTTACACGAGCATCATTTTTATTCTTTTAGTGTTAATTTTGTAATAATATTACTGTAGCAATTTTGTTCTACTTATTCAAAAATGTGACTTGAGTGTTGTTGATATACCATACCTCACCATTTCTATAATAATAATTTTGCCTATTAGTTTTTATATATTTGTATGCATGGTCTTCAGATTATTAGACCAATATTTTACTGAATAATTACTTTCTTATACTTAAATATTAAATATAACATATTGCAATAATTTGCCAAAGCTTTGAAAACAACTTTCAGTTTCACTTTTGATATTTTTGAAGGATTGTTGCTCTGCTTATTAGTTTAAAAAGATAGATTTGAATTTTTCTCAATTTATTATTATTTAAAAAAAAATGTTTTTTTTTTGTTAAGAAGTGATAGATTTTAGTCTTGAACCTTTTAACTAATTAGATTTGTAGCTTAATACATAATTAAGTACCCAAGTCCACAACACCACTATATATATATATATATATATATATATATAAAGTATATAAAAAATGGAATCAAACTTGACATTATAAGGTATAGATTAGGTATACCCAAAATTGGCCTAAAATCCGTTTTTGACAAAATGAATTTAGCCCCCCCCCTACAGAAAATAATTTACCAAAAATCAGGGAATTATCGGATTTTAATGAAATTTTCAGTGTTGATTTATCAATGAATGAACTTTATAATGCATTATTTATTTTATTTCAAAACTTTCTCATTTTTTTTCAGGTCACTTTATTTTGACCCCCCCCCTTATTTTGAGGGTGTAAAATCTCGGCGAGTTGTTCCTTGTATGATACTAATTACAGTAGAAATAAAAAGATAAAAGACCGAAATTGTAAATAGAAAAAAAAAAATTATGGGGAATATTTTATAAGAAAATAAGTACCAAAAATCGGAAAATAAAATGTTAAAAAAAAAGAATTAATTTTTTGGAGATTTCTTTTTTACTCATTTCGATAATTATTTAATTGGCTATTATCTTATAAAAGAAAAAATTATACATCGATATTTTTTTCTGCTTAAAGGAGGGGGGGGGTACATTTTCAATAGTTTTTCTTCAAAACGTACACTTTGATTGACTAAAATAAGGTTTGCATTAAATAGATATTTATTTTTAGAATCTAAAAATATAACATTTTAAAATTAACATCAGAATATTTTTATTTTAAATGAATTTTATATATTAATTTTTCATAGCAAAAATATCTAAAGTTTTGAAATAAAATAACTGATGCATTATAAAATTCATTAATTGATAAAGCAATACTTAAAATTTCATTAAAATCGGATAATTCCCTGATTTTTGGTGAATTTTTTTGCAATCGCGAATGTTACATTAAATTTGTAAACAAGCACTTTATACCATTTAAAAAGAGCCAAAATGGCGAACGCGAACGAAATTGACCAAAACAAATCGTTTTAAAAGTATTAAAAATAAACTGCATATGTAATGATATTTTTCTTTTTTTAATGATGGTCATTATGTTACTACTTATCGTTTTAGACAAAAGTTTGACCGTAAATAATAGATTTAATTAATTTTAATTCGTTTTTAAAATTTTTAGTAGACAAAAAATTGGGTATACCTAGTATAGATATAGAAAAACAATAGTAAATATTGTGCTAACAAGTGCCTGTTTCAACTCTATGGGGTTTATAAAATGTAATTCAATTGAAATCATTTTAAAATTAAAATGAAAACAATTGAAAAAGACATTTTATAAACACTAGTCATCTTCAGAGCACATTTTTTGATTGAATGAAAAAAGGAAATCTAATTTGTTTTTCTATATCTATACCTTATATATATATATATATATATATATATATATATATATGGTTATCACTAGCTTGGTGAATTAGTGGTGGACCAAGTTTTTGCGGTATTATTAGTGGAGTGCTCAATATCAGTATTAGTGCTATTATATATATATATATATATATATATATATATATATATATATATATATATTATGTGTGTGTGTGTGTGTGTCTGTTATTATGAATTATTCACACAGGAAATATTTATTTTTCAATGTGAAATTCTTCTTTATTAAATGTACTTACCCCAACATATACTATCATAAATCACATTGATCAAATATTATACAGAGAGAATTTCCGTTCAAACAGATAACCGTGTCAGGCAATGGGCTGAGTGATCAATTCTCATAGTAGTAATTGTAATAATAATAATTATATATATATATGTATATATATATATATATATATAATATATATATATATATATATATTTGTTTGTGCCGCTGTAAGTTGATAGGTAATGTACCTCTTGCTTGTGCTAGAATGTCTTGAAGAGGAAATAATTTTAAAAAAATCAGGAAGATAAATGTCTTTTTGATTGGTTATGACTTGTCAGTAGCTTTACTTGTCCATCATGTGTTTTCATCAACATGGTAACACCAGTCTCCCTTTTCTATGCATTAAAAAATAATCACTTTACACTAAAAAACGTTTCATTCTTTTTCTTTTTTTTTTCCGTTTTTCAGATTATGGAAAGATTATTTTTAAAATGGGGGGGGGGTGAGAAATGTTAATGGAACGTGTGAAATAGAATAAAAATAATGAAAAAAAAAAAAAAATGAAAAATATAAATGAATGGAATAATTAATAAATTCTTAGTTATAAATGCTTTACTCAAATTTACAAAAAATAAGAAAAATAATGAAAAAAAAAAAAAAAAATACACATGCCATAAATGTCATTTTTTTTTCTTTGCAAGAAAAGTAGACATTAGTAGACAATACCATTGAATCAGGTTGGAACTGGAAACTGTACTATTTTCAGTTGGAATATACTTAATTTTTTTAATTGTTTTACTTTTTACTTATATTTTGGTTTTAATTTATGCAATCCGAAATGAAGGAAGGAAGATTATTATCCCTCTCTTTTTATCCAGAATGTCAAGGTTACGAGGTTTTTCGGAGTTGTATTTTAACCCACCTTTCTGGTAACAAGTGTTAGTCTGGAAAAGGGAAGTAAATCTTTGCATATTGAAATTGTTATAAATTAACCTGGTTACATCAAGCAGAATTCGTCTTAGTCGTAATGTTCGGTCATTCACTCTTCTTTTCCTCTTTTTTTTTCTCTTTCAATTTCTATTTCACTTTCTTTTAAGTCGCTTCTTTTTACTGCAGAGAGGTCTTTCTTGCCTTTGTGAAAGTCAAGAAGAATGTACGTCAAAAATCAGTTTCCAGTATGTAAGTGAGACTAGTTGTGTTTTTAAAAATAATTATTTTGGATTGATAATTAATTAAAATGTTCACTTCTATCAAATTAAACTTTAATAGAAGTGAACATTTTTTTTTATTCCAATTGAGTGAGTAAACTTTTAATAAATTGTTTTTTTCTAATTTTTCATTTGAAAGATCATGACGGTTTTACCATAGGAAAATTGGGTAGACTGTGAATTCAGGGACGTAAATTTTTTGGGTCTCAGAATTGCATGAGTAGACTGTTTAATTTTCTTTCTTTATTGTGACTCTGAAATAGAAATATCGTTAAATACTTGGCAAAATTAGTAGCGAATTGTAATTTTCAGTTTATTTCAGTATAGGACTTGATAAGTTTATAATCTCAATTCCCATAAAATAACGCTGAGGTAAAAAAAAAAAAAAAAAAAAAAGAAGTGCATAACTGAATCACTAGGCAACAACTTTAAATCTATACAACATCAATTAATGCTGTCGTTTGATTTAAAAACAACAACTTATAAATGAATTAACGTATTGAATTATGTTTACCTTAGAGTTGGATTTTTATCAAAAGTATTAATCCCAGTTGAGAAATTAAAAATATATACATTGGACTTCAAAAAGCAATCTCCTTGGTCTAGCGCTAGTGAAAAGGGGATAGACTCACGCCTGACTGATACCGACTTTAGACCATCCTGACGACTTAACTTTTTTTTACTTATTTCATATTCCATTAACATCTGTTTGGTAGAGTATAGTAAAAATTTACGCCCCTGAATTCACAGTCTACCGGAAAATTAATTGTATGTCTGTGTGACTGTAAAACGTATTATTTTAAAAAAGAGAGAGAGAGAAATTAATGACATTGAATTGTTAGCAAAGCAAATTAAGTCGGAAAACACACATTTTACTAATTTCCGTTTATTCAAAAGTTTTTTCCAATCCAAAAACTGATAAAATAAATGGTGTCTAAGTAGTGGCTTAATGATATCACCTTTAAAGATTGATTGATTGTTGCTTCACCTGTTTTTATTGAACAGAAATGTTTAATTACTTTTTCTCCTGAATAAATTGAATCTTTACGGAATCACGTGTGCTGCTTCAACCATCTTTCTTTGATTTGTAAGTTAACTCATTCAGGAATATCATTTATTTCAGTAGTTCTCAACATTTTTTTAATTTTTTTAAACCAATTTTTTACCCCTATTTTACTCTGGTGGACCTCAGACTCCAAAACAATCTCCTTGGTCTAGTGCTAGTGAAAAGGGGATAGACTCCCTCGCTATCTGGCTGATACTGACTTTAGGCCATCCTGTCGACTTTACTTACTTATAAGTAATTTATTGCACATAAACTTCAATAACTAACTTCTATGGGTGCCCTGGATATGACGTTAAACTGCATCTCCTGGTGAGGTTCCAATTCTGGAGCTCTGGGGAGTGTGGAGAACCCTTTCATCGCCATTACTTCTAGGTCGACTTTGACCCGGATTTATAATACTTGTTAGGGCCCTATTTATGGGTTAAATAGTTAAAAAATGAGTTTTTTTAAAAATGTGTTTAAAAAAAAAATTGAGTTTGAAGAAAAAATTTAATAAAATATTTTTTGTTTGCCTGGACCAAAAAAACATTATATGGTTCCCCCGGCGGTCCATGTGGCTCTTGGTTGAGAACCACTGGTCTAGTGTGAACTATTAAAAAAAAAAAAAGTCTGAAACTGCTATTGTATTGCCAAGTTCTGCTCATTTCAAACTTTTGATAACATTAATCTCAGTGGAGGGAAAAGCTGCAAATAAATAAAAAAAATTGACAATTTGTCTGATCTGGAACCCAATTAAAATGATATACAAGATTTGACCATTTGGTAGAAAGGCTGAAAGTTCAAATAGCTGTTAAAATTTAACCCAAATTAAACACCATGGATTGATGCAAGTTATTATTTTCTTCTCCTTAGGTTTTCAAAATTTAGAATTATGGACATTAAATGTTTTGGTGGGACAGAAAATTAATCTAGTTAAAAGATTTATAAATTTGGTAAAATGTGAAATGGTTAAAGTCATGGTAAATGGACTCGTCACCCCGAGTTCAAATCCTGGACGTGGTAATTGCATTTCACTTAGCGCTAATACCCTTGGGAAAGGTATGAATTCTACTCTCCCTCCAGCTATGGGTAAATAGTAGGGCAGATTGGGCTCTTTAACCTGGTTAGGTAACCGGTCTAGGAAAAGGAAAACTCTGAATTCAAACCTGTTGAACTCCGCTTAAAAATTGACCTTGTGTCACATCCTGCTCGTGCGGAGGGGTTGGTAAAATATATATAGGTAAGAGCAAAGCAGAACTTGCTAAAACTTGGTAATCTGTTTTTTTCTGAGTAGAGAGAAGCTGTACTGAAGACAGACTGGTTGGCATTATATATATATATATATATATATATATATATAAAAAGGCCATATGGTTTTAAGGTTTGTTTATTCAAGATTAAATCTTTTAGTTCCTATGAAGTATGTTCAATATGATACTTTAAAAAGGTATGTGTCTTTATGAACTAGCAGTTAATCTTGTCTAAGCCAAAAAGGCATCAATATATTAAAAGTGTTAATATCATTTAAACTTCAGTGGAAAAGCTCAGTCGGAAGAGTACCCACCTAGGACCACAAGGTTTTTGATTCAATACTGGTCCCCGCCAACACAGCGTATGAGTAGCACAGCTTAGGTAATCTGGTAAGTGCAGTAAAGTGGGGAGCTGATGGTATGTGGAGCACAACCTCCCTGGTCTAGCACTAGTGAAAAGGAGATAGACTCTCTCACTGTCTGGCTGATACCAACAACAGGCCACTTTTAAGAAGATATTCAATGCATTTGTAAAAAATAAATAAATGAATAAAATTTTTTTAAAATTGGAAGTTTTAAATTAGCGCCAGTGAGAAGGGGATATACTCCCTCGCTGTCTGGCTTATACTGATAATATCCCACTCTGCAGACTTTACTACTACCTTTTTAAGAAGATATTCAATGCATTTGTAAAAAATGAATAGATAAATAAATCTGATTACTTATCTGATATGAAGCAACACTGCAAAGATTAAAAAAGCAGAGATGCTGATAGGTATGCATCCTGCGTCCCTGACCTGACGCACAAAAATCTAAAAGGACGCAGTAAAATCTTATCTATACATCCAAGTGTTTTTCTTTTTTCTTCCCTCACCATTTCAAGCTAACAGTAAATACATTTCAATAGTTTCTTAGAAATGAATTACACAGGATAGGTTACAAGGTAGGAGTTAGATAGCTTTAGTTGGACTCATAAATTTCCCCAAGGCCTCCTTCAAAGCAAATATGGGAGTACCAGGATGCACTAAATCAAAAAGCTATCAGCATAACTGAAAAATTGGATTTAAAAAAAAAAAATTTTTTTTAAATTTAAAAAATTTTTTTTTTTTAATTGGAAGTGAAAACTGATTTATTAAAAAAAAAAAAAAAAAAAACTGTTTTAAAAGAAAAGACTGATATGTCCATTTTAAGTTTACATTTTTTTTTTTTTTAATGCTGTCATTTGACTGAGTTGATCTCTTGTTTGCCTTTGCAAAGTAGTGTTAATGATTGCAGTTAATAGTCTCTAAGTTGCAGTAGTGACAACACCTCTACCCATTGCAAATGTCTGCTAGTATACACTGAATACAGGCATCAATTAGGAGAGACATTGTCTCATTTTTGTTATTCTTAATTTAATTTGGACAGAACTTGTTGACCAGATAGATCATAAGTAATGGTAACAGGAGTGTTGGGAGTTGGTTTAAAATGAATAAAAGTGAAAATGAACTATTAGCACTGACATTTTTGGATTGAGCTTTTTCTATCACAGATTGTGAAGAATGTAGATAGCTTAGGAGTGTCAGTAGATGACTTTATGGTTTCAAATTTAATGACCGGACAACATTGTTATTTAACATTTATACCCTTGGGAAAGGTCTGTACCTTGCAATTCCAACCCACATAAAAAAACTGGTAATGCTTGGAGTCATGATCAAATAGAGTAGAATAAATATTTACACTGAGAATGAAAATAGTTAATGATTTTGTATTGGTGTACAGATCATAAGGTTTGTTGTGTGACTAAATTACAAATGATCTTTTTAGAATCCTATTTTTATTTATTCTGTTTGATAACTGACTTTCATCTTTTGGTTTTGAAATAATCAACCATTTATTCACAAAAGAAAATTTGAATGATACATGATTTTGGGGATGCTTAAGGCCGGAATCTTGGTGGATGAGCAGTCCATGACCTGCAACACTCCACTTAGACCCTTAATTAGGCTAGACAGGTGGTCGAAGAGGCCCACTCTGATCAATCGGCTGGTCACTTCAAACCCTAGCACCTATAAGATTGCCCCAACCCTATTGCCCTTATGGCAAGCCCCAACCCTTTTTATCTTATGGGTGCTAGAAGGCAGTGGCTGAGAGTCTACATGTCCTGGGAATGATGTTAAACTCTATCTGATAGTGAGGTTCCAGTTTTGGAGGTTTGGGGAATGTGGAGCCACCCTTCATCACCATTGCTCCCTGGTCTACTCTGACCCAGAGTGGTAGTACCTGTTAGGGTCCTATCTATGGGTTAAATAGAAAAATGTATTTATAAAAAAAATTGGTATCCATTAAGAATGAATTTATTTCAAAACTTTATCGGCCTATTATGACAAACTGAGGTTGATATGCCGTAAAACAAACCAAACCAAGATTTTGGGGAGTGGTAGTGCCTGTTAGGGTCCCATCTATGGGTTAAATAGATCAAAAAATGAGTTTAAAAAAATTGAATATCCAACAAGAATGAATAAAACAAAAACTTCTTCAGCATAAAATAACCCAACAAGGGTTGACATGCAGTAAAATCCAAGCAACTGACCCTTTTTAGGGGAGGGAGTTTTTTCCCCTCTGCCAGGGATACAGTCAACGTATTCTAAGTCTGGCCAATAGTGCATTAGGTATTAGTTTAAAGAAAAGATTTCTGCACTTTTCAAATTTGATAAAAAAGTTAAACACTGGTATTAAAAGAAAATTTGAATACCGAATAAAAATGTCTACGGCATAAAATAACCCGAAAAGGGTTGACATACCATAAAATCCAACCAATCAACAAAGATTTAGGTTGGTTGGTTGGTTATGTTTTAAGGCATATTAACCCTTTTCGGGTTATTTAATGCCAAATCAAGTTATTTTGATAAACAAAGGTCTCAGGCTGCTTATAGTACTTGCCATTGCTTTAGTGGTCACTCAATTAAGTATTAAACAGGTTTATCGCTGCTTAACTTCGGTGATCTAGCAAGAACCTGTGCTTTCAGTGTGAGTTGACCATGATACATTAAAAGAAATTAGATAATTTATGACTACATATCTTCCACTAAATCTTGTATTAACCTTTGTGGGTTATTTAGTGTCAAAGCCATCCTTGTAGAAGAACAGTAGAGGTACTGTTTAACCCATAGCTGCAGGGATGACAGGGTTCATACCTTTCTCAAAGGTATGAACTCTAATGTAATTGCATGACTGTGTAGAAGTTATCCTTCAGATATAGAAACAATATGATACTCACCGTCGCAGTGGGGTTCTAACTACCTTCGAGTTAGTAGACAAAAACAACAGACAAGCTGTAACTTAAATACAGTCATTGCATGCTGCTGGCATAATGCAAAGTGATGGCTGAAGAGTGGGTACTTATCCATGTTCTTACTCACCCTGAAACCCCCAGGATTTATTGGATAACGGCAACGTGGCACGGGCCATCCTGCAATACCAAAATACCCCCATCCAAGGTATTGGTCTATCCCCAGCACAACTCCTACTCCACCGCCGACTTCGTGATTCCATTCCTTCACAACCTATCCTCTACTAACTCGGCGGTAGAACCCCACTGCGACGGTGAGTATCATATTGTTTCTATATCTGAAGGATAACTTCTACAGACTGGAGTTCAAACTCGCTTATCTTCCACTACATCTTGTATTAACCTTTGTGGGTTATTTAGTATCAAAGCCATCCTTGTAGAAGAACAGTAGAAGTACTATTTAACCCATAGCTGCAGGGATGACAGGGTTCATACCTTTCTCAACTCGCTTAGTATAATATTGCAGTCCAGTATGTTAGCCACTATGCCATAGAGACTTTCACACTCAAAGGTAATTTGACTGATACAAGATTTAGTGGAAGATCTGTAATCATATATTATAATTATCTAATTTCTTTAAAAATATCTTCTTACTGTAACGCAGAAACAATAGCACATCACAGAGAGTTTTGTTTGCACATGATTGTTTTTTTTTTGTTTTAATGGCATATCAATCTTCATGGATTATTCAATGCCAAAACTATTGAAGTCAGTTAGTCTACTGTTGGTTTTAATAACAGCAGCTAAGTAGAACTCAAGCAGTGTCCAAAACAGCTGGTATAAATAGGAATCAAGAATGATCCATTCATGAATCTGGGTGATTTGGGTCATTCCATTCCTTGAGTTCTGATTGGTTGCTTGACTGCTTGATTAGAATGACATTGTGGAGTCTTATATATACTTTGTCATTTTGCAGTGGACTTTGTAGCATTCGAGTTTGTATTTAAGTTACAATCGCTTGCTGCCTTGTCTTCCCAGTTCGGTAATTGGAACTTATTCTTGTAGAAGAACAGTAGTGGTTCTATTTCACATCCTTATTTCGCAACAGGGTAAACACAAGGTAATAAATTCAAATAGATGTAATTTTTTGTTTCACATGGAATAACTAGATTAGCTACTTTATTTGATTTCTTTCTTTCTTCTCTCACTATAACATTCTCTACTTGAGTGTTCTATGTGATTTCATATTCTTTTTCTCTTTCCTTCAAACTCATTTTCGTCACTTTCTTTTCCCTCCTTTACTAGAGTAATTTAAAAGGATTTCAGTTGACTGACGCACATGTGTGTTTTTAACTCTATATAATATGACCGATGCCGCCATATTGAACCTGTAGACAAGCAGAAAAGCAACATGTAAGTAATCCTATCATTTATGACAGGAAATATGCCACTTATCATATTTTGATAAGAATGATGACAGCTGAAGGATAAGTATTGTTGGAGGTGCGTGGTGTAATGGTTAGTCATAGGAAATGTACTTGATGACCCGAGTTCAAATCCTGGACGAAGCTACAGTTCACATAACGCTAATACCCTTGGGGAAAGGTATGAAGCCAACTACTCTCCCTACATCTAGGTTTAGATAGTAGGGCAGACTGGGCTCTTTAACCTTGGTTAGGCAACCAGTCTAGAAGGAAAACTCTGAATTCAAACCTGTTAAACTTTTTTTTTTTTTTTTTTTAAATGTATATCACAAAGAGGAAACAAAGCAGAAATCTAAAGTAAGACCGACTCATATTCTGGATTTAAAAAAGTTAAATATTGTAGCTGAGTAGATAGCATTCCTAAAGGAGTGATTCTAAATGATCATATAGTACCTAAATAATGAGAATGGAATTGTCTGTTTTTCCTATAATGTCTGCTGAAACCTCTGAAAAGAGAAACAAGATCTCATGGGACTTGTTAATTTAACCTAGCAATTGCTGAATACTCTGTTCACCTTGCATCTTTGCTTAGTAAACCTTTTTCCCTATCCTTAATACTTATTTCTCTGATACTTGTGTTACAACATGTGGGCATACAAAAACTGCTACAGCGCTTACAAAAATGCATTGACTGAAATGGTGATTATGTAGAAAAATAGATACATGTTCAATTTTTAAACTGATTTAAACATCATTGACAATTAACAATAAACATTTCTGTGATTTCTGAATATTTTGGAGACCTTACCTTTGGAATTACCCTTGTAACTTACCTATTTTTATATCTTTGCTTAGTAAACCTTTTTCCTTATCCTTAAAACTTGTGTTTCTTGCTATTATTTCTCTGTTAACTCTGTGATACTCGAGTTACAACATAAATATTCTACGATTGATTGATTTGGTTTTTAACAACGTCAACCTGTCTAGGGTTATTTTATGCCAAGAGATAAATCGTGAGGGCTGGTCAGATTTGTTATGTTTTTTTTCCAAGGATTTTTCTTGATTTGGCAGTTGTTTGTAGTTGTTTGTTGCTAGATGGATTGGAAATCACATTTAGGAATAAGTTTATAAAGTAAAGTTCAAATTTATCATATTTTTTTGGTATAATTTCATTTATTCACAGAGATACTGATAGGTACGCGTCCTGTGTCCCTGATGCACAAAATCTAAAAGGACGCAGTAAAATCATATCCATGCATCCCAGTGTCTTTCTTTTTTCTTCCCTCACCATTTCAAGCTAACTGTAAATACATTTCAATAGTTTCTTAGAAACTAATTACACAGGATAGGTTACAAGGTAGAGGTTAGATTGCTTTAGTTGGGACCCATATATTTTCCCGGGGACTCATTTAAGGCAAATATGTGCATCCCAGGACACTTTAAATCAAAAAGCTATCAGCATCACTGTATTCAGATATTCTAGGAAAGAAGCTGTTGGAATATAACTTGTCTGATGTGGAGAAGATTCAAAATATAATTCGATGTTGCTAGTAAAACCAGTGCTGCACTTGTCTATAAACTAAGCTTAAGATATAGGTTCAGGCCAAACACCCTCAGGGTCTCATTTAAATATATATATATATATAATCATTAGTTTTTATCTGTAATGCTATTTCATCAAAAATTATATGTATATATGATTTTATGATTTTATTTCTTTAATTCTTAATGTCCTATACCACCTCATTCCACCCAGCTGGAAGTCACATTCATTTTCCTAATCCACCCCAAACGATAGACTTTGTTTAAATGTAATATTAAACATATTTATTTTTAGGGAAATAACAGGTAACTTTAAATGAAAAGGAAATTTTTAGCCATTTTTTTGATAAATCCTTAGAGGAATGGAGCTCTGGACTTAGAAAATTCTCAACAGGATGTTAAGAGTTAATATAAAAAATATTTTTTACCCAAATTCTTTTAGAGAAGTGGCTCAAATTTCATATAGCTTCAGGCCTCAGCAGGTGAATGTTTGGCCCTGAGTATGACTTTGACATTGAGTTGAATGGCCACCAAAGACGTTCAGTATTCAACTTGCAAGTTGAATCTGCTTCAGTCTACACAAATCTTTACATGGCGCTGCAAACAGGATTTTTATTGGCTGGTGGTTTTAGGGTGGATATTTTCTTTATCCATATATAATATAAAAGTAGCTCTGGGTAAATAGTAGGGTAGACTGGGCCCTTTAACCTTGATTAGGCAACCAGTTTAGGAGAAGGAAAACTCTGAATTCAAACCTGTTAAAATCCGCTTAAGAAATTGACCATGTGCCACATGCTTCTTGTGCGGAGGGGTTGGTAAATATATGGGGCCAGTTTAGCTCAGTTGGTAGAACGTCCAACTAGGAACCACAAGGTTCCAGGTTTGATACCGGCCCTCACCAACTCAGTGTATGAGTAGCACAGGGATCTGTGTGGTACAGTGAGGAGCTAATGTTAGGTGTGGTGCCCCACCTCAGATGCCAAAACAATCTCCTTGGTCTAGCACTAGTGAAAAGGGGATAGACTCCCTCGCTGTCTGTCTGAGATACCGACTTTAGACCACCCTGACGACTTATATATCAAAAAAAGAAAAACAGGATATGGCATTAAATAGCCCACAAGAGTTGATATGCCATTAAATAGAATAACCAACCAACCAACCAACCAACCAGAACTTCATTGATAGTCATTATTTAAAAAAAAAAAGTTCTGTTTAAAAGACCCATATTTTGGGAAAGTAATATGATCCCCAGCCCCATAGTACTTAGCTACTGAAAAAAGATCCTAAATAGTAGGAGATGTTTTAAGATGGATAACATTCCAAAGAATGTGAAATTTACCAAAGAATCCTAGCATGAAGCCATTCTTTGACTCCTGAAATACCTTAACACTTTCAAAGGGCAACTTACAGACTTTTACACTCATGAGAAAATTACTTTTATGACTCTTTTCTTATTGATTCAATTAAGATTGGGATCAGTTGATCCAGATGTAAAAAGCTTATATTTTCAAATGGGGGTCCCAAGTTTTTGATATTATTTTCATAGAGTATTGATATTTTGAACTAAATCAAGTAAATTCAATGTTGTCTAACTGTAAAACTCTATTTCTCTGAATTTTTTGAGTAAGAAATTTGAAAAAATGCACAGATGTTGTTAAATATATAATGTTGTTTTATTAGCTTATATTGCAATATTTCAATCCGTTTTGCAATATAAGCTAATAAAACAACATTATTTAACAACATCTGTGCATTTTTCAAATTTCTTACTCAGATATACTATCGGATTCATTTCCTTATTTTAATTGATATTCTGAATTTTTTTAGGAGGCTTGATAATTTGGATTATTCGGACTATTGTCCTCATCTTTATTGTTATCTACACAACATTTCAGCTGATGTGCCTTCTAGCCTTCCCATAGGGCACCTGCACATCAGCTGAAACGGTCGTGTAGATAACAATAGTCCGAATAATCCAAATAATGTAAAACTCCAGTTTTCATTCCCTTATCGATATACAAGGGAGAGTCAAAAATTATCCGCACTCTTGTTTTTTAATATCCTTGGGAAACGTATGAATCCAAGTATTTTCCCACCAGCTATGGGTATATTTACCCATATTTGGGCAGACTGAGCTCTTTAACATTGATATGGAAATTGGTCTAAGTATAGGAAAACTCTGAATTCAAACCTCTTAAACTCCACTTAAAAAAAACAAAAAACGAATTGACATTGTGTCACATCCTTGTTGTGCAGTGAGGGTTGGTAAATCTTATTATAATGGAGATTGTGTGTTTGTCTGTCTGTAACCGAAACTATATTACTACTCAATTCACAGTTCCCTTAGTTATTTACATCACATTCCCCATGATTTTATTTTTATTTAAACCTCAATGAATAATAAAATTGTTTTACATTATTAAGACTGTTGACCATATCTACATACTAATAACACGCAATTGTATTTATATATACAACACAATAGCGTATTACAGTGTGAATGGGAAGGCTAATTTGCATATTAATCTTAAAAAATTGATTTAATAAATATATGCTAAGTATTATGGATTTCTAATTGTTTGGTTTTATCTTATTGAATATGAGCAAAAATCTCTGGGATAAATCTTAAAAGAAATTCATTAAGAAGAAGAAATAACTGTAATATTATCCTTTACTTCCTATTTTAAATAAAGAGTTAAATTAGGAAAATTTACCAATGAAAGACTGGAGTAATGGAAAATAATGGAAGAGTTAGTTTCAAAGCTGTTCTATTTTTCGATAATACCCCCTCTGTTCCAAATCTTTTTATCTGTATTCTTATTCAGTTTCATTAGCCTTTCTAATTTAATATGATATTTTATTATATTAAAACTTAAAATACTTGCACCCGGAGGGTGCATATATTTGCTAGTAAATATAAAGAAGTAACAAGTTGTTTAAGGAAAATGAGTGAAAGGTACTTTTTGTACTAGATTTCATTTATTGTTCTTATGTTTGTAGTAGCATTTGTTTGATTATTGGTTAAGATTTTAAGATATTTTCCTATGTTCTATTTGAAATCGATGATTTTTGATTTGACAAAAGGTGGGTCCCTGTGGCATAGTTGCTAACCTGCTGAATTGCAACGTCATAGTTGTAGAATAAACATACTCACCTCCAAGGGAAGGGCGTTACTAGCGCCCAGTAACCAGACAAAAAGAAAAGAGAATGTAACCGAATACGCTCTGCACTAAATGCTTGAACACAGTCAAATGTTCAGTTTATATACATATATATGTAGATGAAAGTGTTCACTTTAAAACCAACAACCAATCAGGATCCAGGAAGTGAGCATAACCCAAATACACAAGTGGAATAGTCCAATCTACTATTTAAACAACCCACCAAGTCTGGATCCTCACGACATACTCAGCTTGCAACACAGCTGGATTAAACTCACTCCACGAATCTATAATAGTATGCGAGTTTGAACTCCAGTCGCGCTTTTGGAATAATACCCTTGGGAAAAGTAAGACCCCCTCACCATCACCACCACCACCACTAGCTGTCTAATGAATCTTACCTGTCCCATAATGAAATCTGAACAGCCTGATTTATGAACAATGATCCAATGTTCTTCTTAGTAGTTAGTACAACCTGTATTGATTATCTTGCATAATACCTGTGCAGTTTCTCCCTAAGTAAGGCATTTTGTGGCCCACTGCTGTTAACAACACTAAGTTCTCTGTGAGGGAGTGAATAATTCAGCTCGACAGAAATAATACCTGATAGCAAACTCAATTTGGAAGGTGCGTGGTGTAATGGTTAAAGTCATGGGAAATGGACTCGTCACCCCGAGTTCAAATCCTGGATGTGGTAACTTCATTTCACTTAGCGCTAATACCCTTGGGAAAGTTATGAATCCAACTCTCTCTCTCCAGCTATGGATAAATAGTAGAGCAGACTAGGCTCTTTAACTTTGGTTAGGAGAAGGAAAACTCTGAATTCAAACCTGTTAAACTCCGCTTAAAAAATGACCTTGTGTCACATCCTACTCGTGTGGAGGGGTTGGTAAATATATATAACAAACTCAATTTTCACATGAGCATGCTTTTTAGTTCTGCTTTTGATACAATTTGTTTCTATTTTTTTCTCTATTGTGTATTCATAATTTTACATTCATTATCCTTTCAATAGATTCATTTTCATGGATCAGAGAGGAAATATATACAACTTAAGTGTGGGAAACCTAATATCATTAACTTCCTGTTTAAACAAATAGATTACATAAACTATATTTAAATATTGTCCTTTACCAGAGATATACCATTGCTCATCTTGAAGTTTATATATATATATATATATATATATATATATATATATATATATTATTAATATTGATATTGTTATTATAGTGTGTACAGAAATAACCTACTCGAGTTTCACCATAAGGATCTTCAGGGTAAAATCCACCAAAATAATCAAGATATTGATTAATCACAGCTAACTTTGGGAGTTCATAAATCCGATCTACTTCTGTATTGAGCACTTTATATTTGTTATAATGCTGACTTATCTGAATAACACTTGTACCAACCAAATATTGAGACCAACCCAATATTTTTACCGGTAAGTCATTCCTTTATATATATATATATATATATATATATATATATTAGACGTTTCTTGTTGTGGTCAACACAGTTGTGGTAGCTTTGGTTGATAGTCGATAAAGTAGCATTTAATAGAGATCTGGAAGTTATAGACCGTTTCGGTAGTAATTCTTCATATTCCTTAATCTGTTTATGTCATGTGAGGTGTAAATATTAAAGTGATATCCTCATATAGAACTTGTGTAGGTTGTCCAGCGAACGTTGAAAGCTTGGTAGTTTGAAGCATGTTGGAAGTTTAATATTTTTGATGGTATTAGGAGTTATATTATTCATGAGACATCTTTTAAGAATTGGAATAGAACATATCCACACACGTGCATCCTCATTCCATAAACATTTAATCAAATGCAAAAATAAGGACAATAGTTTTTCTGTTATGATAGAGACAATAATACGCAACATTGGTAATCTCAGAATTAGAGAAAGTTTATTAATAGCTAAATTAAGTCCTAGTATAAACAATAGGTTAGAATTAAACACAATATATAATTAATTAAAATACACATTCCATATATACACATATATATATATATATATATATACATAAAACAAATAAATAAAAATAGATAAATATATGAATAGATGAAAAGAATAAAATTGAAATTGATTGAACAACGGCTATCACGATCCTTCCGCGTGGTGTTATTAAAAAAAACCCCACTAGATGCGTGGTTATAACATACAAAAAAACGACACAAAAACGTGTCCATTTAAACGTCTCTGATGATAAAGTTACTTTGAAATTGATAAGACTAAACATATTTTTATTTTAATTTTATACGCATTGTAATTGCTTTCCTATCATTAATAAATAATATATATATATTAAGGGGCTAGTTTAGCTCAGTTGGTAGAGCGTCCACCTAGGGACCACAAGGTTCTGGGTATGATACCGGCCCTTGCCAACTCGGCACATGAGTAGCATAGTTTGGATGGTTGGTGTGGCGCTCCACCTCAGATGCATGGCTTTGTTTTGACATCTAAATTGATTTGTATTATTTGTATTTTTCAGACTATTGTCCTCTTTTTTAATGTTATATGCACAACGTTTTGGCTGATGTGCTTTCTGGCTTTCTTTAGGTGTTTTTTCTCAAACTCGAGAACCTTCTCTTCAAACTCATGAGCCTCAAAGAACTTTGAACCAAACCATTTATTCAATCCACTGTGGTAGATTGATTTTATCCTGTTAACCATGACTGGTACAAGTGTTAAGCTATGTTAAGTATTCTATATTATTATCATCCTTGGCCAGGATTGAACCTGCAACCTAGAGATGATTGTCACTTAGAACTGTATTAATTCAATCCTTATATCCGTTGTGCCATGTGTTCAAATAATACAAATTATCAACCCTCATCTAAAGAATTCAGAAAAATAGTATATAAATTGATTATTTCTCTGAATTTTTGTGATGAGGCTTGATAATTTGGATTATTCGGACTATTGTCCTCATCTTAATTGTTATCTGTACAACGTTTTGGCCAATGTGCCCTCCGGCCTTCTTCAGGTATTTCTTGTCAGACTCGGGAGCCTTCTCGAACTCGGGAACCTTCTTTTCGAACTTGGGAACCTTCTTGTCGTAATCGGGAGTCCTCATGGAACTTTGAACCCAAACTAACTAAATTGATTGTTTAAAAATTAGACAATTTTTTTTTTTAACCAAATTTGAATCATTAAAGTTTGTGATTTGCTTAATAATTTTAGACAAAGTGTAAAGTAGTTTGAGTATATCTCTTTGAGAGATTTTCTTTCATTGGAGATTGTGTGGAACAAATATGTGATACCTGAAATGGAACTTGAGAAGATTTTGCCAACAGCCTGTTGCTATATCAACTGAACTAAATCTTCTCTTTGTAAGCTATACTGACATCCTGGAACAGCTATGTTGTATCAACCTGCAACCTAGAGATGATTGTCACAATGATGTGATACCTGAAATGGAACCTTGGAGAAGATTTTGCCAACAGCCTGTTGCTATATCAACTGAACTAAATCTTCTAGAGCAGATAATTTGTATCTACTGGAGCTATACTATATTTTAAAGTTTGAACCAAACCATTTATTCAATCCACTGTGGTAGATTGTTTTTATCCTGTTAACCATGACTGGTACAAGTGTTAAGCTATGTTAAGTATTCTATATTATTATCATCCTTGGCCAGGATTGAACCTGCAACCTAGAGATGATTGTCACTTAGAACTGTATTAATTCAATCCTTATATCCGTTGTGCCATGTGTTCAAATAATACAAATTATCAACCCTTTGAGAGATTTTCTTTCATTGGAGATTGTGTGGGAGCAAATATGTGATACCTGAAATGGAACCTTGGAGAAGATTTTGCCAACAGCCTGTTGCTATATCAACTGAACTGAATCTTCTAGAGCAGATAATTTGTATCTACTGGAGCTATACTATTATTTTAAAGTTTTTGCAAAAAAAAAAAAAAAAAGAAAGTGTGTGGGAGGGTGGTAAGACTTTTAAATTCAGTAGCACTTTTATCTTCTTAATCCATTAGATGCTTCTACTTAGATCTGTGTTAGGCATGTTCTTGAACCCTAAAGATAGATGAGGCTTATAGAATGTTGACTGAGATTTTTCTGTTTAATTCTCATTGCCTGAATTAGATATTTATCTGTGTTGAAATGACTGATCTTATTTAAGCATATCATATTTCTCTTGAGAACTAAGTAAATATGCCCAGAATGAAAGATCTGTATATCTATCCAACATATAAACAACATTTGTTGCAAGGTATATAATGGTGGTGGCGGAGGGGGGTGGGAAAGGAGAAAGATAAGAAGTTAGTAACGATTTATTTTTGTTAAGTGATTTGTGAACTACTTTCACTTATTGAGACAGAGTTTTGGATATAGTCTTTTTAATACTAGAATCCAGATCCTTCTAGGAAGCACTATCTAGAAATTGAGGTTAGGAAAAGGAGGAGGAGAAGGTAGGATTTTGAAAGTTTATGTATTATATGGATTCTGTTAGCAAGGTGATTTCTAGGAATGTAATGTTATATACAAGTTTATATAAATATTGGTAAAATTCTATATATATATATATATATATATATATATATGACAGGACTCAATAGCATTGATAGAGTATTTATATTCTTCAGTCTAAAGATCACATAGGCAAGAAACTATCAGTATCCAAATGTTGACTCCATGTCCATGCTACCTTGACTCCTATATATACAGTGATGCTGATAGCTCTTTATTTTAGTGCGTTAGTGGAGTTAGGGTTTTACTTATTTCCCCAGATCATAAATAAAAACCCTTCAATTTATTAAGAAACTTTAGTTGTGGCCCATTAAATTTCCTGGGGACTCATTCAAAGCAAATATGTGTGTCCCAGGACGCACAAATTAAAAACCTATCAGCATCACTGATGAAGCAGATTTTGTTTATTGATTAAAACAATTAAAAAAAAAAAAAAATCATATTTCAAAGGTCAGAAGGTTTTATAATGTGAAGCAAAGTTGATATCTTAAAATGAAATTTAACCTCACATGAGCCCCCCCCCTTTTTTTTTGAAAATTTGCATTAAAGTTCACTGTACTTGATTGAGAAAATCTTTGTTCAGTTGATTCATGCATATTCTGGCATTTAACCATTGGACTCCTCGGTTCATAATTTCAGATCTAATCTTAAATATCATGAAATAAAAGAGAGTATTGTAAAATTAGAAAATAAAGTGTAAAGTTTCATTGCCATGCATTGAGGCTCATGTTCAATGAACCTGGTCTAGATTACGGATGTCATTTTTAAAGATCTGTTTTATAAATAGAACCTGCCTGAATTTTATCTGATTTTTGTCTCAATAATCAAAATTATGATGAACAAAACAAAAATATCTCTGCACTGGTTGGCACAAATTTCTCAGAAAATTAAAGAAAAATATAATAGGATTGATAAACAAAACATTTAATATGTATACAGCACATGGATAAAAGGGTACATAAACAAAGAGTACATAAATAAAGATAAAGACACATTCATGAATGGTAAAAAGATATACATAAATGTACAGACATGAGACTAAGAATAGTCCATGCTGTATAAATCACTTACAGTAATGTAAGGGGGGGGACGAAGCCCCAACGAGAAGGGGTAGAACTTAACTAACTCATGTGTCTCGTAGTCGAGCAACCAGAAAAAAGAGAGAAGCGCTTAAATACTATAGCCCCTGGTGAGAACAAGCGACAACTCAGCGGGAAGATAATCCCTACAGGATCAGTTTTTAGTATATCTCTGAATTTTTAAAATAGATAATTTGTATTATTTGGAATATTGTCCTCATCTTTGTTATCTGTACAACGTTTTGGCTGATGTGCCCTCTGGCCCTCTTCAGGTATTTCTTGTCTGACTCGGGAGCCTCCTCAAACTCAAGAACTTTCTTTTCGAACTACAAGAAAGTTCCAGAGTTCGAGAAGGCTCCCGAGTCCGAAAAGGAATACCTGAAGAGGGCTGGAAGGCACATCAGCCAAAACGTTGTACAGATAGCAATGAAGATGAGGACAATAGTCCGAATAATACGAATCAGTTTTTGCTTTTCATTTTGTATCTTTTTATGTATTGTTAGTATATCTTTTTATTTATTTATTTATTTATAATGAATTCTGAAAATACTTATGTTTTTATTAGTATATCTTATTTCAACTGTAACCAGACAACTCATAAACCTGGTTGTTTTGATTGCAACAGCAGTCCATAATGATATTAATACTTCTATTTAGGAAAGAGTGAAAGATTATAATTAGCATTTCAAAATTGTCTCTGTTGGGAATTTAGAAGATTAAAAGATATTTTCTGAGAGCATTGACTCCTCGGAATTATCATTCAATTGTGAATTTAACTGAAAATTGCTTTATTGCTCTAAGTTAGAGCATTTTAAGTGTATTGCTCTAGTAATAATCTTGTTATGATGTGCAGTTTTTGTTGGGTTACAACTGCATATATATATATATATATATATATGCAATTGTAACCCAACAAAAACAGCACATCATAGCAAGAAACTGCTAGAGAGATTATTGGGACAAATGAATAAATACATACAAGAACAATGTAGAATTAGCATAGAGGGAGGAAGAAAAATAAATAGACGTTAGCAATTAAGTAGCCATTTATTTTTGTGTCTACACCCGTTAAATATCTCGGATCTAACAATTAGATATATAAGTTGGGGTAGAGAAGACATAAAGTCAATGGGGCTTGGTAACTGTCAGTTTCTCAACTAGGCAATTTTCAAACCAAGTTGAACTGATTTCATGTATATGATATTGAGCGCTCTTTACTCATAAATATAACAAATATATATATATATACACACACACATACTCACACACACACACACACACACATATATATTATATATATATATATATATATATATATATATATATATGATACTGATAGATTTTTAATTTAGTGCATGGATTTGATTTGAATGAGTCCTTGGGAAATTTGATGGGTCCCAACTAAAGTTTTTTTAAAATAATTATAGTTTTTATCTATGAACAACTAAGGCTGTCTAGCCCCTACCTTGTACCCCATACTGTGTAATTCGTTTCCAAGAAAATATTGAAATGTATTTACAGTTAGCTGGAAATTGTGGGGGAAGGAAAAAAACACTGGGATGCATGCATATGATTTTTATGCGTACTTTTAGATTTTTATGCGTCAGTGATGCAGTTGTGTGCGTGCCTATCTATCAGCATCTGTGTGTTATATATATATATATATATATATATAATATATATTGAAAAATTTAATAATATAAGAATAAGGATGAAAAACAGAACTCTTGTTTAGCTTGTATATTGGTTTTATATTAGCATTTTAATGTTATTTAATTTCACCCAGAAAAAAATTTCAATTTTCAATTATTACGTCACTATTAATAATATCTGTTGAAGTTAATTTAAAACTTTTGTGTATAGTCATAGCTAAGAAACTATCATCTCGGTAAATACCTTGTTTTTATGTTTCTGTCTGCTTTGAAAAATGTCCTTTTATCTCAGTTTCCACCGTGCATTCTGATTGGTCGATCCAAGTATAATTATCTCCTTTTCGAACCAAACTTTTAATTATGCGAGTGACATTACACGGATGGGAGAAACTCTACTTGTAAACAAACATGGTAAATGGCAGCAATGATGTAATAGCTGTGTGGGATCAACTCAACAGGATCTGGCAAATAAAACTCAAAAGTTTCAGTAATATAAACTCAATTTGTAATGCAATAAAAGAAAACAACAAAAAAACAAACACATTTGTTAAGTTTAATTCATATAGAAGTAATATATTATTACTCAAAGAGTTGTTGGCACCTTTCTGTCCACTGAGGACGATGGCGTAGTGTCAAAAAAAAAAAAAAAAAATTATCTGCATCTGTGCAAGTGATTTCGCAGGCCAATTCTTGAGTGACAGTCTTTGGTGCACTGAATGCACACAAACTGTGATTCTTTCTGGGGCTGCTGTCTTTTCTCCCTCTTTGCTGTCTGTCAGGGCTACTCTCCTCTCCTCGCCCCTCTCCGTGCTTTGCTTAACGTTAAGGTGCCAGGCCGCTCTATTTTTTTTTTTTTTTTTACATCTAAAGAGTAAAATCATTTATTTTGAATTTGATTAAATTTAAATCTATTAATGATGGAGATTTGGTATCAATTTGTCTGTAACCAAAACTATGTACATTGCTTACGTCACATTACCTAAAATCATCAATACATAGAATAAAGAACAACCTTATATTATATTCACTCAACTTAGACAGTCCTTGATTTTTAAACAATTTTTATTAAATACATGCCCGGTATTATAGTCTCTACCTTGAAGACATAGATATTAAGCTAATAACAGACACTATGCTTTGATCTTTGCCAATAAACCATATTCAAATTGAACCACAGACATCTAATTGTACCTAAATTTCATATACTAATAACTATCATGGGACAGAGATAGTATATATTTTGCCTTTAAGCAATATGATTTTCACATTATTAATTTTCCAAAAGTGATACTTGTTTTCTTTAACTTCTGAGGATATATATATATATATATATATATAATGATTTGATGTCAAGACTACTTAAAAGTTTATTATGTATGTTTATGTTGTTGATTATGTTTATTAGATTAGTCACCCTAAAAAGCCTATCGAACAACCAAGAAATTCTCATCACATCATCAGACAAAGGTGGAGGTGTTGTCATCATGAACTCCACACATTACAATGACAAAATGCTAGAACTACTGTCTGACCAAAACATCTACGAACAAATCTCCCTACAAACCATCACACAAAACACAAATTCTTTCAACAAATCTTACAAAAAATTAGTTGAACATGCTAACAAATCTTGGTCCTCACTAATCGAATACCACCCCACAATCCCCACAATCTATGGTCTACCTAAGACACATAAATCTGGATTTCCACTAAGACCAATAATTTCTGGTATCGGAACGGCTCCCCACAACATAGCGAAATCTTTAACCAAATTACTAACCCCACTTTTAGGCACCATTAGCAATTCCCATATAAAAAAACTCTAACGATCTAATAAACAAAATCAACAACATAAACATATATATATATATATATAGTTTTGACAGTTTAATGCACCTTTATCTGTATCTAGTGGGTGAGGCTCCAGTTCTGGAGCTGAGGTGTGTGGAGTACCCTTTCATTGTCAATACTCCCAGGTCCAATCTGACTCAGAGTGGTAGTACCTGTTAGAGTTCTATCCATGGGTCAAATATATCTGTTTGTAAATTAGATAGAAATACTTGATATTATATATAACCGTGTACAAGAAAGTTATTGTACATAAAGAATAAAAATGTATGCAATACCCTAACATCTAGGGATAAAATAACCCTAGAATGGTGAACATGTTAAAATCAATCAATCAACTTTAGAATAAGGCATTCCTGGCTTTTTGCCACTGCTATCCTAGATATGCAAATACTGTTACCTTGATTTAATTTATTGTTGTAATAAAAGCTCTAATATATATGTGTATGTGTATATTTAGGCAGGAGATTCTTTTGTTGATGTAAAAAGTAAAATCAGCAGAGTGGCCTATTGTTGGTATCAGCTGGACAGCAATGGAGTCTATCCCCTTTTTGCTAGCACTAGACGAGAGATGATTTTTTTCTGAGGTGGAGCACCACAATTACCATCAGCTCTCTACTTAAACCAAGCTGAGTTGGCAAAGACTGTAGTTGTGTTGCATCTTTGTGTGAAGGGGTTGGTATATATATATATATATATATATATATATATATATATATATATATATATATATATATATATATATAGAGTATACAGTGATGTTGATAGCTTTTTGATTTAGTGTGTCCTTGGATGCACATATTTGCTTTGAACAAGTCTCTGGAAATTTGATGGGTCCCAACTAAAGTTTCTTAATAGATTGTAGGGTTTTTATTTATGATCTGGGGAAACAACTAACCTATCCTGTGTAATTCTTTTCTAGGAAACTATTGAAATATATTTACAGTTAGCTTAAAATGGTGAGGGAAGAAAAAAGCTAAAAAAACCTGGGATGCATGGATATGATTTTACTACATCCTTTTAGATTTTTATGCGTCAAGGATGCATCTCTATGTATGTATGTATGTGTGTGTGTGTGTGTGTGTGTGTGTGTGTGTGTGTGTGTGTGTGTGTGTGTTGTTATAGATCCAACGAGAGAAAATTAAATATTTTATAAAAAAGGTCTGCAAAATGGATTGTTTTTTATTTTTATTATTATTTTACATTTGCGACATGTGTTTCAGATTTTCTGATATCTTCTTCAGGCTTTAATTAACCATATATTAACCATAATTGATTAGAATAATTAAAGCCTGAAGAAGATATAAGAAAATCTGAAACGCGTGTCGCAAATGTAAAATAATAATAAAATAAAAAAGAAAAACAACATAATCCATTTTGCAGACATCCTTATACATACATACATATACACACATATACACACACACACACACACACACACTTGCTGGTTTAAGTTAAAAGTTTATCTCTTTCAAAATTTCAGTTCTTTTTAATAAATCAATGCTTTTTATTTTTCTGTATACAATGAGTAGAACTTGCCTCTGAAGATTTTGTTTTTAACATTAGTTTTGACTTGAATTAAAGATAGCAATCTTGAAATTCTTTACAATTAGAAGTTAATCCTTTTCTGTATTAATTTGTGTGGAGATTCTTTCCATCTCTCATTTGATGCATTATTCAAGTATGCAGTTATTGGAATGTCATTTTCATTTGGGTTTTCATCATCTGGTTGTGGGATTAAATCCTAACAATAGTTAATTGACTTGGCATTTTGTTTGTTGGATAAATGACAACATATTAAACATCTAAACATTTAAACTAATTAAATCAAAGTGTGAACTATGCCAAGAATGTATTTGGTCAAGTAGCACCTTTGAAGTGTGTGGAAATACATCTATTAAAAATTACTGATAACTGATAGAAATTATTGGCATTTCAGTCTCGGAGGAAGACAATAATATAGTTTTTGTGCCCCTGAAGTTACAGCGCTTCCTGTGAAGTCCAATGTTTGAAAAACATTCTCGACCACAGATGTTGCATTTGAAGGCTGTCCCTGAAGATTTTGATGTGCTGGTGCTTTGAATATATAATTGTCCTTCTCCTAAACTGGTTACTAGCACATGCTACACTCCTCCTTACAAATGTTTGGACTGATTTCAACCAAATTTTGTTTATGATTTTTCAAGAGTCATATCTAGTTCATGCCAAAGTTATTATTATTATTAGCATTTCAGTCTTGGAAGACTATAATATAGTTTTTGTGCCCCTGAAGTTACCATTTTTGAAAAACATTCTCGACCACAGATGTCACATGTGAAGGCTGTCCCTGAAGATTTTGATGTGCTGGTGCTTTGTTGCCGCTGCTTTCTTCTGGACCTCTTAGCTTCATGGTGTTGCGTCAGGGTGATTTCAGACATGAACAGTCCTCTATGTAGAGACTGCTGCCACTGAGGGCGGTCCTGAGCCAAATTTTCCCAGCTGGGAGGGGCAATGCCAAAGCATCTGAGATCATTTTGCAGACATCCTTGAAATGCAGCTGGGGGTGACCAATCTGTCTCTTACCAGACGAAAGCTCTGCATAGTGGATGTCCTTCGAGATTCGTCCATCATCAATCTGGCAGACATGACCCAGCCATCGGAGACGACGCTGTCTCGGTAGAGAACACAAGCTGGGGAGCTGAGCTCTCTCTAGAACTGCTGTGTTAGTGATCCTGTCCCTCCAGGTGATGCCCAGTATACGTCTAAGGCAGTGAAGGTAGAAGCTATTTAGCCACCGCTCTTGGTAGGAGTCACTGATAGAAAAATCATTAACTAAAATACCCTCTGTTTATATATAAAGGATAGTTGGTGTGTATGTATGTCTGGATGAAACTACAAAGATAAAACAATTATTGATATATACACAGAGATGCTGATAGGTATGCGTCCCGCATCCCTTCCGCACAAAAAATCTAAAAGGACGTAGTATAATCGTATCCTTGTACCATCTACCTAATGTCTTAACATTTTATTTATTTATTTATAATATGAACATTATATTATTATATTATATATAGTACGATTTAATTTTCTAAAATTAATGTTCTAATAAAATTAGAATAATTATATTATATTACTTATGTAAGAAATTTATTTTTGGCTATTTGCAAAAATGAAAATGATATCTTGTAAATTGTCTCTGTTTTCATGGATACAAAATTGCACCTTAAATCAAGCACTGTGTTGTATGACTTTGCTTAAGTTACTTCCAATATGTTTTATGAAAAAATGATATTATATTAGATAAAATTAATGTTCTAATAAAATTAGACATTATATATTATATATTAAATTATATTATTATATTACATTTATATTATTTATTTATAAAGTATAATCGTATCCTTGTACCATCTACCTAATGTCTTAACATTTTATTTTTTTTTTTTTCTTCAGTTAATATCTGAAAATTAATGAATGAAAAAAAACAGCACAGAAATATACACCATGAATAAATATTTGAAGATATTAAGAACTTGAAATATAGAAACTTTTATCAAAATGATTTGAAAAGGGTTGATATGCTGCAGAACAGAACAAAACAAAACTCTTTGTTTATATCTTTGTTGATACAGTAACCGGTCTAGGAGAAGAAAAACTCTGAATTCAAACCAGTTAAACTATGCTTTAAAAAGTGACCTTGCATTACATCTTACTCATTCAGAGGGGTTGGTGTGTGTATGTATGTATGTAAAAAGGGCGGAAGCTATTAGCTCAAGCCATCTAGAACTTTTATTTTTTTTAAAATTTTTTTTGGGAGTGTTGGACTCCTTTTACTTGTTAGGTTATCCATCTAGGAGAAGGACAACTCTGATTTAACACCTGCAATTGACATGATTGCCAGTTATCTGCTTAGGCTTGCACTGGACAACAATCATGAAAATTAGAGAGTGGTTTTGTGTTTACAAGCGACCACTATAATATCATGATGTACAAACCCTTCTTTCTTTCTCATCTATCAGCCGCCATATATATATATATATATATAATGTGTGTGTGTGTGACAAATAAAAAAAAAAAATATAAACAATACAAAAGTATTTAAAAACAAATTAATATCTGAAAATTACTGAATGAAATGAACAGCACAGAAATATACACAATGAATAAATATTTGAAGATATTAAGAACTTGAAATATAGAAAATTTTATCAAAATGACTTGATTCGGCATTAAATAACCCGAAAAGGGTTGATATGCTGCAAAACAAAACAAAATAAAACCAACCAACCAAACTCTTTATGTCTTTCTTGTTCGAACAACAATTTTAGCTGGGCTCTCCTTCAGCTTTCTTCAAGTGTATAATCAATAAAAAATATGAATAAATAAAAAAGATGGTGGAGGGGGGGGTCATTTCATCACAAAACATCATAACAGAGATGCTGATAGGTACGTGGCTGGCCTGCATCCCTGACCCACCAAAATCTAAAAGGACACTGTAAAATTGTATCGTGCATCCCAGTGTTTTTCTTTTTTCTTCCCTCACCATTTTAAACTAACTGTAAATACATTTCAATAGTTTCTTAGAAACAAATTACACAGGATAGGTTACAAGGTAGGAGTTAGATGGCTTTAATTGTTTCCCCAGATCATAAATAAAAACCTTACAATTTATCAAGAAACTTTAGTTGGGACCCATAAATTTTCCCAGGTATTCATTCAAAACAAATATGTACATCCCAGGATGCACTAAATTAAAAAGCTTTCAGCATCACTGCAACAACATCAGCATTTATGATTTTCTGAACAGAATTTTGAAGGCTAATGACCTGCCAATAGTTAAAGACAGCATTGTATCATCAGGTTCTATAGTTTCATGCTCTTAAAATGTTTTTTTTTTTTTTTTTTTTTACTTTAGAGATATATGAGAAGCAGCTGCTGGCAGCTGGGGTAAAAAAATTTAGTCTTGCAGATCCATGATTGTTTTAGTCTTCCATAATTGATTTGTTTACGTTTTAATCACAAACACCACCAATGACTTTCCCATCTCTTACTATTCAAATCCTAATTTTTAAATATCTTCCGAGATATAGATAAGATCTTCATTATTCATGCCCAAAAAGCAATTTCTAGTCATAGTTAATGTGTATATATAATTACTTTGTTATTGTTTTATTTTTGTAGTTACCTCCGGACATACATACATACATACATACACCAACTGTCTTTTATATATGTCTAGATAGATAGATAGATAATGTGTTAAATTCTATATTCAACTTTTCTTTTTTTTTTTCTTTAAAGATCTTGAACGAGCCTTAATCTGTAATGCTTTATGACAAATAATACATGCTCCAAGGCTTTTTCTAAAAATATGAATCATTACAGACACTATTCATAACGGGCTACTTTGTGAAACTTCAATATGTCTGGGTTATAAAAATATACACTTAGATATCTGACAGTGGCGTGCATACACTCAATGCATCATGTTATGCATCAGAGAATTGAATTTATTCCAGTTGAAGAACTTCACCTGTTACTTGAGTAAAGAGGCCGTTATCTAATCTTTTGCCTCTCTTGTAACTTGCCATTCATAGACTGCTGAAGTCCCTGTTAAGCTTCGTATAATATGACTAGGTGTGGTATTCTTTACACAAATGATCAATACATAGAATTAATTCCGAAAAGAAAAAAAAAACTGCTTTCGTTAATTCAATTTTAAGAAATTCAATATTGGTATTAGTCTTTTTTAAATTAGTCTTTTGTAAAGTCTGGATTTTGTTGAAACCTCCAATTCAAGTTAAGTGAAAATATCAATTTTTAAAAATATATATATATATAATTTTTTTTGTTTTTTTTCAAATTTTTTAAAAGATTTTTTTGTTACAAGATGGAGAAGTAGGTTTGATTTTTATTGATTGATTTTAATGGCATGTCAACCCATCTAGGGTAATTTTATTCCTAAAGGTTAGGAATCATTCATTGTACATTCATATTTACATTTTTTAGAATATGCTACCATTGTGGTTACCAAATTTTACATAGTTATTAACTTTCTAAATTTTAAATTTTTATTTATTTATTTTTATTTTTTTAGATTTTTTGTTATAAGATGGAGAAGTAGGTTTGATTTTAATTGATTGATTTTAATGGCGTGTCAACCCATCTAGGGTAATTTTATTCCTAGAGCTTAGGAATCATATTCATTGTACATTCATATTTACATTTTTTTAGAATATGGTACGGTTGTGGCTACCAAATTTTACGTAGTTATTAATGAGACTTTGGAGCATGTTATTATTTAATTTACTAAGTATGATGCTAGAATGAACCTTTTTACTTCATGTCCATCAGATTATGTTATTACATTAACTTGTGGACTAATACCCTTGGGAAAGGTATAAACCCATATCAGTTATGGGTTAAGTAGTACCATTATTGTTCTACTATGAGGATGGCTATGGTACTGAATAACACATGAAAGTTGTTATGCCATTAAAAAAGAAACCAAACTAAATCATTATAAAGTAAAAACCATATAAAATAGAAATCTAGCTGAAAATTTCTTAACTAGAAACCAAAACATTTTTCCCATCATTTTTTTCCCCTGTCACTGGAAAATAAAGACTAAAAATAAAATAATTTTATTGTCTTCACATTTATAGTTTATGCGATGGCCACTAGAGGGCCATAAATGTTAATGTTGGAGGCACGTGGATGTTGGTCTAATGGTTAGTTGTAGGAAATGGACTCCTCGACCTGAGTTCAAATCCTGGACGACGCTACAGTTCACATAGTGCTAATACCCTTGGGAAAGGTATGAATCCAACTACTCTCCCTCCAGCTATGGGTAAATAGTAGAGCAGACTGGGTGCTTTAAACTCCAGAGCTTCTGAATTGTGCCTCACATTAACCATATATTGCAAAACTTTTGACTTGCTCAAGTGCAATACCTTGAAGTACATAAAGAGAATAGAATGTTTAGAGAAGACAGAAGAGAAGAAAAATAGACAAAAATTGTTTATGCTTTTTGTGCATTAATTAGATAGGTCCTTGTTGTTTTGTTTCTTTTTAAAATTAAAAAAAAAAAATTATTACATTCATTCTATACCGAGTGGTTTCATGTTGCTGGGCAGTTTGAAGTAATTCGATAATAGCCCCCCATCTCTAGGTGAGAGGCATTCAAGATCTTGAAAATATTGGAATTTTTCACTTTGAGAAAAATAATTGTTTTATTTTTGAAGATTTTACCGACTAGTCCTTTTCACTTCTATTATATATATATATATATATATATATATATATATATGCCCTTGGAGGATATAGGAAATTGTACAGTTATGTTTTCTCTATTGCTTCTCAACAAAGTAATTTTGTTTTAAAATGTATGAAGAGCAGATATTTATAAGCAGTAATCAATTCACTTACTGATATTCCAGAAGGTCATATAATTAAGTTTTAGACTAGACGACTTACAAACATGTCTGCTCCTATTATAGCAGTGTTCCATGATGATATTGGTGCTTCTATTTAGAAAGGAGAGAAAGGATTCTAATTAGCATTTCACAGCTATTCCTTTTATATTAGGTATATATATATATATATATATATATATAAAGTAAAAAGTAAAGTTGACGGGGCGCCCTAAAGTTGGTATCAGCCAATCAGCGAGGGAGTCTATCCCTTTTCAATAGCGCTAGCCAAGGAGATTGTTTAGCATCTGTGGTGGAGTGCCACACCTACCATCAGCTACTTACTTTACTGCACAGATCCCTGTGCTACTCATACACTGAGATGGCGGGGACCGGTATGAACTAGGAACCTTGTGGTTTCTAGCCGAATGCTCTACCGACTGAGCTAACCCAGCCCCTTATATATATATATATATATATATATATATATATATATATATATATATGTATATATATATATGCCCTTGGTGGATATAGAAAATTATTAGGCAATTGCTTTTATTTTATTTTTTTAATAAAAAAATATGCATCAAATTGCATATATTTTCCTTCTACACTGCTTACCATACCAAGGTTAAAGAACCCAGTTTGCCCTACTATTTACCCATAGCTGGAGGGAGAATATTTGGATTATTACCTTTCCTAAGAGTATGAGTGCTATGTGACATGCAAATGGCCTCGTCCAGGATTTGAACTCTGTTTGCTGTGTCCATTTCCTTTGATGATAAACATTACACCACACACCTGTTGGTAATATAGGTAAATTGTTGAAATGTAGGTCTTAGACCTAAATTTAGTTGGTATTTTCAGGTATTTTTTGCACTTCTTTCTTTATGACTAAAATCATGTCATGCTTTTTGTTTTTGATAAATTCCTCTATTTTTGCAAGGTGAATACTGGTTAGATTCCAAGAATTCATTATTATTTTACGTCTTTTGTCTTGTAAACTAAAGTTGATTCTTCTTAGTTTAGTTATATATACACTTTTTATTTATTTATTTATTTTTTTTTTTTTAGATAACAAAATGTTGACATCGCTATTTTCCTTTCCATCCTCTTCGGATTTGGATACAACTATTCCTTTCCAGCAGAGCATTCTCTTTGATTTGAATATTCTCATACATTTACTACTTGCTTATCTGCTGAACTTGCCTTCTTCATGAGCAGTGTTCCAAACTGGAAAAAATAAGACTCAGACCCCCCCTACCCCCCCCCCCCCCCAGATTCTGTTCATTGGCCTTTAGCACTTTATCGCAGTTTATTCGGTTTTATCTACATATGCCAACATGAATTCCTACCTTCCTGCTTAGGTCTAGCTAATTCCTTTTAAGTGTTTACCGATAATCTTTAGTTGCAGAATATCAAGACTGGCACTTTATTATGCTCCAATGCAAAACACTTTTTACTTCATTTACTTGTGCTATCAAGGTTGTTTTCATAACACACACCTTGCTTAAGTGTGTGTATTGCTTTTCATAGATTCAGGCTATGTAGATACTAATTAAGTTTATCTTAGAAATCTTTCATTTTTTTTCTTTTTTTTTTTTTCTCTTTTTTAATAAGTAGTTAAAAGCTTATGAATGCCAGTAGATATATAATGATACGAGGTGTGTCAGAAAAGTTCCAGGTTGATCGCATTCTTCAATGTGAGGGGCATCGTCCACTGCGAGTTCTTGCCACAGGGCCAGACGATCAACCAGCATGCCTGCAAAGAGATACTGCGTTTGCTTCGTTCAGTGCGTGAGGCGAGAGATGTGGCAGGACAACTCATGGGTGTTTCGTCATGACAACGCACCTACCCATACTGCCCTGAATATCCGAGAGTTTCTGTCCCAGAATAACATCACTGTGCTGGAGCAACCTCCCTACTCGCCAGACCTGGCTCCATGTGATTTTTTTCCTCTTCCTCCAGCTCAAGGGGGTCATCAAGGGAACCCGTTTTGAGGATGTGCATGATAACAAAAAGGCCGTTGACAGAGCTACGGAGAATCCCAGAAGAATCCTTCTAGGAGTGCATGCAAGCGTGGCAGAGAAGAATGGGTAAATTCATTAGACTCCAGCGGTATTATTTTGAAGGCGTTAACTTGTAGTTTGGATTTGAAATACATTTTTTTATGACACCATTCCTGAAACTTTTCTGACATAGATGATGTTAGCCTTTTCTTTAGAAAGGCTAAAATATTTCTGGGATTAAATAATGTCAGTCTCATTTATTAATGTCTATAAAATTTTCATAAGTTGTGTTAGTAGCAAAAAATGTCTACTGTTTCAATTACTATTAAGTAATGGACTCCTACACATGGACACACCTGTGTTGGCTAATTGATATATTGCTTAACCTTTCTACATGTTCCTTGGAACACCTAGTATCTTTTTCCTGTGGAATAAAATACTATTTTAGTTGATTTGTTTTTCTTTATTTTGTTTAAAAGCCTTTCATTTCAAAAACAAAACCATAATGATAATAATCTTGTTGTCATTTTCATCTCTTCTATCATATCTACTTCCTACTTGGATATGGCATTTAATGTCTATAACATTTTCATAAGTTGTGTTAGTAGCAAATTAGACAATATGTCCCACCGTTTCAATTGCCATCAAGTAATGGACTCCTACACCTAGACACACCAGTGTTGGCCAATTGATATATTGGAAGACAAAATAGAATTATCTCCCTTTTTACATTGAAGGAGGGGATTTCCCATGTCACGTGTCCATTTTGGTAATGTGACAAAGTGAGCCTTAAAAATCTCTTTTTTACCAACACAACATTGGAAGCAACAGGTGTCTTTTCGATTCCTCAGCAGCTGCCTGTTTTTGTCCCCAGACCTCCTGAAAAATAGTAATTGGTCCCCCCCACACACTTTGTTGCTTAACCTTTCTACATGTTTCTTGGAACACCTAGTGTCTGTTTTATGGTTTTGGGACAGATGGCAAGAGAAAGTCAAGGGAATCTGTGCTGTTGGCACACCTTAATCGTGATGAAATATTTTTGTAAAAGTGTTTTCTCTGAGGCTGGAAATGGTGTTTTATTTGACTTTTTTTAATATTTTAATTGTTGGAGTATTTGCTATATAAGGTGTGCTGTATATCACAACTTAAATTTATAGACTCTTGTGACTGTGGACTGAACCGGCCAATCAACACGCTTTAATATGTGGTTGGTTAACTATTTAAAAGCCTTGTTGGAAATGCGTTCAGTTGCTCATTCTTAACACTAACAAACACAAGTATCATAGGATTCAAGATACACGGACCAACAGACAAGCGTTATAGGATTCTACTCAACACGGATCAAACTTAATGTCACAAGGGATCTCCACTGTAAAGTGCTCTCGCCTGTAGCATAAAAATGGCCATCTGAATTGTAACAGGATAACTATTTTAGTTGATTTGGTTTTCTTTATTTTGTTTGATAGTCTTTCATTCAAAAGCAAAACAGGATGATGATAATAATCTCGTCGTCATTGTCATCTCTTCTATCATATCTACTTCCTACTTGGATATGGCATTTAACTTCATAATTGATTTCTGGTGATTTGACAATTGTGACAACCACATATAACTGTGTCCATTGTCAGAATACACTTGAGATTTTTTTTTCTCTCTATTTTAAGGTTAGAACAAATAAACATCGGTCTGTTTTAGCAAAAACATCCATTTTCAATAAATGAAATTTTGTTTTTGTTAGTTTGTTTTTTGCAGCAAGACATTTAAAACTGTAAATAAATAGAAGCTTTGTATGCATAAAATTTGTATGATGAATGCGATATCTAAATGGCTTTGAGGAGAGAGAATAAATGTCAATCCTTTATAAAAAGAATTGATTTATATTGAAAATATGGATAAAAAGACTAAAAGGGTTGAATAGATGCAAGTAAGCCAGATGTAGGATTTAAGAAAAATTGAAAAAGCACATTGCCAAAAAAACAAAACCAAAAACCAACCCTCCACTCATAAAAAAAACAACTGTCCAAATATTATAAAATAATGCTATAAAGTAGTCCAATCAAGAAACTAGATAAACATCTCGGTCTGTTGAGCTCAGTCAGTAGAGAATCTGCCTTGGACCACAAGGTTCTGGGTTTGATACCGGCCCTTGCAACTCCTTTTTATGGTATATGTGTTAGGAGGTGGCTGAGGGTCTTGGTTTCCTGGGTATGACATTAAACTGCATCTGGTCCCACGTTAAGTGGGAGTACACCTTCATTCACCATTGCTCCCAGGTCACTCTGACCAGGGCCAGAGTGGTAGTACCTGTTAGTGTCCCGTCTATGGGTTAAATAGGAAAATGTTTAAAACAAATTGAGTACCCATCAAAATGAATAAACAAAAAATGTTATCAGCATAAAATGACCAATGGGTTGACATGCCATAAACCAACCAACCAATCAACCAAGTCATGGGTTTGATGTTAAACTGCATCTAGTGTTGAGGTTCCAATTCTGGAGTACTGGGGAATGTGTAGTACTCCTTCATCACCATTACTCCCAGGACCACTCTGACCTGGAGTGGTAGTACATTCTAGGGTCCCATATATGGGTTAAATAGATCAAATATGAATTTAAAAAATTGAGTTAAAAAAAATTGAATACCCAAAATGAATGAATAAAACAAAACGTCTTTGACATAAAATAACCCAACAAGGGTTGACATGCCATAAAACCCAATAACTTATGTCATCAAAAGAAATGTCATACAATTGGCTTGCATGACATCAATCATCTAATGAAAAAACATAAAGTTTGATAATTAACTAAATACTTGAAAACTGCATCTAATCTGATTGTCACTCATAGAATTGTATATATATATATATATATATATATATATATATATATTTACCAACCCTCCGCATGAGCAGGATGTGACACAGGGTCAGTTTCTTGAGTGGAGTTGAACAGGTTGAATTCAGAGTTTTCCTTCTCCTAGACAGGTTGCCTAACAAAGATTAAGAGCCAGTTTGCCCTACTATTTACTCATAGTTGGAGGGAGAGTAGTAGGATGCATACCATTCCCAAGGATATTAGCACTAAGTGAAATGCAATAAGTGAGGTCATCAAGTGTGAAGCATCTGTATTTACGCCTCTGTTTTAAGAAAAGATTTTTAGATAATTTTCTCACTCATTAGACTAGTAGTAAGTTAGTGAAAGAGAATATTTTTCCAACTGTTTATTCTTTAAGCTATAAGAAAAAAAAACTGGGTCTACTGTTGTCAATAATGAGGCTCTTGCTGACTCTTGATAAATGGTGGGTAATCAAAGAGTGAACATTTAATTAGGAATGATCTTTCTTTGATAAATAACTTCTTCATTAAAACTTCTAGTGGAATGGTTAGGGTATTCCTAAAATGAATGATGCTAAACTGGGCATTTACTCAGTTTTCTATGATTAATATACTAGCAAATATATGCACCCTCGGGTGCAAGTATTTTAGTTAATTCTATAATAAAATATGATATTAAATTAGAAAGGCTAATGAAACTGAATAAGATGTAGATAAAAAGATTTTGAACAGAGGGGGTATGATTGAAAAATAGAACAATTTGAAACTAACCCTTCCATCATTTTCCGTTACTCCCGTCTTTCATTGGTAAATGTTCCTAATTAAAACTGTTTAGTTAAATAGGAAGTAAAGAATATTACAGTTATTTCTTCTTGTTAAGGGATTTTTTAGATTTATCTCGGAGATTTTTGCTCATATTCAATAAGATAAAACAAACAATTAGAAATCAATAATACTAAGCATATATTTATTAAAATCATTTTTTTAAAATCAATATGCAAATTAGTCTTCCCATTCATACTGTAAACCTCTATTTTGTTGTATATATAAATACAATTGCATGTTATTAGTATGTAAGATAGGTCAACAGTGTAAGTAATGTAAAACAATTTTATTAATAATTGAGGTTAAATAAAAATAAATCATGGAGAATATGATGTAAATAACTAAAGGAATTGTGACTTGTATAGTAATATAGTTTCGGTACAGACAGATAAACCACAATCTCATTATAATAAGATGTTAAAGAATTTAATATTAGTACTAGATTTTGAGTTTATTGCTATTTTATATACTAGCAGGACCTGTGATATACACAGCAGAGATGCTGATAGGTACGCGTCCTGCGTCCCTAATGCATAAATATCTAAAAGGACTCTGTTAAAATTGTATCCATGCATCCTAGTGTTTCTTTTTTCTTCCCTTACCATTTCAAGCTAACTGTAAATACATTTCAATAGTTTCTTAGAAAAAATTACACAGGATAAGTTACAAGATAGAGGTTAGACAGTTTAGTTGTTTCCCCCAGATCATGAATAAAATCCTACAATTATTAAAGAAACTTTAGTTGAGACCCATCAAATTCCCAGGGACTCATTCAAAGCAAATATGTGCATCCCAGGATGCACTAAATCAAAAACTATCAGCATCACTGTTTGTGTATAGCATCAAGATGATTATTGCAATCCAAAATGGAGAGAATAATCTATATATTAATACTCCTTAAAGTGTTCCTTAATTGTACAACTGTTATAATCTAGCAAAACCCTCTGGTCAAATGAGACCGTCCAAATCATTCAAGATGAAATGCAAAAATGTAGATCCTGATTACTTGTGCTGCTTATCCACCGAAGTCTTATTTCTTATGAGTGTGTCACCTCAGCTAATAATGGACTATTCAGTTTTTATTATAATGAAAGAAAGGATAGCCAGTCTTTGAAAGACAACCGGCTCCCATTCCGTTCTCTCTGGTTACAAAATTCATATTTTCCAAAATGTTAAATGTTTAGGCAAATAAGCTATCAGTCATAATTTCTGTCTTTTTTCCCCCCCCCTGTGTCTCTCGTCTTTTCTGTGGACTGAGAATTTCAGTCAATCTCCTACCTGCTAACTCCTCCTCTTTTCATGTGTGTCACATTTCCTTTCCCCCTTTGTTTAAACCTTGTAAGGTCATTTTGACCCAATCTTGTGTATTGATCTAGAGTTGTTGACAGCAGCCCCTTATCTTAGCCTGGCTAGGCACTTTCTCTTCTTTTAACAAACTCTACTATTTATATATGTAGTCATTAATATTTCACTGGAATATTCAGCTCTTTAAATCTAAACAGAAAAAGCTGTTATATTTTCATATAATTTCATACACTAAATGTAAAAAGAATAAAAATGAAACAATTATGACGTAGATAGCATTTTGAATTGATATAATAATTGCTTATAAAATTAGTCTTCAATCCCAACATACTTTAAAAAGATTATATCTAAATTAATACATGGAGGCACTCAAGTGTTATGGTTATCATCATAAACAGTGACCCTAATTCAAATCATGAACAAGAATGTTTGCATTTCACATAATGCTAATACACTTGGGAAGTATGAATGTATCTTCCTTTTCCAGTTATGAGTAAATAGTAGGGCACTCTGGGCTCTTTAATCTTGGTATTGCAACTGTCTAGGAGAATTTAAATACTCTTGCGATCTATTACTAATAGATAGCATGTTCGATCCTTGCTAGATGCACCATACTAGCGATTTATGTCACATCCTACTTGTGGTGAATGTATTGAATAAATACCTACCCTTGGAAAGGTATGTATCCAACTGTTCTCTGTCCAGCTACCGGTAAAATAGTAGGGGCAAACTGGGCTCTTTAACATTTGGTATGTAACCTATCTTGGTGATGGAAACTTGAATTCAAATCTGCTTAAAAATTGACCTTGTGTCAGCATCCTGCTCATGGCAGGGATAGGTAAATACATATGAATCATTTGACTAATCATATACTTCAGTTTTCCTTCACTCAGACCTGTTCCATACTGTCATATAGTACCTAAATAATGAGAATGAAATTGTCTGTTTTTCCTATAAATAATGTCTGACAAAACTCAGAAGAGAGAATAAGATCACGGGACTTGTTAATTTAACTTAGCAATTGCTATACTTTGTTCACCTTGTATCTTTGCTTAGTAAACCTTTTCCCCTATCTTAATACTTCATATTATTTCCCTGTTAACTCTGATCCTGAGTTACAACACATGCCAAGGTTTAAGAGCTCAGTCTGCCCTACTATTTTACTCATAGATGGAGGAATCATTGGATTCATACCTTTCCAAGGGTATTAGTGCTGTGAAATGCAAAGGCCTTGGTAGGAATATTTTGGTATATTAGGTGTGATACAATTCACCACCTAAATTTATAGACTGGCGGGGTCACGTGGTTTATTCCTCCGCCAATCAACAACCATAATGCGTGGCTAGTTGACTACTTAATCACTGATAATGAGACATCCATTTGCAATCATTGATGAAGGAACTTACATACTAATGAGCATCAAGGATTCTTTACAAGGATTTTCCGCTGGACAAGCGCTCTTGCTTGAACTAAGGATGGCCCATAAATCGTAACACCTTGTCCAGGATTGAACTTGGGTAGCAGAGTCACTTCATACGATGGACTAGCCTCAATTTAAGATATCAAGTTAATATCTTATAATATCTATATCTTAAATTGTGAGTGTTAATAATTACACTCACAATAAGTTTTATAAAGATAGACTACTTGATTACGGCAACTTTATAGTTGTTTTTCTGTGTGCATTCACACAGCATAGTCAATTTTTGCAAACCATACTAACATATCTTTATCAACCAACAGCTGTTGTAATACATTATTTATGATAATCTAAACAGGGGGGGGGGGCAAATATTTGAAGATTATAAGCCGGCTTAGTAGATAGGGCCGGCTTTGGCTCAGTCGGTAGAGCATCCGGCTCAGAATCACAAGGTTCCTATTTCAGTACCGCCTCGCAACTCAGCGTATGAGTAGCACAGGGATCGTGCGGTAAAGTGGGAAGCTAATGGTAGGTGTGGCGCTCCACCTCAACGTAAAAAAAACAAAACAATTTCCTTGGTCTAGCCTAGTAAAAAGTCTTACTGATACTGACTTTAGGCCACTCTATCGACTTTTATAGTACACTGTTTTTGTAGAGAAACCAAGTTTATCATGTGGTTATTTTGAATAGGTTTTTGAAACTATTTCTTTTTGTAGATACCATGTATTTTTTGTGTGTAAAATAAATGTTATATCCCAAGATGTTAGGTATAACAAAATATAACAAAACAGATATGTTTTAAAAGCAAAACATTCGTTTTAATTTTCACAATGACCAGCTTTCTAATTTGGTATATTTTATTAGATTAAAACTTAAATACTTGCACCGAGGGGGGCGCATACTTTTGCTAGAATATAAAAAAAAACTTAGCTGAATTATGCTTAAATTATCACTATATAACAAATAAAAACGCCTCCGGGCGATCTAAAAATAGATTAAAAAAAAAATTGCCTGAGGGTGGAGTTAAAAATTCAATGTCAGCGAGTTTGTACCTAAGTAAGTAAAATCATCAAATTCATTAAAGGATTAAAAGATAAAACAATTTGAAATGTAAACTTTAAATATGTATTAAATAAAAAAATGTATATATAGATAAATCAGTCATGTATTTTATTAAAACTTGTTTTAAAAACAATGAGGACTGTCTAATGTTGCATGTTAAATTTTGTGTGTATTTATTTATTATGATGATTTTGGGTAAAGTGATGTAAGCAGTGACATGATTTTGTTACAGACAAAAACCGGAAGCGAATCTCCATTATTAATAGATATTGTCATCATATTTCAGTTTTTTTTCATTTACTTTTCTCTTTTGTAGAGAATATGAATTTAACCTAAATAAGTAAGTCTTTGCCCCATACACGAACGAGTTGATTACCTTTGAGTCACTTCTGAGTGAGTCATTTTTGTTTCTCTGAAACATTTCTCAGAGTTTATTTAAATAAATTACAGTATTGATGACTTAAAGACACTTTAACAGTCAAGTCATGCTGAAGCACTGGTTCCAGCAGATCACTGAAGTTAAGCAATAATGAGCTTCAGTTGGTGCCACTTTGTAAGAAAGAGTGTAACACAAGGACTTGTGTATAGTGTAAGCAAACTTGGTAAATAGACTGAATCTCCTCCTTTTCTCTGCCTACCCAAAAAAAGATGTGAAAATATCTCACTGATCTTAATATGTGAAGTTGAGTTATCTAGTAGGTCATATTATCCAGATGTCTATATATTATCAGTACTTAACATAACCTAACACTATAATGCTGTATATCAAATGTGAATAGTGGGGGGGGGGGTCTTATATGCCATCAAATATGGTATTTTCTAGAACAGATTTTAAGGTTGGAATGCTTTGTCTTTTATATTAGAATGTTTAAATTGCTGTAAAGCAACTTTCTTATTTTCATAAATGTTCTGATGAATAAATGAAGACATTTTTTGACAGTACTAGATAAAACATCTCTGATAATAAATGCCAATGTCAGTATTCACATTTTTTTCAACTTTACTCCAAGAGGCCATAGCACATATATACCATTTTTGATTGACACTCCATGAGCAAATTAAAAAAAAACCTGGGCTGAATCGATGCAATCTGTAATTTGGATTCCCAGTTTTATTACGTGGATTTTATTCAGTGATTTTTGATTGATTTGATTTTTTTTTTTTAAAATTTTTTTTTTTGTACAAAACATTTTATAGCTTGGAAATAATTTGGGAATAATCAAAAATGAATCACCAGGAAATGAAACTTTTGTAAGTAAATAAGACATACATTTTTAGTTTGTTTTGGCATATACCTTCATGGATTATTTAATGCCAAAGTGAACTTGTAGAATGGTAGTGGCAATTTAAATCATAGGGTATAGTGATCCTAATAGTTTTTTGATTTAGTGCTCCTGGAAAATACATATTTGCTTTGAATGAGTCCTCGGAAAATTATGGGTCCAACTAAAGTTTTTAATAGATTGCAGGGCTTTTATTTATGATCTTAGAAACACTAAAGCTGTTAACTCCTACCTTGTAACTATCCTGTGTAATTCATTTCTAAGAAACTATTGAAATGTATTTACAGTTAGGGAAGAAAAAAGAAAAAAGACTGGATGATTACTGGTTTAGATTTTATGTGTAGGGACGCATACTATCAGCAGTGTGTGTGTGTGTGTCTATATATGTTGTGTTGTGTGGTGTATATATGTATGTATGTGTATATATGTAATATATTATGTATGTAGAAAAGATAATTGAAGAAAAAAATATTTTGATATGATGAATTTATTAATAATTTTGTCAACACTATTTTGATAAAATTTGCTTACACACGTGTTATTCTATTTAGAATATTTTAAATATAAAAAAGAATAAAACAATAGAAAAAAATATCAGGCATGCAAATGAGATCTTCTTCAGGAGTGTTTTGATTTTTTTTTTTTTTTTTTTTTTTTTTAAATTTAAAAAACCTTTCCTGGTTTGAAAAATATGGCAAATATTTTTGCAATTAATGTTTTGAAAATTTGAAAAGAAAGTTTTTCAGAAATCATTGAAAAAATAAAGCCTGGTTGTTTGTTTGGAGAAAAGAAAATTTGTTTGATAAATTTTGGTGTTTAAAACTTTAACTTTTGAATATTTAAAATTGAAATGATTAAATTTTCATTTCATTTTTCTCACTATATATATATATATAATATTTGGTGGGGTGGGTTTTGTATGTGTTATGTTAATTATAAGACTTCTAGAAAAAAAAAGCTTGCTGTTAGCTTTACTCTCACCTGAGAACAGTTATTCAATAAACCAGTTATCTTATCATAATGTCTACTTAATTTGAGAGCAATGCAGTGTGTGACCATTGCTGGGCATTGTATCTTATTAAGAGCAGCTCTCTGCAGGTGAATATAATCTTCACTATTGATTAAATTGGAGTAGATATGTGTATATTTAACTTTGAAGTATTACAAATTTGTACTACCACTCCTATAATAGTCAGTACATTATATGTATATTATATATATATATATATGCATATGTTGACTATTATTAACAGAGATAGTATCTGTTACTAATTATCATTGCTTATTGTATGTGGTAGTCCAAAAGTAGGTCCCAAAATATTTAAAAATCAAAACGTTTATGTTATTGTAAAGATGTTTACTTTTTAAAGTTTGAAATATATATATTTTCTACAAAATCGCATTTCGGTCAATGATTTTGTAGGTGCTGTGGCGCTTTGGCAGTTTTTTTTATGACCATGTTATACCAGCTCGCCCATGTCATTCAGTAAGTGCTGAACTCATCGTTGCAAACTTCCTACACACCTGCGGACGTTTTTGACATCCATGCATGATTGCCATACACTTCAATTAATTGGTGATGAATTTCAATTGGTTTTTTCGTTAAAAATAACTGTGCAACTTCACTCTTGCTATAGTGTCAATTAGGAATCCATTAGAAATGACTGCCAAGACTGAGTGAGTCAGGCACATGCATAACAAACACAACAGTGTTGCCAATAGCTGCATGAACAATTTCTTTGCATTCCAGCTTTGGAGATCTTATTTTTGGATTACACTCGTATGTAACTGTAAGCCAGCAAAATAGCATGCCATACTGAATTTTATATTAGAGCAATACACTTTTTATTAAAGAATAAAGTTGTTAGGATTCTTGTGGCTGTAGGTGAGAGCACTCTACAGTGGAGATCCCTTGTGGCTTCAAGTTTGATCCGTTTTAAGCAGAATCCTTGTGTTGTTGATCCTTTCATCCGTGTCAAATACGAGCAACTGAATGCCTTTCACTAGTTAACCAACCACTTATTCGAGTATGTTGATTGGCTGATTGAATCCACGCGGCCACAAAGAGTCTATAAATTCAAGAGGTGGGCTCCAGCACACCTTGTATAGCAAAATATTCCAACAAAAGTAATTTCCAGTCCAATTTGCAACTAAATAATTTTGTGGGGTCTATATTTGCATTGAACATAATTTTTTTCATCATCCAAATTCTTGATATGAGGATAACTAAGTATTTACCCAACAAGTTCACCACGAGTAGGATGTAACACAAGGTCGCAAATATGGAGCATCCAGCAAGGATCAAACTCACTATTCAGTAGTAATGGATCTGCAAGACTAGCTTGCTAACCATTACACCATGATTAGACGCCCCATAATGTTAATTAGAATCTTTCAGTCTTTCCTAAATAGAAACATCAGTATTATCATATTACAAAGGAACACAACAGGTTCATGGGTTGTCTAATTTCACATGATAATCACTGTGAGCAATATCTTACATAACATGATTTGTTCTAACATTATTTATAGTCTTGTAAAATCTAATAATAATAATAATAATCAGACCTAGTATTGATAAACAAAAAGAAAGAACTTGTCAACTGGTGGATTTAGCAGTGCCAGCAGATCACAGGTGAAGCTAAAGGAAAATGAAAAAATGGACAAATACCTAGACCTTGCCAGAGAACTGAAAAAGTTATGGAATATGAAAGTGAAAGTGATACCAATTGTAGTTGGTGCACTTGGAACAGTCCCAAAAGGATTAGAAAAGGGTTTGGAAAGTTTGGAAATCAGAGGAAGGATTGAAACCATTCAGAACAGAGCACTGCTGCAATCTGCCAGAATACTCAGAAGAGTCCTGGAGACCTGAAGAGACTTGCTGTCACTCAGACTCCAGTAAAAGGCCATCAGCTAATGCTGATGTGAAAACTCAAAAGGAGTAAATAATAATGAATGTTATAACTGATAATTGCACTTATGGCTGGGGACATTGTTTCAAATGAGCCAATGATTATCTGTTAATTATATATTAACTTTTATATAATATTTTGTTATTGAATAAAAAGTTATTTCTGAACTTAGACATGATTACTAACATTTCTCCTGGATCAGAGTATAATATTTGTATCTATGTAGATCTAATTAAATATATTACAGAAAATTTTTAATTTACTCTCACTGTCCCTCATATGTTTGAAATATGCCTGTTCAATTAAAGGGCACTGGTTGGTGACCTCATTTATGTTTTAGCTGGTTTGTTGGGGGATTTCAGAACTTTCAACATAATATCCCTTCACCAGCTAGACCCCACTAGGGATGATCACGCCTTAGTGCGCCACCAAGTTAACAGGTTAGAATTCAGTTTTCCTTCTCCTAGACTGGTTGCCTAACCATGGTTATAGAGCCCAGTCTACCCTACTATTTACCCATTGCTGGAAAGAGAATAGTTATTTATACTTTTTCCAAGGTTATTAGCGCTATGTGGAATGCAAACAGTCTCGTCCAGGATTTGAATTTGTCTAGCAATGTCCATTTCTTACGATGATAAACATTACACAGAGTGCCTCTGATTTTGGGTGTATATTTAAAACTAAGTGAAGACAATCATAGTCTATATAAAGAGCTTATCATTGCTGTTTGTAGTGACTTATCTTAAAGGTAGAGGGAAATTTCTTGTCTTATCAGAATCTTTTATACTGCTGTGTTATTAAATATAAATGAATCAAGTTTATTCATATTTACAGTTGGCTATATTTACCGTATTTGACGGCATATAAGACGCCCCATTTCAGCAGGAAAAAAAGTTTTTAGTGTATTTAAGCATATATTGTTGAAAACAGTCTACCATATGCTCCTGTTAACCTTGATTATAACAATACCACCAATAAAATAAGGATGCATGGAGTTTAGGGTAGGTAAAAGTACTGAGCGTAAGCTGAGTTAGTGAGCATCATAGAGAAGATTAGCCTAGGGCTACGGAGGTCTCAAACTTCACCTATGATGTATAAGACGCAGGGCAAATTTTTGCAGCAAAAGATAATCTTCAAATTATATCTTACAAGTTTTCATTAATCTATAGATTGGTTGATTATTATGAAATAGATATTTTCTAATTGTCTTTGTGTTAGGTTCAGACCTAACGAAAATAGAGTTGCTCTCCTTGATCAGTAGGGAGCTGATGGGAACCCGGAAGTGGGGTTTCCACCATGACACCTTTGGATTGGGGTTCACACTGAGTAGATGCAGCTGACAACATGTGTGAGGTAGTTAAATCACTTTTAGGGTAGAAGCATTCTCTACACTGTGTTAAATAAGACCTTGTTAATTTCCAACAAACTGGTCTTGCATTTTCATTCAGTGTTTTCATATTTTATCTGTATGTAAAAACATAACACTTTGAAATAACATTGACTTTTTTTTCCTAATTTGCTCTCTGATAAGATGAAGCAAAAATTCTTCCAAGCTATAGCCATGTCAGTGCTACTGTATGTCTGCACCACTTTGATTCATATAAGTAGGTATCGACAACCTCTCAGCTGAAATAATCTTTACAAGCTTCTCGCTCCAATGCAGGCCACTCAATATGTCATGAAAATCTGGTCTCTCTGATAAGATGAAGCAAAACTTCTTCCAAGCTATAGCCATGTTAGTGCTACTGTATGTCTGCACCACTTTGATTCATATAAGGAGGCATCGACAACCTCTCAGCTGAAATAATCTTTACAAGCTTCTAGCTCTAATGCAAGCCACTCAATATGTCATTATGAAAATCTGATCTCTCTGATAAGATGAAGTGGAAATTATTTCAAGCTATAGCCATGTCAGTACTACTGTATGTCTGCATCACTTGGACTCTAATGAAATGTTTGGAGAAAAAGTTAGATGGGAACTACACAAGGATGTTACGTGCTCGCCTGAACAGATCCTGGAAGCAGCACTCTACAAAAGAACAGCTGCATAGCCACTTGTCTCCTATCGCACAAATTATGGGGGTAAGATGAACAAGACATGCTGGAGTAGCAGGGATGAGCTCATAAGAGATGTTCTCCTGTGGGCACCTACACATGGGCATACCAGTGTAGGTCGGCCAGCAAAAACCTACATCAATCAGCTCTGCGCGGAGGATACGGGATGTTGTGCAGAGAACCTTTCAAGAGCGATAGCAATAGGGACAGGTGGCAAGGAAGATTCATGGAGATCCATACTGTAGGCATGACCTGATGATGATGATGACTACTAATGGCCAGGGCTATGGAGTCGGAGTCAGAAGCAATTAAGGGGTCACTGGAGACTGGGTTGCTAAAATTATACTAACTCTGACTCCAGTTAAATTTACACTTTATATGGCCCTAGTATCTTTATTCTTTTATATAAACAAGTTATAATGATATAGGCCTATTCAAGTTAGGAGTGTATATATAGGCTTTATGAGATTTGTAAGCCATGATTACTTAATTACATAAATAGGGGTTGGAGTCAGAGGTGCCAAAAATAGGAATTTTGTTTTCCGACTCCACAGCCGTGCTCATTGCTAGAAGATTTTTAAGAAGAAAAAACAATTAGCAATGATATACAGTTTGACTTTTAAACTGCCGCCTGTTATCTGTCCAAATTTGTTTGCTAGTTTAAGACCCTTTTGTTACATTTATTCTTTCTGTCAGTCTCACCCAAAAATCTTTACAAAATTGCTTGTTTTTGTAATATACTAGATAATCGAGTGACTTGTTGGGTCACCCTTTAAGTATTTGCAAATAAATAAATAGATAAGGAAGGCTACTCTATAATAGTTATCTCCCTTGAGATTATAGGGGTTGAACCTGGACATATACTCTGCACTATTATTATTAAGTTGCAGATAAATCGGATTTTTTAATGTAGTCCTTTAGTACATATTAGGGGTACCTTGATTCAAAATATATATATATATATATATATATATATATATATAAATGCAGTTTAGAGTACTCATTTGAGGGTCCAGACTGAAAATTTTAGTGTAGATTAGATGACCTTTGAACTTGTTGCATTCCCATTGTATCAGTTGTCCGTGATGAATGCTTGTCTTTAAAATTGAGTAAAGGATTCTAATTAGCATTTCATGATCATCTCAATTATATTGAGAATTTTAATTATTACAAATTGGATTGGAAATTGCTTTGTTTTCTAAGTTAGAGCATTTTAAGTGTATTGCTCTTATAAAAATCTTGCTGCAAAGTGCTGTTTTTGTCTGGTTGTGGTTATCTCTATCTATCTATCTATCTATCATCTATCTATATATATATATATATATATATATATATATATATATATATATATATAATAATATAATTTAATATACCAAGCGTGTTGGTAGATCCTTGCGGAGAGAAAAAACCCGGCAGAGAGTTTGATTTAAAATATACTGCCAAACATCAACCAGAAGAAAAAAATTTTTGAAAAAAGAAAAGACCAAGATATTCGTACCAACAAAAATAATCTATTGGTATAGTATTTGGCCAAAAGAAAAAACAATTTATATGTATATATATGTATATAAAGATATATAATATATTATATAACGCTAGGAGAAGCTAATTTGTAAAAAGTGCTCGATACCTAAGTAGAGCCAAGTAAAAAGATAATCTACTGAGTCAGACGAAACTACTATTAGTTTCGCATAAAGCTTCAGGGCTAAAATCTGACTCTTCAGGCTAAAATCTGAGTCAGATTTTAGCCCTGAAGAGCTTTTATGTGAAACTAATATAGGTTCGTCTGACTCAGTAGATTATTTATATATATAATATATATATATAATCCAAAAGTCTAGAGAATAATCTTCCTTATAACACAAGAGTTTTATTTTAAATACCTGTTGCAGTTTGAGAGTCAATGTGTGCTCTTAATGTTAGTCACAGAGCAAATATATAAGTAAAGAAATAACAAAAGACTTAGAGATTTAGCATTATAGTCTATTTTAGGGAGCTTCTTTGTCTAAGCTCCCTGAAATAGACTATAATGCTAAATCTCTAAGTCTTTTGTTATTTCTTTACTTATATATATATATATTGCAGTTACCATTAAATCCACCAAGCAAATAAGTATACAATCTTATTTACTTCGGGACTTTTTCACTAAAACAGATTAAAAAGTGCTCAATATAAAGAGCTAAATAGACAATTAAAATCAAATGATTTAAAAACTACCTAATTAAGTTTCTCACAGTAGCGTGAATCTTCAGATACCCTAGAAGATTTGTGCTATTGCGAGAAACTTAAATAGGTAGTTTTTAAACCATTTGATTTTAATCCTCTCTCTCTCTCTCTCTCTCTATCTATCTATCTATATATATATATATATATATATATATATATATATATATATATATATATATATATATATATATATATATATACACACTCCTATGTATGTATTCATCAGTTAAAATTCCGCTTCGTGCTTGTAGGTACTGATGGCCCAATGGTTAAGAACTCTGGCTGATGAAAAATCGGTTGGGTTTCAATCCCAACTGGTGCTAGCCTGCTAATTTTATTCACACCGAGGAGACGTGATATTTTGAAATACCGTGTCTGTGGATGACTATATGCACCTACATACATACGCGAGTCATGGTTCTGATCTTTCTGATAAGATAAGGTGACAATTCTTCCAAGCTGTAGCCGTGTCAGTGCTACTGTATGGTTGCACCACTTGGACTCTAACAGTTCGACAGACAAATACCAAATCTCCATTATAATAAGATCTAACAATTATTTACTCAATAAGCACTGAATACTCCAAGTCTGAAACAGAACTGGTATAAAACCAAAGATTTAAAGTTAAATAAGTCTGCAAATGAAATCAATTACCATTACTCAAAGTTTCACATAATGAGAACACTACAATCTTTACTCTTGACATTTTTAGTAAAAGCATTTAATTTAATTTGCAGACTTTTCAACTTAGCCTTGTATTCGCTTCCTTCGTCCTTTCTATTTGCTGATCTCGTCTGACAAGTGTATTTTCTTTTTCTTCCTCCAAAAATACATGAAACTGACAGTTATGTGGCAGCCATTAAGGGGTGAGTGAACATTGATTTATTTGAGATTTTATCCTGCTCTGCTGGTGGGTTTTGAGCACTTGGATTAAAAAAAAAAAAAAAAAATTTTTAAAAAAAGATGTTTTTAAAACTTGTTTATATAAGTTAGGGTAGCATGGACATGAAGCTAACAGTTCTTAGTTACTGACAGTTTCTCCCCTATTCAATTCTCAAACCACTTGGTCTTAGTTGTGAATTGCTGTTCTTGTTACACTTAGATATACATACACTATTAACGATATTGAACACTATTTACTTATAAATATAGCACTCTATATTATCTATCTATCTATCTATCTATCTATCTATCTATATATATATATATATAATATATATATATATATATATATATATATATATATATATATATATATATGAGAGAGGAGATATGATGATGATGATAGCTTTTTGATTTACTGCATCCTGGAACACACATATTTGCTTTCAATGAGTCCCCGGGGAAAATCTATGGATCCCAACTAAATCCGGTTAACTCCTTCCTTGTAACCGATCATGTGTAATTCATTTTTAAGAAACTATTGAAGTGTATTTACTGTTAGCCTGAAATAGTGAGGGAAGATAAAAGAAAAACACTGGGATGCATGGATTTTACTGCGCCCTTTTTGATTTTTGTGCATCAGGTCAGGGATGCAGGATGTGTACCTATCAGTATCATAGTATATATAATATATATATATATATATATATATACTCAAGTAAAAGTGAAGATATGTAGAAAAACAATGATAGTACTTAACATTTGTTAGATTACTACATACATTTTGGATCACTCGATATAACCTGAAAAGTTTAGTTTAATTTTACCAAATGTTATATTCTGTTTGAATTGCTGGTGGATTCCAATTAATATCCTAATATGATTGTTAGCTTTATAAAACTGATTACTGTTTTCAACCATCTATTATAGACTGGGTATTTCATGTTGTCTTTGTGCAAATTTGTAATTATTTCCTTTGGTTTTCATATTAGCTTAATTTGTCACAAATCATGAGAAAAATATGAATGCATACTGCATATGTAATAGATTACACACACACACACACACAGACACGTGTGTGTGAAGAAAAGTAGACAAACATGGGATGTTGTGCTGGATGCAAGTTTATTATTGGTGATGTTGATGCTATAATTTTGGTCTATCATACCTTCTTCAGGACACAAGTTGAGTTCTTGTATTGAAGGATTCAATTCTCTTACTGACGAATTGTAATAAACTTCCATCCAGTTATAACATCCTGTATTTGTCTACTTTTCTACACATACTGTCTCCTTGATTTCCTCTTTTTACTCCCATATCTCTCTCTCTCTCGCTATCTATCTCTCTCTCTCTATCTATCTATCTATCTATATAAATATATATTAATGATTTGAAGGCAATTACAATGCAATTACTTTTTGTTTTTATTTTTTATATGCATTGTAATTGCCTTCAAATCATTAATATATTATAACATACTTAACAATGCTTCAAGCAAATTACCAATTACTTTTATAAATATATATATATATATTGAAATTGCCAGAGGTAATTTTTATTGAAACTTATTGCCTACTAGATCAAAATGGTGTTTCCTTTTAGTGTAATGGTAATTGTTGGAAATTGAATTGGTGACCTGAGTTCAAATCCCAGACGGGGCTGATTTCAATAATGCCATTCTGAAAGGCATGAACCTTTAACTGAGTTGTTATTTATTTAGCTTATCTATTTGTCACATCCTACCTGTGGTGAACGGGTTGGATAAATACCTTTCCAGGACATCCTTTTTTAGGGTGAAGGGAGGTTTTACCCTTGCAGTTGGCTCCACTTTACCTGGTTCTTCAGAGCTCTGTGTCAAGTAGTTTTGGTCTTTGGACTAGTAAGATATTAATTAATAACATGATCCCAGGGAGCTGTCTCCCCTCCCCGGCAGCACCTGTCCCTAGTTTAAAAGGGGCAGGACTGGGTTTATTGGCAGGTGCATGATGTGCCCCAAAAGGGGAATGCACTTTTTGCACTGCCTACTGCTGGAGCTTTTAATTTGTGCGTGGCTCCCCATGTTAAAAAGACCTTGTGTTAATCCAGCCCTTTCATGAAAATATTTACTTTAAGCTCCACCAATAGGATAGGGAAAACTCTATGTGAGCTAGTCACTTGATAGACATACAAAAGAACTATTTGATATAAGTGTACTATTTGTACTGGTTGGTAGCAATTACTTTTGTTGTGAGAGTCATAATTTTAAAGCCTTTATGAATGAATAAATAGATAGATAGATACATGCACACAGATATATAAATAAGAACTGATGATGAATCAAAAACAATTTTGTATTCTGCCAGTCCATCTTTAATGTAAAGAGAGAAGGACTATAAGACAGAATGAGTCATGATTGAGTTAATTTTATTGCTTTGCCTAAGATATGTTGCTACGAGAAAAGCCAAAGACTGATAACCTCTGTTGTCCTTTATGTTAATGTTCTTAATTCATCTGATACGAGATATTAAAAGAACTCTTGGAGATGTAGTGATTACCCCCCCCCCAAAAAAAATGGAAAGGCATGTTTGTTTGTTTTGTTTGTTTGTCAGAGTTATTTACATTTTGCCTATCTCTGTGTTCTTGTATTTTGGTTTTCTTTGCTCTCTTTGGGTTTTTGCAGCAGCTTCTGAAATTAGGTCACCATCAGAAGTAGCTCTAATAAATTTCTATACTTTAATATTTTTGTTTTTCTTTTCATAGATATTTAGACCATGTAATCAATCTTGATTTATTAAATAGAACATTTTTTTTTTAGATCTGAGCAGAGATGCTGATAGGTATGCGTCCTGAGTCACTGACGCATAAAAATCTAAAAGGACACAGAAAAGTCATATCCATGCGTCCCAGAGTTTATTTTCTCTTCCGCCGCCATTTCCAGTTTACTGTAAATACACTTCAATATTTTCTTGGAAATGAATTACACGCTATTGGGTACAATGTAGGGGTTGCAAGGTTTTAGTTGTTCCTAGATAAAAACTATAATTTATTAAGAAATTTAGCTTGAGACCCATCAAATTTCCCAGGGATTCATTCAAATCAAATACATGCGTCCCAGGATGCACTAAATTAAACCACCCTGTCAGCTGGGGTGTTAGAATGCACCGACTGCACCTCTGCAGAGGGGTAAGACAATGGGGCTGTGGGTGGCGACCCGTGATGCTTAAGGATAGAGCCCAGGTGGATGAGCAGTTCATGACATGCAATACTCCACTTTGGCCCTATCTTGGGCTAGACGGGCGGTCGGAGAGGCCCCCTCCGATCAATCGGCTGGTCACGTCAAGCCCTAGAACTTATATGATTTTCCCAACCCTATTGCCCTTATAGCATACCCCAACCCCTTTTTATCATATGGGTGCTAGAAGGCGGTGGCTGCGGGTCTACATGTCCTGGGAATGACGTTAAACTCTATCTGATGGTGAGGTTCCAGTTTTGGAGGTTTGGGGAATGTGGAGCACCCCTTCATCACCATTGCTCCCTGGTCCACTCTGACCCGGAGTGGTAGTACCTGTTAAGGTCCCATCTATGGGTTAAATAGAAAAATGTATTAATAAAAAATTGTATTATCCATTAAGAATTGATTTATTTCAAAACTTTATCGGCATGAAATGACCCACTGAGGTTGATATGCCGTAAAACAAAACAAACCAAACCAAACTAAATTAAAAAGCTATCAGCATCACTGTCTGAGTAAACATTTGGCAGAAAAATGATTAAAAAAAAAAAAATCATATTCTTTTGAAGATTTGAGGTTTGTCCAAATATCTTCTAAGCCTCACCCAGATACTTTATGACTGCCCAGGCCACTGTCTTGTTCATTTTTAGATTTTTTTGCACACCTCTCATCTCTGCACAAAAATTAAGAGAAATTTGAATTAGTTTTTCTAGTTTTATAAGAAACTAAAAGTAGCTACCCAGTGTCGCCTGGGTGGGGGAGGAATCTTGGTGTATTTACGTTTGAGATTTACAAATGCTGGAAATTTTTAAGTAGATTTCAATGCTATTTCTATGTATATTTTAATTTTTTAAACATCTTCGAATATAAATCAAATCTTCATGATTTTTGCACAAAAAGCAAGAACCAGTGATATTTAATGTTTATATATATATTTACTTTGTTGTTAATTGTTATAGTTTCATCTGGATATAGATATATAAAGGGCAGTTGGTGTGTATGTATGTATAAATGGCTCTTCTTTGTGGGTGAGGCTTAGAACTTTTTGAACATCCCTCATGTATAGATTTCAGTTGTATATGTATCATGGTGTAATGGTTATCATTGTAGGAAATGGACTTGGCAACCTGAGTTCAAATCCTGAATGAAGCTGTTTGTATTTCATATGATACTAATAAAACCCTTGGGAAAGTTATGCATTGAAAGATTTTTCCTCCAGTTATGGTAAATAGTTGAACAGACTGGGATCTTTAACCTTGATTAGGCAACCAGTCTAGGAGAAGGAAAACTCTAAATTGACCTTGTATCACATCCTTCTTGTGCAGTGGGGTTGGTAAATAATGGAGATTGTGTGTCAGTAACTGAAACTATGTCACCACTACCATCACAATTCTCTAAGTTATTTGTTATATTCTCAATAGCTGTTAAATGATCATTATTTAATCTTAACATCTTATTTATTTACAATGTCTGTACAATTGTCTAGCTGAGATAGATTTGCCTCAAAACATCCCATATTAGTAATGTATTTAAAATCCAGCGATGTCTGTTATATATAATTGAGAAATAGATGTTTACATATGTGAATAATTTGCATACCCGTTTTAATAAATAATTACTTGGTATTATTGATTTCCAGTAATATTGTTTTATCCTCAAATGTATTAAAAGCAATCCTATGTATAGTCTTATATTGAAATCAATTAGAATAAAGTAAAAATAAGTGTAATCTTTTTTGGTTTCATATTTAATTTCATTAGTCTTTCTAATTCAATATAATATTTAATTTTGATAAATCTTAAATACTTGTGCCTGGAGGACGCATTTTTTTGCATGTATATAATGATGACTTTGGTATTAAATAACCAATGAAAGTTGATATGTCATGTGATATGTCAGACTGGGCTCTTTAACCTTGGTTAGGCAACCAGTCTAGGAGAAGGAAAACTCTAAATTGACCTTGCATCACATCCTACTTGTGCAGTGGGGTTGGTAAATATCTACAATGATGACTTTGGCATTAAATAACCTATGAAGGTTGATATGTCATTAAACTAAGAAACCAAACCAAGCCTTTACAACCTCTTAGGGTTCCATCTATGGGTTAAATAGAACAAAATGTGTTTAATTAAGTACCCATCAAGAAGGAATAAAGCAAAAACGTCTTTGGCATAAAATGACCCAATGGGTTGATATGCTGTAAAACCCAAACAATCAACTAACCAAGCTTTCACAATGTATAGTGTGTTATCTTTCTTTTTTTTTTTTGTAATGTTTTATCTTTCTTTTTTTTTTCTTTTTTTTTGTAGTGTTTTATCTTTCTTTTATTTTTTTTGTAGTGTTTTATCTTTCTTTTATTTTTTTTGTAGTGTTTTATCTTTTTATTTTTTTTGTAGTGTTTTATCTTTTTATTTTTTTGTAGTGTTTATCTTTTCGTTTTTTTTTTTGTAGTGTTTTATCTTTTTTTTTTTTTTTTTTTTTTTTTTTTGTAGTGTTTTATCTTTTCGTTTTTTTTGTAGTGTTTTATCTTTTGGTTTTTTTTGTAGTGTTTTATCTTTTCGTTTTTTGTTTTTGTAGTGTTTTATCTTTTCGTTTTTTTTTTGTAGTGTTTTATCTTTTCGTTTTTTGTTTTTGTAGTGTTTTATCTTTTCGTTTTTGTTTTGTAGTGTTTTATCTTTTCGTTTTTTGTTTTTGTAGTGTTTTATCTTTCGTTTTTTTTTGTAGTGTTTCTTTTCGTTTTTTTTTTTTTGTAGTGTTTATCTTTCTTTCGTTTTTTTTTTTTTTGTGTGTGTTTTATCTTTCTTTTTTTTTTTTTTTTTGTAGTGTTTTATCTTTTTTTTTTTTTTTTTGTAGTGTTTTATCTTTCTTTTTTTTTTTTGTTGTAGTGTTTTATCTTTTATTTTCATTCATACTGATGGTTGGGCTGATGGCAATGATCTTAACCAACCTTGCATTAGGAATCTCATACTTCTCAGCTATTACTTATTTTCTTTTCTCCCAAGTTTAGTTTAGTTTGTTATTGTTGTTTGTAACATGTACAGTATCCCCTATTTTCTGTCAGCCTATTTTAGTTAGGTTTGCAGCAAAGCATTGCTTTCTGAAATCCCAGATTGTTTACCTGTCACCATGGGCTCCACACTTAATGGTCTGTTAAACACATTGTCACAAATTATTTGCCTTTCATTACTGCCTAATGGTTATCAAGTCCCTCTTAATTGCTTATTTACTGCTAGCAGGTGTTGGTAATAATTTAATACACATGAATTTTTGTTGATACGATTGAGAACAATTTGTCATGTTTTTGAATTTTTCACTAAGACTATCATGTCCTAGGTATGACGTTAAACTATTTGATGGTGAGGTTCCAGTTCTGGAGGTCTGGGGAATGTGGAGTACCCTTCATCACCATTGCTTCCAGGTCCACTCTCACCTGGAGTGGTAGTACCTGTTAGGGTACCATCTATGGGTTAAATAGAAAATTTTTTTTACAAAAAAAAAAATTTGAGTTTAACAAATTTTCTTTCAAACTATTGCTATGAAGCTTTCAAAACTTTGCGGGCATTAAATGATCCACTGAGGTTGATATGCCGTTAAACTAAGACTATCGGATCATGCCAACTAACAAATTGCAAATTGAAAGTATCTCTAGAACTTAACTCCTCACCTTATGCATTTAATTGCTACTGATGTGATGAGAAATATATAATGATTCTATATAGTTTCTATATAATCATTTCAATATAATTTTTTGTCAAAACAGTTTATAAGGATTATATATATATATATATATATATATTATTATTATAATGATATACATAGGAATAACCTACTCGAGTTTCACCATAACAATCTTCAGGGTTAAATCCACTGAATTAATCAAGATTTTGTTGAATATATAAATACACTTGCATGTTATTTGTATGTATTAATAATGTAAAACAATTTTATTAATGATTGAAGTTTAAATAATGGCCTAAAGAAAAATTACCGAAAGAGTTGCATAAGTTGAATATACTAAATTATCCTGATGATCCGTTCTATTGTTCAGATATTTAAATGGATCCTATCATTTTCCCTATACACATAGGTTATTAATAGGTAAATGAGAAGCAAAGATAAATTTAAAGTTGATTTCATACCAAAAAGAATCCGAATGCTTTTAGTAAGAAGAAAAGACCTAATGTAGATATTTATAATTTTATACGGTATACATGAATTTGTTTTTTTTTTTGTTTTTGTTTTTTTTTTAAATATTTATTAAAAAAATTTTTGCTTCTGGCTTAGTAGACAGATTTTAATTCTGAATTTCAATGTTTTTGTACTTTTCCTCATTCTCTGCAATATGATTGTGTTAGTAGGTTTTGGCATTGGTGAATATATATATATATATATATATATATATATATTTATGATTTTAAAGTATTATATTATGATTTTTAGTTCATAAAAGAAACAGAACAAAAAATTGACATTTATTATCAACTAGTAAAGGTGTAGTCATCAGTAGAATATAATTGCTGAATATGTTGTTAAAATGTCAGTCAAGGCTACATGTATTCGCTTAATATTTATACCATTACAGTGATGCTGATATCTTTTTAATTTAGTGCATCCTGGGATGCACATATTTGCTTGGGAGGAGTCCGCGGGAAAAATTATGGGTACCAACTAAAGTTTTTTAATAAGTTGAAGGGTTTTTATTTATGATCTAGGGAAACAACTAAAGCTGTCTAACCCCTACCTTTTAAATTATCCTGTGCAATTCATTTCTAAGAAACTATTGAAATCTATTTACAGTTAGCTTGAAATGGTGAGGGAAGAAAAAAGAAAGACACTGGGACACATGGATATGACTTTATTGCATCCTTTTAGATTTTTATGCGTCAGGGACGCAGGACGTGTATCTATTAGCATCTATGCCATTAAGAAAAGAATACCCCTTCATCGCTATAGAAAAAAATCAGTCTTAAAAAAATTGAGTACACATCAAAAATGAATTAAACAAAAATCTCCTTGGCATGAAATAAACCAACAAGGGTTGATATGCCGTAAAATCCAACCAGCCAACCATTAGGAAAAGCATGAATCACTCCTCCTCTCTTTCTGCTATTTGCCATCGTCAGTTATCTTGACAAAGTCTCATTACTAGTATGCCACAATCATCATCATGTTGTGTTGATAGCATGGATTACCATGACTTTCCCTTGCCACTTGTTCCTGTCGATCATTGCTCCTGGCAATTCATCCTCATGCACAGAGCTGATCAACATAAGCCTTCGATGGTCAGCCTACACTGGTGTGTCCATGTGTCGGTGTCCACATAAGAATGTCACTTATGAGTTTGTCCTTACTTCTCCAGCAGTGTCCAGCATGGTATGTGGCTGTAGAGATGCTTTTTTTGGGTACTGTATTTCATTTAAAAAAACATTTTTTTAAGAATATGGACAAATTAAGTCTGGAAAAAAAACCTTATTCGTATTATTGGCTATTTATCGGCTATACGTAGCAGTTTTTTAAAATTATTTTTAACTAACTGTAAAAAATAATTCAATCTATAAAAACACATACAAATTACATATTCAGAAAGACTATTTCATCTTATTTCTAAAGATATAAATATTTTAAAGATTAGATCCTAAATAGGCAAGAGATTCCGAGCTGACTCGCATAGATTGCACTGCCTTATTCGTATTATTGGCTATTTATCGGCTATACATAGAATTTTTTTCTTTTTAACTCGCTGTAAAAAATAATTTAATCTATAAAAACACATACAAATTACATATTCAGAAAGACTATTTCATCTAATTTTTAAAGATATAAAAATTTTAAAGATTAGATTCTAAATAGGCGAGAGATTCCGAGCTAACTGGTATAGACGGCACTACTTGTATCGCAATAATCACAGGCAGCGTGGCTATCCGAAGCCATTTTTTAATTTTTTAACTTGCTGTAAAAAATGATTCAATTGATAAAAACTCACACAAATTACATATTTTGAAAGAGTATTTCAGGATTTGTTCAAGACAGCATGCAGCATCCTTGTATAGCTTCTATCTAGCTTTTTCTCCCAGCATTTCGTTAAAGTCCAAGTGGTGCAGCTATACAGAAGCACTGACATGGCTACTAGAATTCTTGCTTTATCTTATCAGAGTGATGATATATCTATATAATTGACAATCTGTCTATAGCAGTCCAAGCCTTTCCTGTGCATATATTGATATCATTTTCTGTAGATGAGATATTACCACCTAGGTATGTGAACTGATCTATTAATTTCATAGGTTTGCCATCGAGTGTGGAGATGTCTCCATCTTGTTTAAAACACATGAATGGGGTTTTATCTGAGTTCACCTAGAGGCCAATGCCTCTTGCTGCTTTCTCTTGGCGATGCAGCAAGAACTGTCTGTCCTAGTAACCCAGCATTGCCTTTTATAATTTGGGAAGGAAATGACATGCTAAGTAACTCTTCTTTACTCTCGAGATGTCATGAAGAACTCAGCATGGCATCCTAATCAACTCGGAGATCAATAGCACAACCATTCAAGAACTGGTATCTTAGAATAATACTATTACAATAGCTATCACTGCAGCTGATTCTATTGTAATGACTCTAGTTTTTTTTTTTTTTTTTTTTTTTTTTTACTCTATTGACAGTAGAAATATGACTTATATTTGTATATTACTAATATAAGCCAAAAAAAAGAAAAAAAACAACAAAAAACCTTTGGCCAGTCTAAAAGTTAATTTTTTAAAGATATTGCCTGAGGGGTGTGGGAGTTGAAAATTCAATGTCAGTGGGTTTTATCATAAGTAAAACCATCAAATTTATTAAAGGAGTTACCCCCCCCAAAAAAAAAAAACCCCCAAAAAACATTTGAAATGGAAACTTAATTCTGTCCCCCTCAAATAAAATGTTGTTCATCTATTAATTATTAATTAAATAATATTAATATTAATCAAATGATTAGTTTGAATATTTTACACAATCGTAGGTATTTATTTATTTGTAAACTTTGTAGTTAAGCTCTTGATACTGAAAAAATGACTATTTTTTGTTTGTAAATAATTTTCTTATAAAACTCTATACATTAGGTAACTTTAAATATCTATTAAAATAAAACAAATTATAAATATATAATACCAGGCATGTATTTATTAAAACTTGTTTTAGAAAACAATAAGGGCCATCAAAGGTTGCTCTTTATTCTATGTATTGATGATTTGGGGTAATGTGACGTAAACAGTGATGTAGTTTTGGTTACAGACAAATTGAGACCGAATCTCATTATTTATAGATTAATCATATTTCAGTGCTAATTTGGTATGCAATCTACGTGCCAACGTGATCTACCAAAGTCAGATTTTATTTTAGTATGTGATCTAAATATATCATTTGTTTATCATGGCTTGAATAAAACATATTTTTATACATTGATATTTCGGACTGTTGTCCTCATCTTTATTGTGTATAAATACAATTTTCAGGCCACTGTAAGGTGTATTTTTAATTACCTTAAAATAAGTCATCTTCAGACAATTACCATATGGTTTCAAAGCTGAATTCAGGGTAATCGTAATTAATAAAAAAAAACAAAAAAAAACAGAGCCCGAGGTTACAGTGGCTTAAACATTGTGTTTATACACAATAAAGATGAGGACAACAGTCTGAAATATCAAAATTATTCATATCGAGCCTCATATCTTAAATACAGACAAGTATATTTTTATATAAATTCTCTTATATCCATAGGCACATGGACAGTATTTAAGCATTTTAAAGTCAAATTAACAGAAGAAAAGCATAAAATAAAATAAGGAATAAGATATCCATAGTTTTTTTCTTGTAATTTTTACTTAGCTAATATTTTAAGAGAACAAGTAATGGTTTTATCAATGTCTATATTATAAAAAGTCCAATTTATTCAAAAAAGTTAAAATTATTAAAGGGATTATTGAGTCATTTTTCATTATTAATGTTTCCCCTTCTGAGCCATGTCCAGGTTATCTCATGTGCAATTTCCTTACTATGTCACTTATTTACAGTGCAACTATTTTACCATTACAATACTATAATGTTATTACTTATTTTATAAGTATTTCTCTGAATTTTTGAGATGAGGCTTGATAATTAGTATTATTTGGACTATTGTCCTCATCCTTATCTGTACAATGTTTTGGCTGATGTGCTGTCCATCCTTCTTCATGTATTTCTTCTCGGATTCTGGAACCATCTTGGACTCGGGAACCTTCTTTTCGAACTAAGGAACCTTCTTGTTGTAATCGCTCCCATCACAGAAGATGGTTCCCGAGTCTGACAAGAAATATCTGAAGAAGGCCAGAGGGCACATTGGCCAAAACGTTGAACAGATAACAATGAAGATGAGGACAATAGTCTGAATAATACAAATGATACTATTTTATAAGTGTTTCTATTCTTTCTGTACATACTATTGATACCCCTTTTTAGTTTATACATGGATAGTGCTCAGTCCATAGAACATTCGGCTAGGAATCACAAGGTTCCAGGTTCAATACCGGCCCTTGCTAATTCAGTGTATGAGTAGCACAGGGATCTGTGTGGTAAAGTGAGGAGCTGATGGTAGGTGTGGCGCTCCATCTCGGATGCTAAAATAATCTCCTTGGTTTAGTGCCAGTGAAAAGGGGATAGACTCCCTTACTGTCTGGTTGATACCGACATTAGGCCACCTCGATGACTCTTTGTTAAGAGAATCATTTTTCATTATTGATGTTTCCCCTTTTGAGCCATGTCCAGGTTGTCTCGTGCAATTTCCTTACTATGTCACTTACAGTGCAACTATTTTACCATTACAATACTATAACGTTATTACTTATTTTATAAGTGTTTCTATTCTTTCTGTACAGAATGTGTGTATGGTTTTTTGTTTCTAGCTTAAATAAGTATAGTATTGGACATAAAAGAAATTAGGACAATTGATAATGTTTATGCATAGAATAGGTTTAATGGTGCATCAACCTTCATGGTTTATTTAATGCCAAAGACATCCTTGTAGAAGAACAGTATAAGGGCCGGTTTAGCTCAGTCGGTAGAGTGTCAGCCTAGGGACCACAAGGTTCCAGGTTCGATACCAACCCTCGCCCACTCAGCGTATGAGCAGCACAGGGCTCTGTGCGGTAAAGTGAAGAGCTGATGGTAGGTGTGGCGCCCCACCTTAGACGCCAAAAATATATATATATATATATATATATATATATATATATAAAAAGCATCTTTGCATTAACTGTTAATCCAAGAGGCAGTAAATGTCATAAAATATCATTGGGTTGATGTAGTCTCTTTCTACCTTTTTTGTTGCTCTTGTTTACATCCTGAGTATCTGTTTTTTTTTTTTATTTCTTATTTATTTATTTTTTTTATCATCTATTCAAGGACATTCTTTTGCTAGTTTACACCTTGGTCTTTTAAGTAATTTTGCATAAAACTAGTATTGTTTTCATAATGTTATCTTATTGATTTAAACAATCCAAGAAGAGAACTTTAAAAGGCTTGTAAAATAGCACGAAAGAGAATAAGAGAGAGAGAGAGACTAGGAGAGACTGTTGTGGAACAAATCAGCTGAATGCTTATCTGTGTTCTCCCACTTAGTAAGTTGAAGATAGAGAACCTGCATGAATTAAGATAGATTTTCCAGCTATGGACTTGATGCCATGTTTTATTTGAAGTTAAACTATTCATTTCTTTCTTTCAGATATTCCTTTCAAAGCATTGTTTTTTAAAAAAACAAAAACAAAAAAGAAAAAAAACCCAAAAACAATTCATAATTTTATATCAAAAAGAAATATTTCCCATTCTAAAAAGAAGAGTTCAAGTGAAACTTTAGCTGTCTTAATTAGTTTTTGATAAAAATGTTTAATTTCCACATTGAAGAGACTTGTATTATTGTCTTCTACAGTTTCTCTAAAAAGAATATTGATTTAATAAGCTGGTTTGATTAATATTAATTTAATCTAATCAATTCCAGTAACAATATGTTACATAATTCGTGGGTAGCCTATGAATTATGTCTGTAAGTGTAGTTAGATTTTGAATAAAGATTTGTTGAAATTCAAAATTGGAGGGGGTTATATTATTGATAGGTAATGACCTTAGTTGACCTCCCGGCTTCTGCCAATGGGAGAGGAAGTTAGGTTTAGTTAGTTAGATTTTGGCTGTTAGTGTAAAGGAGCGTCTCTCCTAAGATGCCAACTTCTCACTGTGCAGTTGAAAACCCTTTTGGGCTTAGGGTTTTTAATAAAGAATAAAAAGTAAGTAAAGTCGTCGGGGTGGCCTAAAATCGGTATCAACCAGACAGCGAGTGAGTCTAACCCCTTTTCACTAGTGCTAGATCAAGGAGATTGTTTTTGCATCTGAAGTGGAGCACCATACCTACCATCAGTTCCTTACTTTACTGCACAGATCCCTGTGCTACTCATATGTTGAATTGGCAAGGGCCAGTATCGAACCAAGAACCTTGTGGTTCGTAGTTAGATGCTCTACCGACTGAAGAAAAACAAAGTCTTACTTAATCAAAAAGCTATCAGCATCACTGCTGCATCTAAATATTGCATTAATATTAAAGTTTACCTTTTATAAGTTCTATGATAATTCTTCTGCTGCCACTTAATTTTAAAGAGAATTTGATATAAGTAGATTTGTATTCTCCATGCAAACAATTATTTCTGTTTCATGGGTGACTTGTGCAGGATTTCACAATTTTGATTATTCACAAATTATCCTACAAAAAAAAATTTGTCACAAAAAATTGCTGAAAACAGTTGCAGTAATTAAAACTATGGAATCAAAGTATTGCATTAATGTTTAAGCTTCAAAAGTTCAATGATAATTCTTCTGCTGCCACTTCAATTTTAAGACAGTTTGATGTATGTAGGTCCTTTCTTTGTGTACAAACAATTATTTCTATTTTAATTGGTGATTTTTGCAATTAATTTTGATTATTCACAAAATTATTTCCAAGTTATAAAAATTGTTATCAGACAAAAAAATTTTGTTGCAAAAAATCACTGAAAACAATCACAGTAATTAAAACTTGGGAATCCAAAATTTCAGGATTGCAGGTTCAGATTTGGCCTGGAATGTTTTTAATTTACTCATGGAGTCAGCCCAATTCCAAAATGGTATGATATATTGAGCTACGGCCTCTAGGAGTAAAGTTGGAGAAAATGTGACACACTGACATTCTCATTTATTGTTAGAAATTTCAGGATTGTTGGTCTGGATTAAACCTGGAATGTTTTTAATTTGCTCACAGTTGGCCTGATTCCAAAATGGTATGATATGTTGAGCTATGGCCTCTAGGAGTAAATTTGAAAATATGTGACACATTGACATTCGCATTTATTATTAGAAATTAAAGCTTTAAAGACTGTACTTAAAAGTTACTTTAATTTCTTTCTTTGTGATAATCATGTGATTCTTTTAATTTTAACATTCAATGTGATTAATCTTTGGAATTGAAGAATAATCAAAGTTCCTATTACCATTGAATTGGGGAGACATGGCAACAAGCGGTTGTAACCCAATACAAACCCGAATAGTCGCAAAGTCTACTGCAGAATGACAGGGTATTTATAAAACTACACAATATCATTCAAATCAAGCAGCCAATCAGAACTCAAAGAATGGAATCACCCAAATCACTGAATGGATCATTCTTGATTTCTATATATACCAACTGTCCTGGACACTGCTTCAGTTGTACTCAGCTTGCTGCTGTTATTCAAACAAACAGTAGACTAACTGACTTCAATAGGAATGTATAGGATATATACATATTCCATTTAAATTAGCTAGAAAACCCCCAAAAACTTAATCACTGTAACTAAAACTGAATAGGTATTTACCCAACCTGTTTGCATGGGTAGGATGTGACACAAGGTCATAATTATGGGGCATCCAGAGAGTATCAAACTTGCTATTCAGTAGTAATGAAGATAGGATGCCCTTCCTGCCCAACCTGTTTGCCACAGGTAGGATGTGACACAAGGTTGCAGTTATTGGGGGGGGGGCATCCAGCGAAGATTGAACTTACCATTCAGTAGTAATGGATCTGCCAGACTAGCTTGCTAACCATTACACTACTAGTGTACACCCTGTACCTAAAATTGAGTTTATATACAGTTTAATCTCTTGTACTTTATTTATCTGTTAAATAAAACTTAAAACCTGCATTCAATTTAAATTTGATAAAAAAAAAAAGAGGTGGGAAGATGATTGATTATTGTATAACACTTCTTTAAAATTCCAAATATTTTTTTGACTCATTTTTTAAATCTTAATTTTTATTTATCTATTTATTTTATAAAATTATTGCAACTCGCTCAGTTTGTCAAACTATGACTGCAAGGAAAGAGTAGATTGATCACCTGAATATGTTAGAATGAATAATAATGATAATTATAATAATCACCTTATCCCAGCCAGGAGCCCAGACTTAGTATTGATTAACAAAAAAAGGGAACATGTCAACTGGTGGACTTTGTGGTTCCAGCAGATCACAGGGTGAAGTTGAAGGAAAATGAAAAGATGGATAAATACCTGGACCTTGCCAGAGAATTTAAAAGGCGGTGGAATATGAGAGTGAAAATGATACCAATTGTAGTTAGTGCACTTGGAACGGTTCCAATAAACTTGGAAAAAAGACTGGAGGATCTGGAAATCAGAAGAATTGAGACCATCCAGACTACTGCATTGCTGCAATTGGCTAGAATACTCGGAAGAGTCCTGGAGACCTGAGTAGACTTGATGTTACTCAGATTTCAGTGAAAGACCATCAGCTAATGCTGGTGTGAAAAACTCTCTACAAAATATGTTATCATCTAAAAATGAGACTGTCCAAATCTTCCAAGATGAAATAAAAAAAAAATGTAAATCCTGATTATCTGGTGTTGCTTATCTGATAGATTTTTATTTCTTATGAGTGTCATCACCTCAACTAAATAAAGGACCATTCCATTTTTATTATAAAGAACAAAGCGAACAGAAAAAATATAAGAAAGAGTAGGGGAAAAATAAAGAGAGGGAGTGAGTGCGCGGAAGCAATAATGCTAATCTGTTTCTGTTGAACATGATGAAAAGAAAGAAAAAAAAAAGTGAGAGTTAAATCAAGATTATTATACTTTTACATATTGAACTCTTTGGCAATAGCCCTTAAGTAAACATATCAAATATTGTAATTAAAATATCATACTGTGGTATATCCACAGGTAATGCTAGTAATAATAATGAAAAAAAAAAGAAAAAGTTGAAATGAAAAAATAGTTGTCGAAATTAATGCTTGACACTGCTTCAATTAGAAATAAAAATAATTCTTTTTTTTCTTATAGGAGTGGTAGTACCTGTTAGTGTCCCATCTATGGTTAAATAGAAAAATGTGTTTATAGAAAAAATTGAGTATCTATTATGAATTAATTTATTTCAAAACTTTGTCGGCATTAAATGACCCACTAAGGTTGATATGCCGTAAAACAAAACCAACCTTTCTTAGAACAACCAATTTTATGTTAGCTTTAATTCATGTAGTAATGTTTGCAAGTCTCTCAAAAGAGGTAAGAGCTAAAATGTTAAAGATAAAATTTGCTCAGAGCAACATATTTAAATATATATTGTAAATTTAGAATTATTTAGAGCATGATATATTTGTAAATTTGAACATTGTGAAAAATATACTTATTTCCATGTCAATTCTGAAAGCTACTACTATGTTTGTCCAGGCAATATTATATGCTGCTCTAAAGGGAATGTGATGTTATATATTTGTATCTTGAGGATTTTATGCACTTGTTTATCAAACCTGCTCAATAAAATGCTGTTCAGGACTGCTAAATAGGGGTAAGCACTTTTTGTTTCTGGATAGAAAATGGATGTTCTTCCCTAGTCTGTGTTCTTAGATTGAAGAACAGATTGGAGAACATAAGAACAAAAGGTTGTCTTATTTTAAACCAAATTTATAGATATCCTTTAGAATATTTCTGTGAATTTCCTTCTCTTTCTCTGTTCATCTAAAATATCTCTCTTTCTCTCTCTCTCTCCATTATCAATTTTGATATAAGAATTGCTAGTTTTAAAATCAGAAGCCTTTTCAAGCATTAGTGCTTCCACCCACCACTACTACCACCACCACTACTACTACTACTACTACTACTGCTGCTGCTGCTGCTGCTGTTGCTGGATACTGCTCGTTTAATGTATGATGGCTATCTGACTTTGGAACAGGCAGCCGTAGTCTACTTGTGAGCCGCCTGATCTCTGCTGTTGGAAGATCAATATATTCCATTAGGTTTTATCTGAGTAGAGTTCTAACTCTATGCAAAAATCTTAGAGATTTATTTAGAGAAATAAATAATAAAAGAAAGAAGTGAGACCATTGTTTTCTTTTTAACCTTCATTTGATGGATTTGATTTTGAGATTTTTTTTTTTTTCAAATTTTTTTTTTTTTCCAAATTATTATTTTTTTCTTTTTTCTTAAACGTAAAGATGCTAATTCTTTACAACCTGCATGTGAAGGTTATCATTACTGACAAAACCTAAATAAGTACAAGCATTGCCTCCTTTTTTTTCTTTTTTTTTCTTTTTTCTTTTTTTCATAAATGTGTAAGATCAACCTTGATTCATTGACACAGTTTAATAAGATGCATGGCTTTAAGCTTGGTTTTAATTTAATATTGTTTTTGTTGTTGTTATAATTAGAATCCTGTTAAAATTGCAGAAAAGATAATGTAGATATATACTATCAATTCCTTGTTGTGCCTCTTGTATTTTCTTATATAGTAGTACTTTTGGAAACACTCTATTATTTATATTTCATGCTCATTGGAGTTGATGCAAGGACAGTATTGTTTGCTCAAAGTATTTCATATAATTGTATTTTCAGACATCTGTTTGGAACACTTATTTAGAGAGAATTATTTGAGACTAAAATTTATATATATATATATATATATATATATATATATATATTAAAATCTATGGGTATACCGACTTAATTTTCTCGCAGTAGCACAAATCTTCAGGGTTATATATATATATATATATGATTAAAATCTAATGGTTTAAAAACTACCGACTTAATTTTCTCGCAGTAGCACAAATCTTCAGGGTTTATATATATATATATATATGATTAAAATCTAATGGTTTAAAAACTACCGACTTAATTTTCTCGCAGTAGCACAAATCTTCAGGGTTTATATATATATATATGATTTAAATCTAATGGTTTAAAAACTACCGACTTAATTTTTCGCAGTAGCACAAATCTTCAGGGTTTATTATATATATATATATATATATATATATATATAAAATATGATGTGCTATATGTATAAGAAAATAGTGCTCAATATATTGGATGTATATAAAAGTTAGGGTAGAGTGAACATGAAGTCAATAATGCCTGGTTACTGACAGTTTCTCACCTTTGTGAGTTTCAAACCAACATTTAAAGATTGCATAGGTGAAAAAGTTATATTTACCAAGTGTCGTTGACTTTATCCTCCCTATCCTAACTTATATATATATATATATATATATATATATATATATATATATATGCTCTGTCAATGATATTAAGCACTCTTTACTTATAAATATTGCAAAGTATATTATCAATATAGTGTGTATGTGTATATATATATATATATACATACATACAATAGGCCACTCCGCCAACTTTATATAAAAGTTGATGGAGTGGCCTATTGTTGATATTAGCTAGACAGCGAAGGAGTCTATCCCCTTTTCGCTAGAGCAGAGAGATTGTTTTTGCTGAAGTGGAGCACCAAATCTACCGTCAGCTCCTCATTGTACAGCACAGATCAGATAACCCGATCTGTGCTACTCATGCCCTGAGTTGTGTGTGTGTGTATATATATATATATATATATATATATATATATATATATATCCCAATGTAATTTGATTGGTCACACAGCATGATCTCACTACAGGGTAATTAGACATTCCATTGTCGTGGTGACATAAGGCATTACTTGAGTAAAGAAAAGACGGGTGAGAAGAAGAAGGCAATGAGAGAATAAGTTGGACAGAAAGAGAAATTGAAAAAGAATATAAAGTGATGTGGAGAAGGGAGAAAACTGGGGGTATAGAAAGTTATAGTGAGAGGGGAAAAAAGAAATAGAGAGAGATATTAAGCGCCAATTCATGTGTAAATAATCCCATCATTTATGTTGAGGAGAACTATGCTAGTTATATATAATTATTATATTTACTCATTTAGGTTAGCTGTAGGTATGAGAAAGAAAACAGTCTGTTTTTTTTTTCATGTTAGATGTAACAAAAGATCAAGCCTTATTAACTCTATATTTTTTCTATATAAATGGAAGTTCTTTCTGATTTGTTGAAAGGTTGATGTTAGAAAATCATATTCTTTTTTAAAATTTTTTATTTTATAAAAAAAGTTTTTTTTTTTTGCTACCCCTCCCCCCCCAAAAAAAATTGATTTCTGATTTCAGATTTTACATTTTATTTCATATTTCAATTAAAATTGAAATAAAAGCCTATATTCTATTTAAATATATATATATATATATATATATATATATATATATATATATATATATATACTTTGTCCAACAAAAAATACCTGAAGAAGACCGAAGGGTACATCGGCCGAAATGTTGTACAGATAACAATAAAGATGAGGACAATAGTCTAAATAATCCAAATAATACTAATTATCAAGCTTCATCTAAAAAATTAAGAGAAATATGATTTTGTATTGTTGGAGCTAGTGTATTTTATTGGACAAGTATTGAATTTTCGTCGAGTTGTTCCTGTATAGGTCGTTTATCACTACTACAGTCTATCCCAAGTTTGTTTGGGGGTAGTTTCAAATCAAGTCTCCAATAAGGACCCCAAGTCACTGCAGTAATACAAAGCACAGTTTTGCTTTTCACCACTTACATCTTCTGCTTATTTGTAAACAAACCAACAGACAATTTTTTGACCATCTAAAAAAAAAAAAAAAAAAAAAAGTCATATTTGGGTGGAACAATGCATATCACCTGTATGCTACCAGTGATGCTGATAGCTTTTTAATTTAGTGTGTCCTGTGATGCATGTATTTGATTTGAATGAGTCCCTGGGAAAGTTGATGGGTCCCAACTAAAGTTTCTTAAATTGCAGAGTTTTTATCTATGAACAACTAAAGCCTTCTAACCCCTACCTTGTACCCCATACAGTGTAATTCGTTTCTAAGAAAATATTGAAATGTATTTACAGAAAGCTGGAAATGGTGGGGGGGGGGAACAAACTGGGAGCATGAATATGATTTTTCTGCGTCCTTTTAGATTTTTCTGTGTTGGTGATGCAGGATGCGTACCTATTAGCATCTCTGTGCTACTGTTACTTACGCTGCTGATGTAGATCCCACAATTCTGATGCATTTGGAAGGTGTAAACTGCTTTTGAAATTGCCTGTTTTGCAAAATATGAATATCATCACCATTTTAACATGATGTAAAATAATTAGTCATTATATTATTATTTTTTTAGTTTTTTTTTTTTTTTTAGTTTTTTTTTTTAGGGAGTTGGCTAGAATTTCAGATATAACACATGTGTTTTAGTAAGTAAAGCCTACATCATTTGTCAGAAGAAAAAAAAAATGGGAGGGTAGGATGGGGGTTTGGACATGTCCACACCTACAACTTTAATGCAAATATTACTATACACTTTTTTTTATTTCTTTTACATCCCGCCCCACCCCAGCACTTGTATTCATTTGAGATTGCTCATTTGCATGCTTCATTTGCTGGGGCTGCCACTTGAAATGTCCATGTACTGATTATTCACTGTGTTTCACAAGTATCCTACTGTTTTTGATATGCCAGCTCCAAGAACGTGATATCAAATTTGCCATATATGTTCAGTCTGTGGTTACGAAAACAGTCGTCTCCAAACAACAATTGACATTCTACCATATGAAATTCTAAACTGTGTATAGTTCAGAAGAATTCTCTAGTTGAATAGTGATATTTATTGCTAGCTTACTGGGATGAGATTATATACGCTTTTTTTTTTAAATAATGTCTTTTGATAAGACACTAGATTTTTCTGATTTTTTTTTTCCCCTCCTTGTATTTTAAAATTAGGGGCTGGTTTAGCTCAGTCGGTAGAGCACCCACTTAGGAATCACAAGGTTCATGGTTCAAAACTCTGTATAGTTCAGAAGAATTCTCTAGTTGAATAGTGATATTTATTGCTAACTTACTGGAATGAGATTATCTACGCTTTTTTCATAATGTCGTTTAAAAGATATTCATAGAGGTTTATTGTTCAATACTGGTCCCTGCAAACTCAGTGTATTAGTAGCATGGATTGGGTAATATGATCTGTGTGCTAAAGTGGGAAGCTGACGGTAGGGGTTATGCTCCATCTCAGCAAAAACAATTTCCCTTGCCTCGTGCTAGCAAAAAGGGATTGACTCCCTTGTTGTTCAGCTGATACCGACAATATGCCATTCCACAATTACTCTGTATAAATTCTTATTTATAGGTTGAAGTTTTAATTCCTCTAGTTTAAAAAGTTTTTATTGAGAACAACTTGCAAGGTGTTTTTTTTAAAAATTTTTTATATATATTAACAATGGAGATTCGCTTCCGGTTTTTGTCTGTAACAAAAACTGTGTCACTGCTTACGTCACACTACGTAAAATGTCATAACATAGAATAAATACACTCAAAATTTGAACATGCAATGTTAGCCAGTCCTCATTGGTTTTTTAAACAAGTTTTAATAAATACATACCTGGTATTATCTATCTATATAGTTTGTTTTATTTCAATATATATTTAAAGTTATCAGAACTAAGTTTCCATTTCAATTTATTTTATTTTTTACTCCTTTTAATAAATTTGATGATTTTACTTTACTTATGATACAAACTCTCTGATATTAAATTTTCAACTCGGATCCCTTCAGGCAATATTTATTTTACGTTGCCCAGAGGGCGTTTTTATTTTGCTAGTATATATAATTATCCTTTAAAATTGAGCTAAGTTGTTAGAATATATTTTGTATCAAAGCTTTGAAGACTGTACTTGAATGTTGCTTTAATTATTTGCGAGTAGGTAAAATGATGAAAATGTCGTTCTGCCTACAAAAAGGTTTAATAATTTCAGAGGCAAGCGGTTTAGCTCAGTCGGTAGAGTGTTCGGCTACGAACCACAAGACTCCTGGTTCGATACCAGCCCTCGCCAACTCAGCATATGAGTAGTACAGGGATCTGTGCGGTAAAGTGAGGAGCTGATGGTAGGTGTGGTGCCCCACCTCAGATGCAAAAACAATCTCCTTGGTCTAGCACTAGTGAAAAGGGGATAGACTCCCTTGCTATATGGCTGATACTGACATTAGGTTGTCCCAGCAACTTTACTTTTTTATATAATCATAAAAAAAATGTTTATTCTACGTAATTTCACATAAGTTTAAATTGTTAAAAAAACATATTCCTGACATTCACTAATTTTAATGTACTATTTAATTATAATTTATTACTAATAATATTTCATTTTACACACAACTGTAACGTTTTCAGATCCTTTGATTAATTGCTTAACTCTTAACATCCTGTTGAGAATTTTCTAAGTCCAGAGCATTTATTAAAAAAATGGCTAAAAATGGCCTTTTCATTAAAAGTTACCTGTTATTTCCCTTAAATCAAATACTTCTAAATATGTTTAATATTACATTTAAACAAAGACTTATCATTTGGGGTAGATTAGGAAAATAAAGGTGACTTCCAGCCGGGTGGAATGAGGTGGTATAGGACGTTAAGAGTTTTAAATAAGTCATAAAGACAATTTTCAATTTTTTTTTTTTTTTTCTTTCCTATTTTTCAAAGTTTCTTAATGATAGGTGTTCCTAATTACTTTTGTATGACAGCCACCTAGACAGTTGTAACATTCCTCTCTCTCTCTCTCTCTCTCTCTCTTATATATATATATATATATTAAAGGAACTGAATCCGACGGTATGAGTATATATAAAAAGATATGAAGACACCACAAAATGCTGTTAAAGTGAAAACATTTTATAACATAGCTGATATTGAACAATATTTCGATTTTAAGAAAATCATTATCAGAGCTTATTTATACTCCGTGTTTTTAAGAGCGGAGACAAAAGTCATATGAGTTCAAAACAAAAACCTTGATGTTGCATAAATATTTTTTTCTTTTATGCAACATCAAGGTTTTTGTTTTGAACTCATATGACTTTTGTCTCGCTCTTAACAACACAGAGTATAAATAAGCTCTGATGATGATCTTCTTAAAATCGAAATATTGTTCAATATCAGCTATGTTATAAAATGTTTTCACTTTAACAGCATTTTGTGTTGTTTTCATATCTTTTTATATATACTCATATATATATATATAAGTAAAAATATAACAGAAGACTTAGAATTTGCTCTGTGACTCTAACAATAAGGGCACACATTGAGCTCTGCAAACTGCGACACGTTTTAAAAAAAACTCCTATGTTGCAAGGAAGATTTCTTCTCCGGATTTTTGGATTATTTATATATATATATATATATATACATACACACACAGTGGTACATTGAATTAGTAGTTTTTAGAGTTATGAGTTGTCACTTGGTCAATTTTTTTTGCTTTGTGTTGAGAGCTAAAATTTGAGACACGAGCAAGCTTCATATACACTTATGTTAATAAGTTCACTAAAAACATTTAAGTTTCAAAATTTATCATGCCAAAGAAAAATATTATCTATAAAAAATTTGAGATATATATATATATATATATATATATATATATATATATATATAATGCATTAACATAGCTTGATTCAAAATAATAGTAAGCATGTCCACTTTAGAGGACATTGTAATTAACACTTTTTTTAACAATTTATTTAGTGGTCATAAATTCAGCACTACTATCTCAACATATTATCTGGCTGCCAGACTAGAGCCTTTTTTTTAATCAATAAGATACATGGTTTGTGAAAAATAAGTTTTATTAGCATGCATCACAATGATTTCAATTATGGACTGTTCCAAAAATATAGGAAATTTTCAAAATATTTGATTTAATGTGTTGTTTCTTTGATTAAAGAATTTTTTTTTTAACTTGCCCAGTCTAAGATGTTATAAGTAAAACCTTTTTTTTTTTTTTTTTTTTTTTTTTTGTAATCTATCTCTTGTAGTAAATATGGGCCAACTCTAGTGTAAAGGGTCTTATTGCCTCTGAAGAGGAAATGGTGTCAAACTTAGCATCTTCAAGAATGAGTCAACATGAAATAGGAGGCACACATGAAGATTTGTCTATGATGTGTCTCAAAAGTTCTGAAAAAAGAATAAAGGATCAAGCAACATTGTAAAAAGCACACTTGAGGTCCATGGTTGAGTGCTTTTAGGCAAGGCTAAAATGTGTTAAATATTTACAAAAAAAAAAAATTAATCTTTTTGTCCATTTTTGAAATGGAAGTGGAATATACAATGCTACAAGTTGAATATTAAATGAAGACTAAAAGAATCTGGACTTAGAGAAAGAATCAAGACCATTAAGGCAACAGCATAAAATACTCAGAAGAGTCCTGGAGACCTGAAGAGACTTACACTAATTTAGACAAGATTGATAGACCACCAGCTAATGCTGGTGTGAAAAAATTGCATAGTGATAATGATGATAACAACCTTGCCAGAAAATTGAAAAAACTGTGGAATATGATGGCAAAATGATACCAATTGTAGTTGGTACCCTTTGAACCATCCCCAAGGATTTAGAAAACAGACTGGAGGAATTCAAAATCAGAAGAATTGAGACCATCCAAACAACAACATTGTTAAGATAGGCTAAGTGCTCGTAAGATTAAGAAACCTCTCTTTACTAAAATATATATATATATATATACAAGACAGATTAAACTTTTCTAAGAAATACACATTATGGATTCTAAAAGATTGTAGAAAAGTAATTTTTGATGAAGAATACAGCATCCAATATACTCCCAGTGATGGGAACCATAATATTCAGAGGAAAAAATTAACAAGATTTGCAAACTTTGCATCAAAACACACAGTAAAAGATTCTCTATCAATTATTGTATGGGGTTGCATATCACCAGAAAGCTAAAGTGACTGGGGATAATGGTCAAGTCACATTGAAAGCACTGGTCACCTATCTAAGTATTGAATAAGCTTATCACTGCTTAACTTCAGTGATCTTGCATAGAAATCACTGAAGTTAAGCAGTGATAAGCTTGTTTAATACTTAGATAGGTGGTCATTTAAATTATGAGCAGGTTCTGTAAAAAAAAACAAATATCAAAATGACTTTTGGCATTAAAAGGATTTATATACCATAAAACAACCAACCAATTGAAGATTTGATGAATTAGATAACCTTAGGTTTTAGAGAGTAAACTGTTGCCGTTCAAAGACTGTCTATGAAACTCAAGAAATCGGATATTTCACAAAGATAATGCCTTCCATCATGTTGCACTTCCTGTTTCAAATTAGTTTTCCAGCAATCGAATCCAAATTCTAAACTAGCCAGCAAACTCTTCCGATTTAGATATAATAGAAAACATTTTTTTTTGTGGAGGGGAAGACACAAATGTTTTAGATGAGTAACTGTCAAATTGACCAGCTCTGCGCGGATACTGGATGCTGCGCAGAGAACCTCCCTGGGATAATGCATGATTGAGAAGGTTGGCGAGAGATTATGAATATCGTGCTAATTGTGCAACATGATGATGATGAACTGAAACATAAAATGTTCTGAGATATTCTAATAACAGAAATTCAGTCTAATTGGGAAAACTACACAGCTGTCGGGCTTAGAATATGCTGACTGTATCCCCTGCAGAGGGGGTAAGACCCTTCCACCAAAAATGAAAAAATTTACAGTCCATTGAGGCCTACTTTGTGTTTTACCTTATAAGTTTTTGCTGCTAGTTTAAACCCATTATATTGTCGAATAGACCTTGTTGAAATCTTTCTTTTGCACATAAGGTTTTAGAACATTAATCTTAGATAAAAAGGGACTGCTGTAATTTCTACAACTGATGGTAGATTTTTATTGTTTATGATAAATATAAAAATCTTCAATTATTGACTTAATATTTTCATTACATGACTGTGACAATGCTTATAGTGATTCACTCTTACAGGATTGGCCATCTGTTGTCTAGTTGGTATTTAAGTTTATGGAACACTGAACTTTAAAAAAGGCTACTTTTAACATTTCAAGTATTATTTATAATTTAACTTTATTTCTTTTTTAAAAGTTAAAAAAAAAACAAACAACAACAACAAATAATAATAGAATTTACCAGTAAAACTTGGGAAGTTGTATTATTTTGTTTGTTTTACTCCAGTTTGTGTCACCAGAATTGGCTTTTTTTTACTGTATGAGGGTGGGCTAAAAACTTCACAGCTGATGTCATATGTGCTGTTGATAACTTTTTTGACCAATAGGATCCAAGCACTGCAACACCGATGGAAGAAATATGTTGACTGCAAGTGGACTGTTGAAAAATAAACCTCATTTGGTCATATTCCATGAGAATATATAGATTAACTTATGAACTTTTCAGCCTCAGTAATGTTAGATTTCTTTTCATATACACTAGCATATACTGCAGGGATGCTGATAGCTTTTTAATTTAGTGTGTCCTGGGACGCATGGATTTGATTTGAATGAGTCCCAACTAAAGTTTCTTAATAAATTGCAGAGTTTTTATTTCTGAACAACTAAAGCCATATAACCCCTACCTTGTACCCCATACAGTGTAATTCGTTTCCAGCAAAATATTGAAATGTATTTACAGTTATCTGGAAATGGTGGGAGAAGAAAAAAAAACAAAAAAAAACACTGGGAGCATGGATATGATTTTTCTGTGTTCTTCTAGATTTTTATGTGTCAAAGACACAGGACGCGTACCTATCAGCATCTCTGTGCTGAGATTAATTTTGATGAATTCTTCTGTGGGTAATTTTGGACACACAGCCTATTCAGAAGTATAACTTTTCTTTTGAAAGATCCATTTTTTTAGGTTTTGACTATTGTTTTATTTTTTAGATCTTGTATAAAAGTATTTTGGTTTAAACTTATTCAAAAATTGATAAGAAAGATTTAACTAAAGTATCATACTACCCTGCTTTAGAGAGATCATATTTCCATGATCTCCCTGGTAAAATAAAACAGGAATTTTTCCAAGGTGAAGTCGTGTCAGTACTACTATATACTTGTACCACTTGGACTTTACTGAAATACTTAGAGAAAATTCTCTTCCAAACCATACAAGTTTGTGTCAGCCATCTGAAATTGAAATTATTATTATCATAATTAATGATATTATATATTTACTAACAAAAGTACCTGGTCCATGACCAGACTAAAAATAAAATTAGGAACACCAAAGAGTGAGTGAGGAGAAAACAGGAGTAAGGGAGAAAATAAAAGGAACATGATTTATCAAATTAAAAAAAATTCCAAGAATTTGTGTAGTAAAATGTTTGTTTATTTTAGGAATTTTTCTTTTCTTTTTGTTTACATTTTAGATATTATTTAAAAAAAAATTAAAATCATTTTGATTTTGGTTTAACTAATTAATTATATCCTTTAATCCGTAAAAATCAATAACCAAATTTGGTGTGTTTCTTAGTTGTCAAGGGGTATGTAAGATTTCGAATCTGAATAACATCTCGTTTCTGAGTTATAAGTCGACACGTACATACCAAACTTTCTATATATATATATATAGATTATTAAAACAAAAAAATAATGCAAGTTAAAACAATATGTAGGGGGTGACACGGCTTTTGGACCACCTTGTGTATGATAACTTTGTTCTAATGTCAAGTTTTTGAGACATTTGGCACTTAAATAATCCTTTATAATAATGTTGTAATCATTGTTGTATGTCTATTTACCTTTGTTTAAAGCCCTGTCAACTGGGGCTGTAGAATATGTCTACTGCATCTCTGATGAGGGTAAAACCCCTCCAATGAGGCTATCTGTTGGCTGTGGGTAGTGACTTGTGATGCTTAAGGATGGAATGCTGATGGCTAAGCAGTCCATGACATGCAACACTCCACTCTGGCCCTTACTTGGGCCAGATTGGAGGACAGAGGCCCACTCCGATCAGTCGGCTGGTCACATAAAGCCTTGGCACCTATATGATTGTCTCGATTGTATTGCTCTTATGCCAACCCCAACCCTAACCCTTTTATCATATATGTGCTAGAAGGTGGTGCCTGAGGGACTTAGTGATCTGGGTATGACATTAAACTATAACTAGTGGTGAGGTTCCAATTCTGAAACTCTGGGGAGTAAATGCAAACTTATCTCACAGAAAAAAATATTGTTAGAAACAACATTTGGTTGAAATGCAGCCAAGCACTCACTGTATGAAACCATAGGAATATGTAACAGCTGTCTGAAATAAAAAATTATTATCATCATAATTAATGATAGTATATATTGTATTATTAAAACAAAAAATAATGAAAGTTAAAACAGTATGTAGGAGGTGACAAGACTTTCGGACCACCTTGTATATACATTAATATCATTGGCCTTTCGGGCCTGTGTCTGTCTGTTAATGAAATTAACGGCGGGATCCCAGAGGACCATCCCCCCAGGCAACACCTACCCCATTGATTTAAAGAGGCAGGGCTGGGTTTATTGCCCAGTGCCTGAGGCATCCCCCTTGAGGGTGAATGCCGATGGGATCCACGCATTTTTGTGCCTGCCATCCCATGAGCTTCAGTTCGTGGGTGGTCCCACATTAAATGACCTTATGTCATACCCGCATACAGGTAAATATCTTGTATATAATAACTTTGTTCTAAGTTTTTGAGACATTTGGCACTTAAATAATCCTTTACAATAATATTGTAATTATTGTTGTCTGTCTCAGTTTACCTTTATTTAAAGCAATTTTATAACTTTCCATCATACTAATGTCCATTTCTCATACACAGGAAGTAATTTATATAATGCAAACTTATCTCATAGAAAAAAATATTGTTTGAAACAATATTTGGTTTGAAATGCAGTCAAGCACTCACTGTATGGGGGGGGGAAATTACAGTACATGGAGTGTCAAACAGCTGGTGGAAGTTATTCCTTGAATATCCGGCTATATTTGTGTACTCCTATATACCTATATATAAAATGATTAATACTATTGAAATGTAGTTCCTTAAAACCATTTTGGTTATTATAACAGTCAATGAGATAAACAGCCAAGTATAATTAAAAATGCCCAGAATATCACAAAATAATTCAAAATTGTTCTTTCACTTAATTGCTGCATATAATTAAACTGGCAATTTATCACATTTATTTTTATAAGAAATCTTTTATTTCTTATTATTCCTGTCAACATATTAGATTAATTCAGTTCTTACCAGGTCATAGAATACATTAGAAGCGACTACCCAGTGTCAACTGGGTAGAGGAGGGCAACACCTCCCCAAAAACCTGGTGTATTGATTTGTTTACTTTTGAGATTCACAAATGCTGGACATCTTCAAGTAGAATTTCAATGCTATTTCTATGTATATTTTAATTTTTAAATATCTTCCAATATAAATCAAATTTTCATAATTTTTGCACAAAAAGCAAGAACATTTATTTTTATAAGAAATTTCTCCTCTTATTATTCCTATCAACATCTATATATTAATACTTGTGTTCCTTAATCTTCCGACCGTTATTATTTGCAACACACTCTGTTTAAAAATGAGACCGTCCAAATCGAAATGCAAAAATGTAAATCCTGAGTATCCGGTGTTGCTTATCTTCCAAATTATTTCTTATGAGTGTCATCACCTCAACTAAATAATGGACCATTCGGTTTTTATTGTAAAGAAAGAAAGGGAAGAAAAATGACATGCTACTCAGAAAAAATATAATAGGAAAGAAAAAAGAGTAGAGGAAAAATAGAGGTTGCGAGTGTGCAGAAGTGATAATGCTGATCTGTTTCATTCAAACATAATGAAAAGAAGGAAAGAAAGAAAAAAAATGTGTTAAATCAAGATTATTATAATTTTTATACATTGAATTATTTAGCAATAGCTCTTAACATATCAAATGTTGTAATAATTAGATTATCATACTGTGGTATATCCACAGGTCCGGCTAGTATTAGATTAATTCAGTTCTTACCAGGTCATAGAATACATGATTTGATGTCATTTTATTAACTTTGATGTATAGCAGAAGTGTTTTTTTTTTTTTTTAATTTCTTTTAAAGATACTTTTCTGGTATTTTTTCCTATAATCATTATGAGTTGCACTTATAGAGTCACATTATAATATATATATATATATATATATATAAAAATTTTTTTTTTTTTTGTGGGGGCAAAAAAGAAAAAGGTGGGTGTGTATATGGATAGACTACAAAGATGTCTATAATTCATTCTATTCTAAATGTTGCAATAAAAATAAAGATGTTGGAAGGCTGGAAGAAAGTGAATGAATGACAATGATTACTCATCTATTTTAAGAAGAAAAAAAAATGATTTTATTGAGATAGTTTGTATATTGAGTAAAATATGATGAATATTCTCTTTTTCTTTCTTTTTATCTTTCTGTCTCTTTATTCTCTCTCTGTCTCTTTATTTCTCTCGCTCTCTTTCTCTTTATTTCTCTCGCTCTCTTTCTCTTTATTTCTCTCTCTTTTCTCTCTCTTTCTCTCTCTCTCTCTCTCTCTTCTTCTCTCTCTTTCTCTCTTTCTTTCTCTCGCTCTCTCTCTCTCTCTCTCTCTTCTCTCTCTCTCTCTCTTTCTTTTCTCTCTCTCTCTCTCTCTCTTTCTCTCTCTTTCTCTCTCTCTCTCTTTCTCTCTCTTTCTCTCTCTCTCTCTTTCTCTCTCTCTCTCTTTCTCTTTCTTTCTTTCTGTCTCTTTCTTTCTTTCTTTTTCTCTCTCTTTCTCTCTCTCTGTCCATTTTTTCTTTTCTCTCTCTTTCTCTCTCTCTGCCCGTTTTTTCTTTTCTCTCTCTGTGCCTCTTTCTTTTTTTCTCTCTCTCTGTCTTTCTCTCTCCTTATCATCACTAAGATGTTTTTGTCATTAATACTTGCCCATATTTTTTTGGTTTCACTACTCAGCTTAGTCTTTTAATCTTTTCCATTTATTTATTTATTTATTTATTTATTTTTCTTAACAGAAAACTTTCCTAAATATTCATCACTTGTTGAATTGGCTTTTTTTTTTTCAATTCATTTCTAAATTATTTTTTATACTTATTTATCATTTCTGGCATCTAGTATTCCTTATGTATTACTTATATTTTTCTATCAGTATTTTTTTATAATCCTTTAAAGTTTGTATTTTGTTTTGGTCTCATTTATTTTTTATTTTTATAAATATTTCCTATTGCTAATAACGTTTTACCCTACCCATTTTCTACTTTCTTTTCAACAATCTTGTTTTTCTAGAAGAAGGGATGTTAATGGTTGAATCCTGTTTCCTGAAGCCATTGCCTACTTCTGTCTCTTTCTCTTATTTATTTTTATATATATACTTTTGGTATGTTTGTAGAAAATGTATGTTTATATTATAAATCTATCACATAGGCACTTTGAATATCCATTATTGTAGATAAGCAGTTGATTATGTATCTAATGTTTTCTTTTCTTTTTTTTTTACTAAGTAAAAGTAACATAAATATGAATACAATATTTTAAGTCTGCACCATTATCCAACTTTTTGAGAGCCAAAGAACCCAAGCTCTCTTTGCAAATTTTTTGTCTATAGTAATACAAACAAAATATATATATATATATATTCATGGAAAAGTTAAATGATGCTTGAAATCTCCCATATTTGTGTCAGTGTGTCATTTACGTTCTGGATATGACGTTAAATTGCATCTAATGGTCAAGTTGCAATTCTGGAGTTTTGGGGAGTATGGAGTACCCCTTCATCACCATTACTCCCAGGTCCATTCTGACCCCGAGTAGTAGTAGTATCTGTTTAGGTCCCATCTAAAGTGGAGGTGCAAGATTTCATTTGGTCTTTTGATAAAAGCCATGGAAGGACACACTCAATATTAATGAACATTTTTTCTCTCTAAGTTATGCTATACCTGACTAGAGTAAGTAAGTCCGCATCAGAAAGGAGGAAATAAATTCAGAGACTGCATCTGAGAACTATCAAAAATTTGGTGATATCATGAAATATTGCAGAGATTCCCTGGGTTGGTGGTAATGAAGCCTAAATCCTGAAACTATACTTGACTCATATGGTCATTTGATGAAGGTTTTCATTGGAGACATTATTTATTTTAATTTTAACTTATTTATATCATAACAGATTAAATTTTTAATTGATAGCACATTTTTAAAGAAAATAAACTTTTAAAAATTAATCATTAATTTAATAAGCTCTAATAACTTCTTTTCATCAACATAGCATAGGAATGAATACCATATGAGAACCTCTAATTAAGAGAAGACTTAAGACTCAAAAATACCACCTAACTATAATATGAATAGTAATCATCAAGTCGTGCCGACAGCACAGATCTCCATGATTCTTCCTTGCCATTCGTACCTATTGGCCATTGTTCCTGGAAGGTCCTCTGAATGGCATCCATGTAGGTATCCACAGAGAATGTCACTTTTGAGTTTATCCCTACTTCTCAAGCAGTGTCCAAAATGACTTGTTTGTCTCACCTGGATTGTTTATAGGAGGCAGGTGTTTATTGAAGGCAGGTGGCCATACAGCTGCTCTTTTGTGGACTGCTGCTTCCAGGAATTGACAGCATGCACCATCCTTGTACAGTTCTGATCTAGCTTTTTCTCCAAGCATTTAGAGTTCAAGTGGTGCAGACATACAGTAGCACTGACACAACTACAGCCTGGAAGAATTTTCACTTCATCTTATTAGAGAGAAGACTTAAGACATAAAAATACCATCACCTAACTATAATATCAATAGTATTTTAATTTTTTAAATCTTATTTATTCATTTAATTTATTAAAAAATTTTTTATTTAGTCATTTATTTCAAATTTTTTAAATTCATTTTTATTACCTTGCATACAACTACATCTCATTGAATGCTGGTATACTGCAACGCATAATTTAGTTTGTCTGGTGAGGTGGGTGTGTAGACACCCAGCATCACTAAAAAGAGTTATCAAAGAGTGAATGAGCTCCAGGGTAACCAACGGCCACCCACACTAATAGTAGTAGGATTGGGGTACTTACTACTCACCTAAATCCCCAATACAACCTGGCGCTAGAGTGCAAGTGTTTCCAGGGAGGCTTGCCTTTTGTGAAGTGACTCAATACTACCTGAGACAGCACCCTGTAGCAGCTTGGCAGTCCAGTCGTCTCAGACTTTTCCCTGTCACTGGATCAACTGCCGGATTGCCAAAATGGTGGACTGAGATTATTATCAATCATTTATTAATTATTTAATAATTATTAATTATTTTTAATTATTATTTTATTTTTAATTATTATTTTATTTTTAATTATCATTTTATTTTTAATTATCATTTTATTTTTAATTATCATTTTATTTTTAATAATTATATTTCTATAAGCAGCAAGCATAGTTTGGAAACCATTGTCCAATTGCTGAAAGAATGTAAACATCAAGTTATATAGATGATTTCAGTTCCGTTTCTTAATGGCATATCATCCTTCGTAGGTTATTTAATGCCAGAGCCATTGTTTTAGAACAGTAGTCATATGATTTAACCAGTAACTGGATGAGGGGATTTATTCCTTTCCCAAGGTGATTAACCTGAAAGGGAACGTAATAGCGCAACCGCTGTTCGAATTCACTTACTTCCATTTCAAGTCCAGTACGTTAGCCACTACTTTACAGGGAAACCCTCTATTGATATAGAGATACATATGCTGATCCACACACTTCACAGGAAAATGGTTTCTCACTTTTTTTTTTTGTTTCATTTTCTTATTAGATTTTTTAGAAGTCAAGGGGCCCCTGTCATGGGGCTAACACTTGATTTCTTTATAAATAGTATTTGTATCCTAATGATCTTTTTAGGATGGAGCATGTTCCTTTGATAGCTGCTATTTGTACTTCATAGCAGCTTGGCTTCCCTGGTATTGTTTCAAGGTATTTTTTTAGATTTTATTTCACCAGCCCAGTTGCCCCAATCACAACGGGTATGATGTCTATTTCTTTCAGTGACCAAGTTGTTTTTAGGTCATTCTTGAGGTCTTGATATTTTGTGATCTTTTCTCGCTTGGCTCTGTGTGTACTCGCATGTGATCTTTTAAATTGGAATTCTCTGCAAATTGCTGAACCACACACTTCACAGGAAAATGGTTTTTCTCCTGTGTGCATTCGCATGTGACTTTTTAATGTCGAACGATAGGAAAATGCTGAGATCAGGAGAGAAACTAGAGATACATATACATGAAGTGAGCGGGATAGACAGACACATTTAGAGATACCAACAGATTAAGATGTTTATATTTCAGACTTTTTTTTTCCCTTGATTTTCCATACTTGAGCATTTCCCATTGTTCTGTATCTGTCCAAAATCCAGTCTTTTATATAATTTCATATTGTATTTACTATATTTTTACATGTGCATTGTGTTGTATTTGGACATTTTATTGGGTTATAAGTAACATCTTTTTGCATTTATATATTTAACATATCTTTTTTTTCTTCTCTTTTAGGTGAGTAAAGTTTTTTGAAAACCATCTCTGGTAAGCTGTCTTTAATTGGTATTTCATCATTTTATAAAATGTTATGGTTCAGTTTAGCTTGTACTGAGATTGATGTCTGGATTCTCCAGTGTTTTGGGGCTGGTTTAGCTGAGTTCCGGGTTTAATACCAGCCTTCGCTAACTCAGCTTGGACCTGTGCGGTAAAGTGGGGAATGATGGTAGGTGTGGTGGTCCACCTCAAGTACAAAAAATCTTCCTGGTCTAGAGCTAGTGAAACGGGGATAAACTCCCTCACTGTCTGGGTGATACTGACAATAGGCCATTCTGCTAACTTTTTTATAAAATTTATCAGTTGGTCTCATTTTAATGTTCACAGTACAAATCATTCAAGGAAGGTATATTATATATATATATATATATATATATATATATATATATGAGAACGTAAACAAACTTTATGGCTATTTTCAGCCGACAATATTTGGGAGAATATGTGCTTAATTGAAGTCAAACCTAATTTTTTTGAAAGTTAATTCATTAATAATGAATTAGGCGAGATTTAGCTACTTAAATGTAAGGCTAAACAAATCGAGAAAAATCAATCTCTGTATGTACATTTCAGCCTATTAGGCCTCATCAGCAGAGCTATAGATACGAAGATCGCCTCGTGTGTGATTTGAAACCTGTCCGTCGGATTGACAAGCAAGCCTCTTACCCCTACACCAAACGGACCTCGCAGTTTTTCATCGCTTTGTTTAAGTAGTAGTAGTACTCATATTCCTCTTAAGAGACTTCGCACAAACTTACAAGAACGTAACAAATTTTATGGCTATTTTCGGCTGAAAATATATATAATTTTTAAAATTTTATTAATTTAAAAAATTTTATTTAAAAAAAAATTTTTTTATTTTTTAAATTTTTTTTAGAGTATTGAAAATTTGATTGATTTAGGTCTTATTCAGGTGTTTTTTGTTGTAATTGGGAGCCTTCTCAGAACTTTGAACCAAACCCTTCATACAGTCCACTGGGGTAGACTGTTCTGATTCCATTAACCATGAAACAAGAAATACCTTAACTCTTAACATCCTGTTGAAAATTTTCTAAGTCCAGAGCCCATTTCCTATAAGGATTTAAAAAAAAAAAAATGTCTAAAAATGGCCTTATCATTTAAAGTTACGTGTTATTTCTCTTAAATCAAAAACTTCTAAATATGTCTAATATTATATTTAAACTATTAGGCTATCATTTGGGGTAGATTAGGAAAATGAATGTGACTTCCAGCCGGGTGGAATGAGGTGGTATAAGACGTTAAGTCTTGATATTTAAAGTTAGATAAGGTCAAGAGGATTCAATTACTTTATCTTTATATAACACTGGGAGTTTTGGGGTGCAATACTTCAAGTAATCCTTCACTCGGAATATGGAATCTTAATATTTTTATGGGCTTAGATAAAGTAAAGATAGATTTGTAACAGTGAAGTAAAGCTTAAATGATTGTATATGCTACAAGAGCTGATAACTTAACTATTAGCTCTTTTTCCTGATGGAATGTGTTATATTCAGTTAAAGCTTAAAAATTTTTTTTTTTTTTTACAAAAGCCTAACTTAGTGTGAATACACTTTTATGTGTAAAATTCATAATATTCAAGTGGCTTTAATTAATGAACCTTTTAAAAATGTTAAGATATATAATCCAAAAGTCCAGAGAAGAAATCTTCCTTATGACACAAGAGTTTTATTTTAAAAAAAAACAGTCGCAGTTTGAGAGCTCAATGTGTGCTCTAAATGTTAGTCACAGAGCAAATATATAAGTAAAGAAATAACAAAAGACTTAGAGATTTAGCATTATAGTCTATTTCTAAGCTCCCTGAAATAGACTATAATGCTAATTCTCTAAGTCTTTTATTTCTTTACTTATATATATATATATATGTATATAGAGAGATAGTCGGGCCAAATGATCTGGTACATTTGTATGTTTACTAAAAGCAAAATAAAATAATGAAAAAAAGTCTTTATTTTCTAAATGTATAAATGATGCAATTTTGTTTTACTTCATTTTAAAAATTACATCAGGGAAATGTTTGCTGTTATTGTCCACACACTGTTATTAAACCTACAAATGTATCAGACAATTTTGCCCTGCCCTGTATGAGTGTGTGTGTGTGTATATATATATATATATATATATATATATATATATATATATATATATATATATATATATAAAAGAGTGCTCAATTCAATGATAAAGCATATATATATCTAAGTGAGGATGGTGCTTGGTAACTGTTGGTTTCTCACCTATGTGATCTTGATCTGAAGAATGCATTGGTGAGAAACTGACAGTTACCAAGCACCACTGGCTATGCCTATGTTACACTATCCTAACTTATATATATATTGGGCTATGTTTATAAATAAAGAGTGCTCAATATTAGTGGTAGAGCATAAATATCTAAGTTAGGATGATGTAGGCATAGTCAATAGTACTTGGTAACATTGTGGTCTCTTTGCTTAGTAAAATGGATGCTGGAGAATTCCTGGGTAGAATTACCCAGAACACCTAGCGCTACTAGAATGGCTTGATCTGTGCTACCATGTTTCCCGAAAATAAACACAGGGCTTATATTACTTATCACTCAGAGGTATAACATTAGCGCTTATTTTCGGGTGATTTAGAGTGTTTGCGTTGCATGATGTGATTGTGAAGAATGCTTATTTTCTTTTGTCTGTTTGCTGCTCTCAACTAGGGCTTATTTTAACACCACCTTGAAAAATTACGCTAGGTCTTATTTTGGAGGAAACGTAGCATTCCCAGTTTATATTTTTTTTATTTGAGGTTATTTAATCACATTAGTTATATAGAGCTCTGTAAATGGAGTTTGGAACTATTTGAATTATGCAAATATCCCCAGTGGTTCAAAAAAATTTTTAAAGCCCCAAAATTGGGGGTACAAAAGTGGACATAATTTTGTTAGATCACTGACCAATTCAAAACAAGAAATTCAGTAATTTCTTCACCATTTCTTTATTTTTGAGCAATTTTGATAAAACTTTTCCATTCTTATGTAAAATTATTTTTTTTTTCTGATTCTGCACTCAACACTAAACATAGTATTTATTTTTTTGTGTTTCCCCAAAAAGAGCTTTCTTTTTTTGATACCTGATAAAGAAGAGGTTCAAGAATTTGAAGAATTTCTGGTATGTTAATGACTCTGCTCAAAAAGTTGACAGTATTGCTTTTTCTTTATTCACAAATTCTTCATGACAATTTCTCCCAAATTCTACATCTTAGTTTATTAACAAAACATGTGACTCCAGTGTCATACTTAATTTTCCAACAACTAGAATACAGTTAGTAGAAGAGTGTAATGGCATAGCCACTGTTAGATGGTTAAATTTTAAAAGGATTGTAAAGAAATGTAAACCTTTTCTAGCTATGTACTTATCTGCTTTGATCATCCTAACAAGTCGTGTGAATTGCTTGAGAAACCTCTTAAGATAATTTGACAAGTGTAATGCCAGACGTTTTCTATAAAGACCCTTGACCTGTCACAAATGGAATTACCGATATTGAGACATACTTATGTTTATATATTGCAAGAAATGTTACCATTATTATATCATAGGGAGGAAGTATCCTCTTATATTAGAAATAATGTCTTGTTGGCAAGTTTTCATTGCAGAACAAACTGATATTCTGTATTAGATTTTTGGGACTGAATTTTTTCCATTAAAATTCTTGTCCTGATGATAAGTGGCTAGTACGTTGCTTTGAAACCAATGGTAATAATCACCTTTTAAATTGTATTGTACACTATAATGTGTGTGCATGTATATATATATATATATATATATATATATATAAATGTGTGTGTGTGTGTGTACAATACAATTTAAAGGATTTTTTTTTTTTTCTTTTTTTTTTTATAAATGTAAACTCTGCATGTTTGGAGTTGGTTTATAATTAAAATTATTTTAATCTCGCAAAGATATTTGTTTTGAGGCTATTCAAAATGGCAGCAAATCAAACAGTTCTTCAGGTATGAACTGAGCCCAGTCATCGAAGTTTTGGTGGCTGAAAAGTGAAATTTACAGAAGAATGTGTGATGTGTATGGAGTAGCATATTTTAGTAAAAAAAAAAATGTCGACAAATGGGCTAAAAATAGATTTGCACACTACAAGCCTTAGTTAAGAAGACAAGTCCATGGAATGGAAATACACTGACTGGTAAAGAAAAAGTTGTAAGTGCTGTGGTCAGTAAAGAAAGTTATACTGACAGTCTTCTAGGACATGAAAGGACCAATGATTATTGATTTTCTTGAAAAAAAATGCAACTATAAACAGTGGTTTCTATTGCTAACTCTTTAGGCAAAATTCACCTTATTTATTGAATGACCCTCTTATATATAAAGAAAAAAGTGCCACTATCAACTGTATTTTCTATTTCCAACTCATTAAACAGCCAGCTTGAGTTGCCAGTCAGTGATCCATTGCTGCACTGTGTCCAGGTCTGACAGCAAGAAAGATCTGCAGTGTTCAGGATCTGTCTTTTTGATCTCAAGGTACAGCTTGATGCCATCGACATATTTATTGAATGACCCTCTTATATATAAAGAAAAATTTGCAACTATAAACTGTGATTCTATTGCCAACTCCTTAGGCAAAATTCACATTATTTACTGAAAGACTCTCATATATATAAGGGGCCAGGTTAGCTCAGTCGGTAGAGCGTTTGTCTAGAAACCACAAGGTTCCTAGTTCGATACCGGTCCCCGCCAACTCAGCGTATGAGTAGCACAGGGATCTGTGTGGTAAAGTAAGGAGCTGATGGTAGGTGTGGCGCCCCACCTCAGATGCTAAAAACAATCTCCTTGGTCTAGCGCTATTGAAAAGGGGATAGACTCCCTCGCTGACTGGCTAATACCGACTTTAGGCCGCCCCGTCGACTTTTACTTATATGTAAGTTAATCTAATCTTTTATGTTAGGATATTCATGAGATAAACAAATTCTCATTTTCTCTTTAATGTAAGCTGTTCGGCATAAGTTATTTTTATTTTCCCAGGAAAATATTTTGTATATTCTTATAGTACTTCTGAAATACACTTCAGTTTGTGGAATGTTCAAGAGAATTCTTTAAAGGATAAAGTTTTTTTTCCAATTTATTACTGAGGAATCCCCGTGGCCTAATAGCGAATATGCTGGACTGCAACATGATAGCCAGTTTGAAATTTAGTTATGCTATTATGTTCACTTGCACTTGAAAGTCTTCATACCTTTCCCAAATAACTTTGGGAAATGTATGAAGACTTTCATCCTCCAGCTATGGGTTAAATAGTAACATCACTTTTTTTTTTTTTTTTTTTTAACAAGGATGGCTTTGGCATTAAATAACCCATGAAGATTGATTGCCATAAACAAAGAAACCAAAGCAACCAATTTATTACAACTTAGACAATTCAGTATTTCTAGTTGAAACATTTTACTATTTATGAAGAGAAAGTGAATATATGTTTTTCTTTTTTTTCTTGAAAATGAATTATAACTAGCAGGACCAGTGGATATATTATAGAATGAAAATTTAATTATTACATTTGATATGTTTACTTAAGAAGTATTTCAAAATAGTTCAATATATAAGAAGTATGAAAATTTTGATTTAACTCTCTCTCTCACTTTTTTTCTTTCTTTTCTTTTTTTCATTATGCTTGATTGAAACAGATTAGCGTTATCACTTCCACGTGCTCACCCCTCTCTCTATCTTTCCTGTACTCTCTTTTTTTTCCTATATTCTTTCTGTGTAGCATCTCCTTTTCTTTTTCTTTATTTCTTTATAATAAAAAATTGGAATGGTCCATTATTTAGCTTAGAAAAAAAAAAGAATTCAGTAGATAAGCAACACCAGATAATCAGGATTTACCCTTTTGTATTTTTAACCAGAGGGTGTTGCAAGATGATAACAGTTGTACAAATAAGGAACATAGATGATAGATAGAAACTAGCATTTATTGTTAATTCATTGTGCTTTTTGAAAACTTGGTTTAATTTATCTTGAAGATCTAAAAGTTCCGACACTGTCTAGCACCATTTACTTAGCATTACCAGAGATGCTAATAGGTACATGTCCTGTATCACTGACACGTAAAAAAATCTAAAAGGACGCAGAAAAATCGTATCCATGCATCCCAGTGTTTTTTTTTTTCCCACCATTTTCAGCTAACTGTAAATACATTTCAATATTTTCTTCGGTAATTTATGAGGAAGTGCGTCCCGGTCTCCTGCCTCAAGAGTTGCTGCCCGGTGACTATTAAAACAATGACCCAGCTCAGTCTATTCAAAACTATCCATCTTCATATCTATCTATCCATCTATCTCAATTTGTTCATATTTATCTATATTACTTTAAATACTAAGATTTGTTTTTATTCATGTTTGTTTAATGTCTTGTTTTTAGTTTAAATAAACAAGAATTACTACAAAAAAAAAGAAGCGACCCCACCCCAATACATTTACTTGCCGAAAATATCTATCTCCATTTGTTCATATCTATTATTTTGTTTATTTATCTATCTATCTATCTCAGTCTATTCCAAACTATATATCCATCTTCATATCTAAACAAGAATTACGATAAATAAACAAGAATTACGACGAGCTGGGGGTTGTTATTTTGATAGTCACCTGGTAGCGGTTTTTGAGGTGGGAGACCGGGACGCACTTCCTCATAAATTACCAAAAAATCTAAAAGGATGCAGAAAAATCGTATCCATGCATCCCAGTGTTTTTTTTTTTTTTCCTTCTTCCATCATTTTCAGCTAACTGTAAATACATTTCAATATTTTCTTCAAAACGAACTATACTGTATGGGTTATACAGCTTTAGTTGTTCATAGATAGAAAACTCTGCTATTTATTATCTATCAAATTTCCTGGGGACTCCTTCAAATCAAACGTATGGTCAAGTCATTCCGAAAGCACTGCTAGATCACTGAAGTTAAGTAGTGATGAACCTGTTCAATACTTATATGGGTGACCATTTAGGCACCAACAGGTACTCTGTAAGTAACCACATATCAAAATGACTTGATTCGGCATTAAATGACCTGAAAAGGGTTGATATGCTGTAAAACAACAATCATTCAAATCAAATATGTGAGTCCCAGGATGCACTGAATTAAAAAGCTATCAGCATGATTGCATTACATAGAACATCCAGCAAGAATCCTCTATTTTCATTAAATCTTTTCTTTTACTTTATTCCTTGATCAAACAAATTCTATTTTTGCTGCTTGTAAATTGATTTAGCACCAAAGTTCTTTTAATCAACCTTTATTAATAATATGACTGCTACAAATCCTATTTTTAACTTTTTAGCCTTCTATAGGCAGATTTAAATTCCCATGATAAATATTTTGTACATGTTTGTCAGTACTTTCAGAAATCAGTTTGTGGAGGAATGTTCAAGAGAATTTGGTAATTTATGAGGAAGTGCGTCCCGGTCTCCTGCCTCAAAAATTGCTACCCGGTGACTATTAAAATAACGACCCAGCTCAGTCTATTCAAAACTATCCATCTTCATATCTATCTATCTGTCTCAATTTGTTCATATTTATATATATTACTTTAAATACCAAGATTTTTTTAATTCATGTTTGTTTAATGTCTTGTTTTTAGTTTAAATAAACAATAATTACGACAAAAAAAGAATCGACCCCCTCTCCCCCAATACATTTACTTGTCGAAAATATCTATCTCCATTTTTTTGTTTGTTTATCTATCTATCTATCTCAGTCTATTCCAAACTATATATCCATCTTCATATCTAAACAAGAATTACAACAAATTACGATAAATAAACAAGAATTATGACGAGCAGGGGTTGTTATTTTGATAGTCACGGGTAGCAATTTTTGAGGCAGGAGACCAGGACACACTTCCCCATAAATTACCGAGAATTCTTTCACAGTATAAGGTTTTTTTCCAGTTTATTACGATTTAGATGATTCTGTATTTCGAGTTGAGGCAAATACACCAACATTTTTAGTGCTACTTTGGTATGCAATCAAGCAGGGTGGTGTAATGGTTTGAGACGTAGGAAATAGTCATCGACCCAAATTAAATAGCAGGGCAGACTGGGCTCTTTAACTATGGCTAGGTAACCAGTCTAGGAGAAGGAAAACTCTAAATTCAAACCTGTTAAACTCCACTTAAGAAATTGACTTTGTGTTGTATTCTGCTTGTGTGAAGGGGTTGGTAAATATATAGTAAATTTCAGGGGGGGAGAAAGTGTTATCACCAATTTTGAAAATTTTAATTAATAATTTCAAAGGGGGCATACCTTTCAAATGTAAGGCTAAACAAGGAGAAAATTCTCTGTATGTGATTTCAGCCACCTCATCAGCAGAGCTTATAGCACAGATCCTTTGTGTATTCAACCCTGACTGTCAAGCTGACAGGTGGGGATCTAACTACAACCGTGTTGTTTTTGAAGTAGGTTATATTCCACTTATGGTGACTTTACTACACGACAGTGTTTACTTCTCATATATATATATATATATGCCAATGAGATCAAGAAGAGTCAAATTTTATTTTAGCATGTGATTCTAGATATATTATTTGTCTATTATGGTTTGAATAAAACACATTTTTATACATCTACTTAAATTAAAATTGTACTAATTTGAAGCAGTTGGTAGAGCACTTGTCTAGGAATCACAAGGTTCCTGGTTCGATACTGGCCAATTCAGTGCATGAGTAGCACAGAGATCTGTGCAGTAAAGTGAGAGCTAATGGTAAGTGTGGCGCTCCACCTCAGATGCAAAAACAATCGCTTTGGTCTAGCATTAGTGAAAAGGGGATAGACTCCCTTGCTCTCAGGCTGATACTGACATTAGACCACCCTGTCAACTTTTACTTTATAAGCAAATTAAATATCATCATGTCATGCTAGTAGCATGGATATACAACAATCTCTTGCCAACCATCCCTATCATCCATTGCTCTCGGGAAGTCCTCTGAGCAGCATCCAGTATCTGTGCAGAGCTGGTCAATGTAGGTCTTTTGCTGAGTGACCCACTCTTGCATGCTCATGTGCTGGTTTCCATAGGAGAATATCAATTATGAGTTCATCCTTGTTTCTCCAGCCGTACCCAGCATTTCTTGTTTGTCTCACTTGAATGGTTATCACAGACACACACAAAAAAGAAATTGTATAATTAGCCTCTGTTGAATTTCAGTCTGATACTTCTTCTGACCAGAGAAATCACTTCCTTGGTGCATACTGCTTGTGGCACAGTCATATTTACGCTGTAAAGACAGCAAGAAAAATAGTGTGATCGGGCTCAAACTTCAATTACGTGACCACAACAGTGTCACTATAAACACGCATGCGCAGAATGCAGTGTGACAATAATAAAGATATGTTATGGCGAAAGTGTAGATAATTTTTGATTCTCCTTCCTATTGTTACATACTCATACACATATACCCATGTTGGGTACATACACAAGTGTTCTTTTACTGGAGAGAGGGGGGAGAGATAGACACAGGTAGATAGAGAGATTCATAACTTACTTCTTGGCCATTGGTGATCTCTAGTCGTTTCTATTTTTCTCTATGACTTCTATTTCTCTGTTCTTGCTGGTTGGTCGTTCTTGATTCATTTCTTCTTCTAGGTCAGTCTTGTTGCTAAGACATTCATCAACCACAAAACCATATTATTTATTTAAACTTTTATTTACTTAACTAACCGTCTTCCTCTAACTAAACACAGCGCGCATGTGCAAGTGAGCCCCAGCTAAAGCAGATACATCTTCTCTGCCTGACGTCCAAGCTGAAAACTAACGGGATAACTTGGTCCCACGTGACTTCACGTACTTCCTGTAATATTCCATGGAAAGTTCCGCCCGTGATATGAAAAGGGGCCATCACTTCAGAAATACAAGGGGTTGACAATAATCTATGCATAGATTATGTAACACTATCATAGAATGATGAATCATAGAAGAGATTCAAGCATAAAATCTTGAGGCAACATTGCTATCAAGATTCTTTACTCGAAACCTCTTCTATGATTCGACTAATAGTCAGGATCTGAGAAGTTGTGGATCGATTTCTCTGGAATCCATTTGGGTTTTTCCAAAGGATTTTCTCTATTTCGAGTCAGATGCGATTAAGAAGAAGAGCATCATATATCTTAGCAGCTATAGCAGCAAGAGTTATGCCTCTGGAGACCTACAAGGAGATATGTTAGCACCATATATATTTATGATATGCCTAGACTATGTACTTTGAACATCATTAGATCCCATAAAAGAAAAAGGCCTCACCCTAAAAAAGATCAAGAAGCAGGCGATATCCCGCAGTATGTATCTAGTTTGTTTGTTTTGTTTTATGGTATATCAACCCCAGTGGGTCATTTAATGCCGACCTGGTTTCTTGGAAAGTGCTAGACTTGTGACTTTAAAAAAAAAAAAATTAGTACCTATAAAAATCATTTGTATAAATGAGATGAAACACGTCTTGACCAAGAGAAGTTTTATCATATCTAATCAGGGTCAGAGATAACTTTCCTTCATTGCAGTTATATTCTATGAATAGTACTACTATTACATATGCTAACAATCAAGATTAATATCAAAAGACTAAGAAAGGATTATTTACATTGTGCTTAATTAAATAATTTTTAGCTTACATAATCTTGAGATATTATCAACTGTATGATAATTGGGCAAGATAGCATAAAAAATAGAAAAGGCATTCTTTTAGAAATATCCAGATTTTTGTACTTTTAACAAAAAAAACAAAACACACTCAGCAGTCGGGTCTGTGAGTATATTTTTTAATTATTATTGTATAACTTAGATATATATATATATATATATAATAAAATAACTGGATTATTAATTTATAGATTGGCACTTCTGCCTATGATTAATATATATAGAATTTTCAATCCATAAGTTTTGATTTTCTAAGAATTACAAGAATCCTAAACACATAGGAAAAAAAAAAAGGTGCTAAATTCAAGAAAGCCTTTAATCATAATGAACTGGTGTTTGGAATTCAAAGCAAACACTTTATTATGAATTTAGCTCAGTCGGTAGAGCGTTCGGCTAGAAACCACAAGGTTCCTAATTCGAAACTCGCCCTCGCCAACTCAGCGTATGAGTAGCACAGAGATCTGTGCAGTAAAGTAAGGAGCTGATGGTAGGTGTGGCGCTCCACCTAAGACGCAGAAAAACATCTCCTTGGTCTAGCGCTAGTGAAAAGGGGGTAGATTCCCTTGCTGTCTGGCTGATACCAACTTTAGGCCACCCCGACGACTTTACTTACTTACAATAGGGTAGGATGATTTTAGAGCTGTGATGTCTCCCATGTATCAGAAGTTGTAAATTAACATACTGAACTGATTATCAGATTAATGATTGATTAAAACAGTCTGTTAAGCAAATAACAATCGTAAGAATAGAATCGATTCTTATACTAAAATTTGTGCCAATAGAAAATGGAATTTCTTTATTTTATTTGTATTAATAGAAGAACCCCCACCCCCCAAAAAAAATCTACAGATGAAGGAAAGTATTTTATTTCATATACTCTTAAGTAAATGGCAGGATGAAATCTCATTGCTTAATTTTTGGCTAAAATTCAAATTGTGTTTTTTGAGTTCATTCACGTATGTTTGAGGGCATCTTTTAGCTCTGATTTCAGTTCTTTAATTACTTGGGAGTAGCTGATTAGATATAAAAGTAAGTAAAGTAAAATCGCCAGGGTGGCCTAAAGTCGGTATCAGCCAGACAGCGAAGGAGTCTATCCCCTTTTCACTAGCGCTAAACCAAGGAGATTGTTTTTTTTTTGCGTCTGAGGTGGAGCTACCATCAGCTCCTTATTTTACCACACATATCTCTGTGCTACTCATATGCTGAATTGGCGAGGGCCGGTATTGAGCCAGGAACCTTGTGGTTCCAAGATTCACGCTATGAAGATAAATTACTTTATTTGTTTAAATTTTTTAAATGAGGCTTGATAATTTGTATTATTTAGATTTTTCGGACTGTTGTTCTCATCTTTATTTTCATATTCAGAACGTTTTGCCAATGTGCCTCCGGCCTTATTCAGGTGTTTCTTGTTGAACTCTGGAACCTTCTCGCTGAACTTGGGAGCCTTCACAAAACTTTGAACCGAACCCTTTATCTAATCCATAACTAGATAGTTAAATTAAGAAAAAATAGCAATGAAAGACGAGAGTGATGGAAAATGATGGAAGAGTTAGTTTCAAAGTTGTTCTATTTTTTTCAATGGCTGGTCACGTCAAGCCCTAGCACCTATATGACTTTCCCAACCCTATTGCCCTTATGGCAAGCCCCAACCCCTTTTTATCATATGGGTGCTAGAAGGTGGTGACTGCGGATCTAATGTCCTGGAATGACGTTAAACTCTATCTGATGGTGAGGTTCCAGTTTTGGAGGTTTGGGGAATGTGGAGCACCCCTTCATCACCATTGCTCCCTGGTCCACTCTGACCTGGAGTGGTAGTACCTGTTAGGGTCCCATCTATGGGTTAAATAGAAAAATGTATTTATAAAAAAATTGTATTATCCATTAAGAATTGATTTATTTCAAAACTTTATTGGCATTAAATAACCCTCTGAGGTTGATATGCCGTAAAACAAAACAATCCTATCCTATTTTTCAATCACACCTGGAGGGTGCATATATTTGCTAGTTTTTATAATAATCCTTTAAAAAATCTTGTTTTTTTTTTTGTTTTTTTTTTTCAAAACGGTTTTTAACTTGGTGAACTGTCTATAGATGTAATTTTGTGAGGCAGATGTTTATTTAATTTGATAAAGTCACTGCTGACAGGTACTTAGATTTTTTTTTGTATAATTTTCTCTTATTTTTTCAAATCAAGTTAATTGAATTTCATCATGTACACATTTCAACTAGCATTTGAAGCTACTGAGCTAAATTGAGTAGTCAAGTTTATATGTTTATAATGATCACTACAACTCTGGACTAACTTTAGTGTTTTTACTTATATTTCAATATGTTGTTTTCATTGTTATGGGGGGGGGGTACTTTTTGTATATTGCCATATACTGTCCTGGTATTTTTGGTTTGGAAGAAAAGTAAATTTTTATTAAAAAAAAGTGTTAAGTAATTATTCATGGTGTATGTAGGTAAAGCAAGAAGTCATCTGTACGTAGGTAAAAGACAATAAGTCGCCTGTATGCTACTAAACTAAATTGAGTAGTCAAGTTTGTTTATCACAGGATGCCCTTTTAAAGGGTTAAATTGAGAGCAAACCCACATTCCAATCTTTGGTATTGATAAAAAAAAAGGACTTAATACTTATGTATATTTTTGTTTCTTGAGGGTGTGTGAATAAACTTCTAAAAGCATGAAATATTTATAACCTGTTAACAACACCTGAGAATATTTCCATTCTGATTACCTTTTGAAGGTTTTATCTATTGTGGTTTAGTGTATTTTTCATACTGATGATGATATATCATAACAGGGCCAGTTTAGTTTAGTCGGTAGAGCACTGGCTTAGGAATTGCAAAGGTTCCTGGTTTGATACCGGTCCCCACCAACTCAGTGTATGAGTAGCACAGATTGGGTAATCTGATCTGTGAGGTAAAGGTGTGGCACTCCACCTCAGCAAAATATCAATCTCCTTGATCTAGTGCCAGTGAAAAGGGGACACTCCTTCGCTGTCTGGCTGATACCGACAATAGGTCAACTTTATTTTTTATACCTTATTTACATGCATTGTAATATCTTTTCATTAAGTAAATGACATAAATTCTTTTAATTAGGATAAAAAAAAAGAAACTACTGTTACAGGAATGTCCCCGCGGCATTGTGACTAACATGCTGGACTGTGGCATCGTAGTAAGATAGTTCAAACTGCAGTGGCACTATTATGTTCACTTTTGGACTAATACTCTTGGGAAAGGTCTGAAACAAATTGTAAAATTAACTTGTTTGGGACATGTATTCGGTTATTTGTTGTTACAGGTTATGAATATTAAACATTCATATGTGCATTATTCATGCGAGTTAGTTGTTTGCCTTTCTTACCAAATGTTTTGTGTTAGTGTATATATGGATGTACTAATGCATTATAAGGATTTAGTATTGATAATAGGGCTGGGTTAGCTCAGTTGGTAAAGCGTTCGGTTAGAAACCACAAGGTTCCTAGTTCGATACCGGCCCTTGCCAACTCAGCATATGAGTAGCACAGGGATCTGTACGGTAAAGTAAGGAGCTGATGGTAGGTGTGGCGCTCCACCTCCGATGCAAAAACAATCTCCTTCATCTAGCGCTATTGAAAAGGGGATAGACTCCCTCGCTGATTGGCTGATACCGACTTTAGGCCGCCCGACGACTTACTTACTTTTATTGGTTTCAAACTAATGCCCACTAATTCTTATAAATGTAAGCAAACAATATGAAGGACCTATTTGAAAATGTTAACATAGAGGATATTTTCTCCTTTTTGAGGGAAATAAAATTATACCATAGAATATAGACATGAAACAAATCAATGGCATACAGTATGATTCCCAATAAGGCTAACACATTGTTAAAACCAATTACTAAATGTATATATATGAATACACAATATGTATAACAACCCAACCGCTAGCATGATATAACCCTGGACGGGTTGATATGCCGTTAAAATTAATAAACCAACCATGAATTAATTAACTGTTGAACCAACCGGTTAGTATTCGAGTATTCTTTGACATTGGAAGATACAATGATTTCAGTGAGATGTTTTATGACTTTGGTTATTAGTGTCTTCATGTCACAATTAACAATGATATTGTTCTGCATTTAATGGACTTGACAACTTGGCGGGATTTACCTATTTATGGGCCTTGGCCAAACTCATCAGTAGGCCCATAGCCCACCAACTGAAGACAACTCTGGACCTACACTTATTATTCAGGGACCCTTATGGTTTATAATGAAATACATGGTTTTAATCTGGCACGCTGTGTGACAAATTAGTTTCAGTGGGCCCCCATATACCTGTGGGCCCTAGGCCAATGGTAAATCTAGCCCTGAATATTAGCTCATCTGATGTGTAAAGCACCTTACATGACAAAAATATTTATAACATTGACAATTTATAAATACAAGTTTATTTGATATTTTGTTTCTAGATAACTTTTTTCGTATAAATCTATACATTAGATAACTTTAAATATGTATTAAAATAAAACAAACTATATATAAATCAATAATACCATGCATGTGTTTATTAAAACTTGTTTTTATAAAACACTGGGACCGTCCTATGTTCAGTGCGTATATAAATAATACAGCTTTCCATTATTTTATGTAATAATGATATTGACTATAAATTAACTATTTGTTGATAAAGTCATTAAATTTCCGAAATTATTGTGACGTAAGCAGTGATGTAGTTTTGGTTACAGACAAATAAAGACTGAATCTCCATTATATATATAAATTGGCAGATGTTTTTCATCACAGCTTGTCTTTACTAAATCTATGAAATCAAATTTATGAATAATGTTAGATCTAAGTTATATATTGCAGTATAAACTAAAATTAAAAAAATGGCTTTTTTGTCCTTTGAATTACCAACAAAGGAACTGATTGTACAGAGAATTACTTCTGGAACATTATACAAATTAAGGATGATAAAAATCATACCTAAGTATAGTCATTTGACTGTAATAAATTTATTTTGACCAGAGACTCAGTGAGTCTTGTCTCAAAAAGAAAAGAAAAAATGGTTTAAGTTTTTCTTTCTTTGAAAGTTAAATATTGCTCTGTATAATTAATTTATTAGTCTTTATACACTGAGCTCTCTTAAGGATTTATAAAAATCCTTGTATGAATCTATAAGTTTGCACCTACATGATGTATGGATGTACAGTGAGATTTTGATGATCCCAAATAGAATTCATCCCTTACAGTCAATTGGATTATCTTACATTTATATATATATATATATATATATATATATATATATATATACACACAGACTGATGAACAAGGACTATTACTCGCCTTTCTCCTTACTCTGAGATAAAAAAAAAATTTTTTATCACCTTTCACATACCAACAAAAGCCCTGAAGATGATCTAATTAATAGATCGAAACACTGCAGTGCATCAGCCAATAAACTCACCACTTAACTCATTTAAACCTGTGTTTTTTCAATTTTTTATTATACTACATACCGTCGGATTCACTTCCTTTTATTCACACACACACACACACACACATATATATATATATATATATATATATATATATATATATATATAGGTGTTGGAGATTAATATTCCTTGATGTTTTTGTTATATAACATTTAGGTTAATTTGTATTGTATGAGCCATCGTCAATCTAATTACCGTGCCAGTTAAGTGTTTTGTTCTTGTCTATTAATATTGCTACATTCTTTTTCATGATGTATTAATGCTTATAAAGAGAAAATTTGTTTCTAAGCCCAGTTCGCTCGGTCCTAATTGTTTTTATCTTGGTGCACTATGTTGAACTATGGAAATGGTACTTGATATGCTTATTGTTAGGGTCAAGTAGCAATAAATGCAAGATTTCTTAACAGCTGAGTAGATGGTTTTGTTTTTGTTGTAAAGAAAGGTTAGCTAGCCACTAATGACTAAGCTCCGTTTTCATGGATTATTTCCTTCTTGGTATCCCTTACACTGTGCGTGCCACTCTTGTGAGTGGGTTGTTCCAACATGGTGAAAATTCTTAAAATTTTCAAATATGCACACACTTAAAACAGTGATGCTGATAGCTTTTGGATTTAGTGCGTCCTGGGACGCACATAATTGCTTTGAATGAATGTCCGGGAAAATTTATGGGTCTCAACTAAAGCTAACTTCTACCTTGTAACCTATCATGTGTAATTCATTTCTAAGAAACTATTGAAATGTATTTACAGTTAGCTTGAAATGGTGAGGGAAGAAAAAAGAAAAACACTGGGACACATAGATATGATTTTACTGTGTCCTCTTAGATTTTTTATGTATCAGGGACGCAGTATTTTAGAGTTAAATGTGCGTCTTATATGCCCACAAATATGCACATCTTATGTACCCTCAAGTATGTGCGTCTGACGTCGGACATGTGGTCTGACGTGCCCTAGGACATGTGGGTCTGATGTGTGCCCTAGGACATGTGGGTCTGACATGCCCTCGGATATGTGGGTCTGATGTGTCTTTGGATATGTATGTCTTATATGCATGTCTTGTATGCACTCAGATATGTACCTTTTATATGCTCTCAAATGTGACAATAGATAGTTTTGTCTTTGTCTACTAATTCCAAATCTTCCTTTTTCTCTTGTTGCTGCTTAATGACCTTCCTCCTAATTTGGGACCTCCTCCTCCTCTAGTCTAATGGGATTGCTATTTTCCCATGGTGACTGGAAGTATCACTTTCCCCTTCTCATCTGTTTTACACATCCCTTTCAGAAATAAATCCACATTAAAATTGATTGCAGATGTGTCTGCTCTATACAAAGGAAATAAAAAAAACAACAAAATAAAAAAAAAAAAAAAAAAAACACAAAACCTTTCATTAAAAAAATTTTCTCACATTGATATGGATGAAGTAATATGTTCCCCCCTTTTTAAAAATTTTTAAATATTTTTTTTCGAATGATAAGTGGGTCTGACGTGCCCTCGGATATGTGTGTCTTATATGCATGTCTTGTGTGCACTCAGATATGTACCTTTTATATGCTCTGAAATGTGACAAAAGATAGTTTTGTCTACTAATTCCAAATCTTCCTTCTTCTTCCTTTTGTCATGTTTTCATGGTGAGTTCTCTCAATGTATAAGATTTTTGGATGGTGATATAAAGTTCTATTAGTGTAAGAATAAAATCAATAATAGATACTAGCAGGACCTGTGGGTGTACCACAGTATGATAATTTAAGAGTGTTTATCAGAGGTTTCCTTCTCCTAGGCTGGTTTCCCTAACCAAAGTTGAAGAGCCCAGTTCGCCCTACTATTTACTCATAGCTGGATAGAGAATAGTTGGATGCATACTTTTCCAAGAGTATTTGCACAATGTGAAATGTGTCTAAGATTTGAACTGAGTCCATATCCTATGACGATAACCATTACACTATGCACATCTGCAAATGTAAATATATATACAAGGTGTATCAGAAAAGTATCAAGATTTTTTATACCTTTTTGATGCACCTTGTATTCTGAAAAAATTAACGTTCCATTCATTGTTTATTTGTATCTTGGTAAATACAGCTTCAATCTCGATACTTTTATGACACACCTAGTCTATTACAATAATTTGACAGTGTCTACCAAGTCATTACATTGACTGTGCTTGGTTTTCTTGTTGAAACTCAGTTTCCAAAGAATAAAATCAGACATTATATATATATATTATATATAATATATATATATATATATATATAACAACAAAAATAATTTTTTCTGGCTTTGTTTTCTAACTACTTACCAATTTGGCTCTTCTACAACTTTTATGTTCTAAAAAGAAAATTAATAAATTTAAAAAATTTATATATATATATATATATATATATATATTATATGTGTGTGTTAGTGTGTATAGAAGAAACTAGTCAAAAGTATTCTATAAGTAACACTTACCATTTCAATAGATGTCATTATTCCAAAAGTTGAGAACAAAAATATGGAGTCTATTATTATCATCATCATTCTATTTTTTTTATTTGTATTTCTTTTTTTTTTATTCATGTTTCAGTTAGCTTATTCTTTGTCCTCCTTGAGGTGAAATTTTTCCAATGTAAAGTTTTGTTTTTGGTTAGTTCTTTCTCGACATCATCTGGCCTTTTATTTACCATGTTGTCTTTGTGTCATCTTGTTAACTCACTTAGTCTTATTGTCTCAGATTTTAATGCCTTGTCAATTTTACTTTCTTTTTTAAAATTTTTTTTCTAGTTTCATGTCTGCCATTATAAGCTGATTCCATAGAGTGTTTATTTTATTTTATTTTCTCTCCTTGTATATGAAATTTTGTTTACTTCTCTGGTCTTTCATTAGCTGCATTGTGTTATGAAATCTTGCAGACAGGTTGTTTTGTTTGCAGATTATGTCCCCTTATTTTTTTTTTTTATGTTTGAAGAAAGTTCTATAGGATGTTTTAATTATTATTGATTCCCATATTACAGTAATCTCCATACTGTGTTTATTAATTGAATTTTTAGATAATATGCTAGGAGGATTGAGTAAATCCGACAAAATGTGGTTCAAAATATAGGAAAAAGTGGATATAACAACACAAACACTAAATTCAATTGATATTTCACCTCGTTATTTAGTGGAGGCTTCCTCAAAATTTGAGACAAATGCTTTTACATTCTGCTTTTATACTGAAAAGGTAATTGGGTAAGGGAAAGGAAGAGGGGGTGGTTTTGGGTGCATGGTATGGTGTTTCTATGGCGTTAGTATGTTGCCTTCTCTATACCACACACATAGGAAATGGACTTGTCTACCTGAGTTCAAATCCTGGACGAGGGTGTTTGCATTTCACATAGCCCTAATACTCTTGGGAAAGGTATACATCAAACTAATCTCTCTCCAGCTATGGGTAAATAGTATGGCAGACTAGGCTCTTTAAATCTGGCTAGGTAACCAGTGTAGGAGAATGAAAACTCTGAATTCAAACTTGTTAAACTTCGCTTAAAAAAATTGATCTTGTATCGTATCCTGCTTGTGCGGAGGGGTTAGTAAATATATATATAGGGAATTTATTTCCAAAGGAGTACTAATCTTCCTTTTGCTTTTATATATGATCTATCATTTTATGATCTTCTCTAGAACCATAACTTTATTGTAGACTTTTAGTTTTATCTTTAGGAGGCAGCTGTCTTCATCTTTGTATTTTCTGCTTCAGCTGCATGGGATGTTGTGTATGCAGCTGGTAGTAATATCCTTCCTCAATGATAGCTATTATATGATAGCAATCTAGAGTGGTGTTACTTGTGGGCTTTGCCAACAGACTTGATGATTTTGGCCATTTCTCTTATATCAAGCAGGATGACCATTGCTGCAGGGTTTTTATTTTTTTATTGGCAAATTTTACCGTTTTCTAGATTGAGTATCAGTTTCTGTAGAAGATGTCCTATCATCTTACATTAAGTTTCAAAACTGCCAGAGTAAAACAGTGAGTCAGCAAGAGAGCATCAGTACCATATTACAGATATTATGAATCATGCGTATGAGCATAACGAGAAGACTTCAAATCCTGGATGAGGCTGGTTGCATTTCAGATGACGCTAATACTTTTAGGAAAAGCATGAATCTAACTATTCTCCATCAAAACTGCTAGAGTGAAAAGCAAGAGAGCATCAGTATCATATTACAGATATTATGAATCATGCGTATGAGCATAACGAGAAGACTTCAAATTCTGGATGAGGCTGGTTGCATTTCAGATGACGCTAATACTTTTAGGAAAAGCATGAATCTAACTATTCTCCCTCAAAACTGCTAGAGTAAAAAGAGAGCATCAGTATCATATTACAGATGTTATGAATCATGCGTAGAGTAATAGTTGCCATTGTAGGAAATGGGCACAATGAGAATAGTTCAAATCCTGGATGAGGCTGGTTGCATTTCACATAGAGCTGATACTTTTAGGAAAGGCATGAATCCAACTATTCTCTCCTGCTATGGGTAAATAGTTGGTTAGACTGGGCAATTAGCATAGATATACATGACAATCTCTCGCCAACCTTCTCTATCACTCATTGTCCCAGCGAGGTCCTCTGCGAAGCATCCAGTATCCACACAGGCAACCATTCTAGAAGAAAACTTCTCAATTCAGACCAGCTGTACTCTCTTTAAAAATTGACCTTGTGTCACATCTTTCCTTTGGAGGGGTAGTTAAATACAAACTTTAACTCTTAACATCCTATACCGCCTCATTCCACCCGGCCGGAAGTCACATTCGTTTTCCTAATCCACCCCAAATGATAGCCTTTGTTTAAATGTAATATTAAACATATTTAGAAGTCTTTGATTTAAGGGAAATAACAGGTAACTTTAAATGAAAAGGCTATTTTTAGCCACTTTTTGATAAATCCTTAGAGAAATGGGACTCTGGACTTAGAAAATTCTCAACAGGATGTGAAGAGTTAATAAGAACAGACAGGCAACAAACTGTGTGGATATCAGGCAAGGATTAGATAATGGTATTTTTTTATCTCCCTTAACTGGGTTCTTGTTTTTAGGCAAGATAAAAAAAAAGGCATGTCTTACACTTTAGTGACACGAGGGAAGGAAGCAAGGCACAATCAATTTTATCTGAATGTATTATTGAAATAATGAAATTTTGAAGTCAGTTTGTCGGCAAAATACTGCGGAAATTAGGTATTTGTGTATATATTTGCTAACAATCTTTAAAATTAAATACTCAACTGAGTTTTAAAGTTAGGAATCTAATTTATTTATGTCAGTTCTTATAACACCAAACCCCCAGCTTTCACCACAAAAGTTATATTGAATTTCCAAAAAAAAGTGACAAATCAACCTACCCTAGTGTGGCACTGGTCATTGTATTCTTGTCTTTAGGCAAGATAAAAAAATTTTTTAAAAAGAGGCGTGTCTCTGACACTTCTGTGACACTGGTCATTGGGACCTAGTGGTTTTTATTTTTGCTCACACGCATACACCCACATTTTAAACTGCCCATGCATCGTATAATACACCTATGGGTAGATTGTAAAATACCAGCTGTAATAAGAACATCATCTTCATGTTGCGCAATTAGCATGGATATCCATGACAATCTCTCACCAACCTTCTCTATCACTCATTGTCCCAGCGAGGTCTTCTGCGCAGCATCCAGTATCCGCACAGAGCTGGTCAATGTAGGTCCTTGCTGAGCGGCCCACATTTGCATGTCCATGTGTTGGATTCCCCAGGATAATGTCGCTTAAGATTTCGTCCTTGCTTCTCCACCAGTGTCCAGCATGTCTTGTCCATCTCACTCGAATGGTTTGCGAGATGGGGTCCAGGTGGCCATACAGCTGCTCCTTGTGGAGTGCTGTTTACACGACTTGTTCAGGATCGCACGCATCATTCTTGTGCAAAATATGATAAGAAAAGTGCTTGGATATTCATATTTTTAATGAATTAAACCTGTACTAACTTTTATTAGTTAAAGAACTGACCTATTCACCAGCTGAGTTATATATTACTCACTCCCATTACCCCCCACCCCAAGGCAATGGAATGGATATCTGGAACTCTTGATATTGGTGAGGCTGGAGCCACTAGGAAGCTGTGTATTGATTCTCTAATTGCATTATGCCTTGTTGTTTTGCTCATTGATTTCTTCAATGAAATATTTTCCGTGGCTGACTTGATAGAGCTAACTGCCCAAGAGGCAGTGCTGGCATTGATCTAGGGACAGTGTGCTGACGCTCTCTCCTCACTTGTATGTTTTCCTTTTCTTTGGATCGCAGCCATTTTCTGAATGCAAGCGATGTGTTGCCATCTATCTACCATCATCTTGTTAACAGTCAAAAAGCCCAGACAATCATTGTTGTGTACAGACAACAGTATTTGATATGTAAATAAATGTCCCTATTTATCTGTTCTTCTTAGCAGCATGTGTTTCTATGTTGAATATAAAGATAATATAGTTTGTTTATAAGTAAAGAGTGCTCGATATCATTGATAGAGCATTTATATCAAAGTTAGGGTAGTGTGGACATGAAATCAGCACTTTGTTACAGTTTCTCGCCTATGTCATTTTCAAACCAAACTTGTTTGATATGTAAACCTTATGCAGTGATAATGATAACTTTTTGATTTAGTGTGTCCTGGGATGCACATATTTGTTTTGAAAGAGTCTCTGGGAAAATTTATTGGTTCCAACTAAAGTTTCTTGATAAATTGTAGGGTTTTTATTATGATTTATTTATGGTCCGGGGAAGCAACTAAAGCCATAAATTTTCCTGGAGACTCATTGAAAGCAAATATGTGCATCCCAAGATACACTAAATCAAAAAGCTATCATCATCCTTGCACATTTTCTTAGGTAATTGCAAGGTTCTTAGTTTGATACTGGTCTCCATCAACTCAGCATATGAGTAGCACAGATTAGAGCTGGAGGTAGGTGTGGCGCTCCACCTCAGCAAAAACAATCTCACTAGTCCAGTGCTAGTGAAAAGAAGATAGACTCCCTTGCATTTCAACTGATACCGACAATAAGCCACTCCACCAACTTAACAGCACTTTCTAAATATGTATATTTACCAACCCCTCAGCATGAGCAGGATGTGACACAAGGTCAATTTCTTAAGTGGGGTTTAACAGGTTTGAATTCAGAGTTTCCCTCCTCCTAGACTGGTTACCTAGCCATGGTTAAAGAGCCCAGTCTGCTCTGCTATTTATCCATAGCTGGAGGGAGAATTGGATTCATACCTTTCGCAAGGGTATTAATGCCATGTGAAATGCAAACAGCTTTGTCCAAGAATTGAACTCTGGTAGACGAGTTTATTTCTTACGACTCTAACCATTAGACCATATGCCTCCATTAATATGTACAAAATGGCAGCAACACTGGAATAACTGTATCCACAATAAACTCTTCCTAATCAAACCGACTTTGGGAGGCTGCAGACCAACTTTAAGGAAGTCTAGAAAGGAACAAGTCATTATGTCCCGATTATGCATTGGTCATACAAAACTAACACACTCTTATATACTCAAACAAGAACAACAGCCACAATGTGAAACATGTCAAACACCCCTGACAGTTAAACACTTATTGATGGAATGCAGATTTTTTGCTCCCATCAGAAACCATTATTTTAAAGCAAACAATATGAAGGATCTGTTTGAAAATGTTGACATTGGGGATATTTTCTCCTTTTTAAGGGAAATAAAATTATACCATAGAATATAGACATGAAACAAATCCATGCCATACAATATAATTCCCAATAATGCTAACACATTGTTAAAACCAATTACTAAAAGTATATATATGAATACACAATATGTAAACACCCCAACCGCTGGGCATGATATAACCCTGGACGGGTTGATATGCCGTTAAAATCAATAAACCAAACCATTCCATTAATATGAAATTGCCATTGTTGCTGTTTAGGTTAGAACTGTAATACTTAATCTGTGGAATATTTTTTTTTATTATAGAGAAGTTACAATGACTACAAGAAATAAAAAGCTAACTTAGTCCATATCCAATTAGCTGAATGTATCAGTTACGCTAAAGTGGTATTGTTGCCTCTTACAGCTTAATTTTAGGAGGAATTGTACTATATTGTTTATGCCTTGTGATCAAGCAGTAAATATCTAACAGGTGTGTTGCCAACTGTATTTATCATAATAATCACTTATAAATTAGAGGCATAACATACCAGAATTCAATGAATTTTACTACTGTTATTGTATTGCTGGATATTATTATCAAACTTGATGGTACATTTGGGAATGCTAACAGTATCCTAGGCTGCACCATTAACTTTTAAACTACTTAAGTTATGAGTTATAACATTAAAAAAAAGCAATATGCTGGGTAATGATTTAAGTATATATATATACACAAACACACCAAGCCCTCTGCATGATCAGGATTTGACACAAGGTCAATTTCTTAAGTGAAGTTTAACAGGTTTGAATTCAGAGTTTTCCCCCCTCCTCCTTGACTGGTTACCTAGCCAAGGTTAAAGTACCCAGTCAGCCCAACTATTTACCCATAGCTGGAGGGAGAGTAGTTGGATGCATACCTTTCCCAAGGGTATTAGCGCTATGTGAAATGCAAACAGCCTCATCCAGGATTTGAACTCAGGTCAACTTATTCATTTCCTACAACAGTAACCATTACACCACCCACCTCCAATTTATTATTTAAGTATAGGTATGAGGGTGAGTCAAAAAGTAATGCCATTTTGTTTAAGACAGGTATAATTACCAACACAGGAACATGTATCATACATTTAAATGAAGCTGGTCTTCTGTGGATCATATCCCCACGTCTCTACATAGTCACCGTTTCTATCAATAGCAATGTTTTACCTTTGAATTAGAGCATGTATCCATGGCCCGTAAAATTCTGTTGACTGTTCTTTGAGCCACTTCTTCGCTAGAATAATGTTTGCCTCTCAAACACACTTTCATGAGGGTATGAAACTTACGTAACCCTGCAGATACACTGGTATTTATAAGGTCTGTTGCATGTTTTACTTAAGTAGTAGAATATCCAGTTGCCTACAATCTTGGACCAAAAATCCTATCAAGGAGAGGGCTGCAACGTTCATGGAAATTTTTTTTTTCTTTCCCCCCTAAATATTTCTTTCCAAATTTTGGGTATGTGTCATATGGCAGGAAATACAGTATGTACATAGTTTTTTTCCCCTCCTTACATTACAAACCAGTATTTCTATATACTGCTCTGGTAGTTGAGGTAGTTGATATTTTCTACCAGCCACTATTAGTTGGTGTTTGAAATGAGGTATAAATCCTGTATTTTAAATGCCAGTTTCCCTCCTTGGAAAATTGGTACAACACATTCTCTCACCCCTCCTATCATTTGGTCTTGCACCAAAGTAAACTAATTTTTCTCTTTCCACTTTGAAATTTTTAACGTCACTTCTAATCTACAAACTTATGAAAAGCTACAAGAGGAATTGTCCTCATCTTTATTGTTATATACACATTTCAGCAGATGTGCCGTTCGGCTTTCTTCGAGTGTTACTTGTCAAACTGGGGAACCTCCTGTTCAAACTCGGAAGCCTTCATGCCGTAAATTCCAACTAACGAACCAAACAATCTGATATCTTATTTATAAAGAAAAAAAAAAAAGAAGATGATAGACTTAAAATAAACAAAAAAAAAAAAACTCTTTTTTCCCAAAAAATATATATATATATATACCAAGCCCTCTGGATGACCAGGATTTGACACAAGGTCAATTTCTTAAGTGGAGTTTAACAGGTTTGAATTCAGAGTTTTCCCCCTCCTCCTTGACTGGTTACCTAGCCAAGGTTAAAGTACCCAGTCAGCCCAATTATTTCCCATAGCTGGAGGGAGAGTAGTTGGATGCATACCTTTCCCAAGGGTATTAGCGCTATGTGAAATGCAAACAGCCTCGTCCAGGATTTGAACTCAGGTCAACTTATTCATTTCCTACAACAGTAACCATTACACCACTCTTTTTCCCCCCCAAAAAAAAAAGAAAAAAAAAAGAGAGAAAAATACCAACTTAATTATGAATTACATTAATTATAAATAAGTATAAGAAATCTAGATGTCTTCTTTTCTGTCTCTATATTTAATGTCTCATCATTAACTTTCTATTTAAGAATGTCATCTTGAAATATATAGGTTGCACTTGAACATCGCCAAATGTTCCTATTATAACTTGATAAGTTGTTCAATTTTGGCATGTGCTATTAAGGGTACAGCGTTGAGGGGGGGGTTCTTTTTAAATAGGTTGATATTAAACTGCTTAGCTTCAGCTCAAAACTAATGTAATAATTTTCTTTTTTAAGAAACACATAATTTAATTATGTATTTCTCTATCTAAACTAAATATATACTTGAAAGGCTTGCCGGAAAGTCCGTTATAATTCATTTAATTCATCAGTTTCAGAAATGTCACTTTTCAGTGATGTTGGCATGCCATGTTTTTTGGTTTTAAAACTTAGTCATCTAGTTTCCAAGAATACTCCAGTGATGACACTTATAGAATATGGTTGGTTAGTTAGATTTTATGGTATATCAACCCTTGTTGGGTGATTTTATGCCTGTAGAATGAACATCATACTTACCTTCACAGGAAGGCTGTGACTAGTGTTCAGTCACCAGATAAAAAAGACGGAGTAACTGAATACACTCTGTAGCAATATATATATATATATATGGATAAAAATATCCACACTAAAACCACCAGCCATTCAAAATCCTGGAAATAGACTTGGCCATTCCACAAAGTAGAATAGCCCAAGCTGCTATTTAAACCACTTGCCAAGTCTGAATTCTCAGAAGCAGATTCAACTTGCAACATAATGAATATTGATCAGTCTACACAAATCTATACAATGCCAAAGACGTTTTGTTTTATTCATTCTTGATGGGTATTCAATTTTTTTAAAACTCAATTTAAAAAAAAAAAAACACATTTTTTAAAACTTTTTTTTTTTTCTGTTTAACCCATAGATAAGATCCTAACAGGTACTACCACTCCTGGTCAGGGTGGACCTGGGAGTAATAGCGATGAATGTGTACTCCACACTTTCCAGAGCTCCAGAATTGGAATTTCATCATTAGATTCAGTTTGTCATACCCTGAACACTTTAGAATATGCTATTGGAACAGTGATAAATATTGTTGGTAGTTGTAGTTAATTATGTATTTACCAAACCCTCTGCATGAGTAGGATGTGACACAAGGTCAATTACTTAAGCAGAATTTAACAGGTTTGAATTCAGTGATTTCCTTCTAGACTGGTTGCCATACCAAAGTCAAAGAGCCCAATCTGTCCTGCTATTTACTCATAGCTGGAGGTAGAATAGTTGGATGTATACCTTTCCCAAGAGTATTAGCATGATGTGAAATGCAAAGAGCCTTCTCCACGATTTAAAGATGGGTTGTAGAGTCCATTTTCCTATGATGATAACCATATATTCTCCCTCCAGGTAAAATAGTAGGGCAGACTGGGCTCTTTGGATAGGAGAAGGAAAACTCTGAATTGAAAAATCTGAGGTCAGTCGTTGATTGGGTTTATGGCATTTCTTGTGCACCAATTCTTTCCTATCGACTGAGCCAAAAAGTGTGGATCGTCCAACACAAGCCTTCATCACTATAAACAAAACACTGTGTAGGTTGTTCATTGGATGAACCCTCGTGCGTTGAAATTGATGAGAGAGCCCACATGATGATAACCATTACACCACTTGCCTCCTTGTCCTTATATGCAGAATCATCTTCTGGGACATATTTTTGGGGAAAAGGTGTGGCTTATAAAGCTGGCAAAAACAGTAATATTTTTTGTTGTTGGGGGGAGGGGGGTCTTGCTTAAACACTAGGTATATAATCTAAACAATTCTATGAAGATTTATTAAAATAAAAATCTCGCTAGTTTTATTTGTTCTAATTAGTAGCACAGAGTGAGATCAGAGGTTAAGATATTCCAATAAAACATAATTAGGCTTAACTTTAAAATAAGCAGTTTATTTGCTATACACACATGTTTGTTTAATTTTATTTTTGTTTGTTTGTGTGTGTGTGTGTGTCTGTTTGTGCATTGAATAAGCTAAGTTTCCCGCTAGTTTACTTACATTGGGAATTCCAAAGTTTTATTTTACCCAGATGCAAAACAAACAGCTGGGGACGAGTGGTTGGTGAACTGAACTGGGGGTTTACTCAAGACTTAAGTAGTAGAAAAGAAAAAAGAAAATCTTACGGTGTAGAGAATGGCGTAAGAAAGATGGAAATGACTAAGAGAGAGAAAGAGAGCTACTTAATAGATCTTAAGGTTGGAGGAATGCCCGTTAAACTAGCAGACAGAAATTTTATGTCAGTTGTGGTTGCCTACTCCAAGTACCAGGGGCATCAACAAGTGATTACGCATGGGGAACAGCCCTTGAAGAATTTCCTAAATGTATGCCACTAGTAACATGGTAGCAAGAAGCAACAACCAGGTCTACAGTTACTTACACTACCCCCCCCCCAACCACCAGTCACACGTAAAATGCAAATCTGATGTTTAGTGTATTTCACCCCCAGTTAAATGGTTACTTTATCTCTTCTGTACCTTTGCTGTTAGGGGTTATTTTTTTCTTTCTTTCCTTGTGTTGTAATTATATACAGCTATGGAGGTGCAATGGTTATCATTGGAGGAAATGGACACAGTGAATTCAAATCCTAGAAAAGGCTGTTTGTATTTCGCATAGGACTAATAATACCCTAGGGAAAGTTATGCATTCAACTATTTTCCCTCTAGCTATCGGTAAATAGTAGGCCAACCTGGGCTTGGCAACCGGTTTCATCGAAGGAAAATTCTGAATTCAAAACTCCGCTTAAGAAATTGACCTTGCTTCTGCAGGGGAGTTGGTGTTGTGTGTGTGTGTGTATATATATATATAAAGACATGAATTACTATTACTATTACTAGACTGTAGTTCTCTAGCCTTTTTAATGCAACCAGTTTAGAAGGAAAAGTCTGAATCTATTTCTTCCCTAGCAATGGATAAATATTGGGTTCTCTAGCCTTGTTAAAGTAAACAGTCTAGGAAAAAAATTGCCCTTGTACTGTGGTGGATGATTTGAGTAAATACACACCTCTTTCCTCATTCTATGCAAAATGACAAGCCCTCATTTTCTTTTTATAAAGAATCTAGAGAATATTCTATAATGGACAACTAATGATTTCTGTGAAATGAATATATGAGTTTCCATTTATTATTTATTAGTAAAAATGTCTGCAGTGTAAATAGCATTAATACAAATACCATCATCTTGAAAGAAAATATACAGTATTATCCTTGAGAAGACTGTTTCAATTAGTAATTAGATGTATGTGAAAAATGGTTTTACTTAAGGAAATTTTTACGGAATTATTTTTTTTCCCCCCCAATATTTTATTTCTATTGTTTTGTCCTTGAATAAATTTAGGAGCTAATGTTTTTGAGCTTACGGTCAAGTCACATTGAAAATACCAGTTCCCGCTAGATCACCAAACTTAAGCAATACTTAGATTGGTGACCATGTAAGTAATCTGATATCAAACTGACTTCATTTGGCATTAAATGACCCAAATTAAATGATCTGATTGGGAAGAATGCTTATTTCTTTCGTCTTTCTGTTGCTTTCAACTAGGGCTTATTTTAAGGGGAGGCTTATATTAGGATCATCCTGAAAAATCGTGCTAGGTCTTATTTTGCAGGGAAACACAGCATTTTTCTTATTCAAAAAATCTAACCAAAAAATTAGGGTGTTTGGTGGAGGCTGGAATGGATTAATGGCATTTCAGTTTATTTCAATGGAAAAATATACAAGGAATTTCCATTACAAGTGGAACAAATTAAACTCATAATTCAAGGTACAATTGTATATATATATATTATTGAAAAAAAAACCCAGACAAATGTATTTTACTTTTTTTAAAACATGGTTTGTCTGTGAGCAAGTACCAAAATTCAACAAGCAGTACTTGCCCATATTACATACCGTTTTAAGATGGTCAGCATTAAAAATAAAAGATATAGAGTGACTTCTATTAAAGTTTAATGATAATTATCTGTATTTAAAGGAGTCAAACTAGTAGACTTACCCATATTACATAGGGGTTCTAAGATGGGCATTAATAAGAATAAAAGACATAGACACATTTTTATTAAAGTTTTGGATAATTATTAATATTCAAAGAACATTTTATTTGTTTTCATTGTTTATTTACTAATTTACTCAGATACCATTGACAACCTTTAAAAATTGATAGATATTTCGATATGCCGAAAAACAAAAACAACCAACTAATATTTTTGAATATAAAAAACAAAAACAAAGCAAGATGAATATTGCATAAAAATCACAAAAATGAAATTGATAGCCTTTTTCTTATCTGATATAGACCAACACAAAAAATATACATAAAATATTAGACTTCAGTTGAAATATTTTTCTATACTATAAATTGGTTATAGAATATGCTTACTATAGTTATGTTTATATATCACTATCAAAGTTATTTTGTGTCCCCTTGGGAATGACTGCATCCTGAATTGTCATTAATTTTTGTCTAAGGGATTTGACTTAACGCTTTGCCTACTAAATTTCCTCCTTGCAAAAGGATCAAGTACCAGTCTCAGGGTTGCTTCATAGACAATACAAAAGATGGCAGGGATATTCACGTAGTGATTTCTCAATATAAACAAATGACATGTGGGAGAGCCGCTGCGAGTGGTTTAAAGTAGGCAAATAGTTAAAATTTCAAACCTGTAACACAAAAATGTTTTTAGTGACAATTCACTTTGATGTTTTTCTTTTAGGGAGAATGTTCAAGAACTTTAGAGTTAATTTTTTTTTTTTTTTTCAGTTTTGAATATTTTATAATTTGTTGGCATCCTTCTGTCTACGAGATGATGGAGTAGTGTCCAATTTTTTTTCTTTCAACCATGTAGCCTGAGTGGGTTCATATTAAGGATATGCTGTTGCCCAAGCAGCAAATCCCCCCCCCCTCTACACACTGCCGCTGTGATCCAAAAGAAAAGAAGCCAATGAAGTTTGGCAATGGTAGTGTTGCAGGAGTTGCTGGGTAGCACTGGATTTCAGCATCACACCACTTTAGGGACTCCGGCTCCTGGTTTGTTTTCGGGCTTTACTCCCCTAGCCTTTTCTTGGGATGAGGTAAAGCCACTAGGCAGCGGAGGCTTTGTATCGGACTTTTCCTTTGTATGATCATGATTTTTATGTGTGGGTTATATCTTGGGGATTTATGTGAGTAGTAAGTACCCCAATCCTACTACCACCGCTGTTCCTGAAAAATTTGTTGTACTCAGCTGAAAAAAAAAACAAAAAAACTTTCAAATAAAGGAACTTTTCTCTTTATGATGGTAAAAAAGACTTTAGACTTTTCTCATGTAATATAATACAATAACAGGGATGAGTTTAGCCTCAGAGAAGGCCAGGCAAAATTTGCTTTGGTAGACCCCTTGAAAATGAGGGCACCGTAGAAATTTTTTTTAGAATTGACAAAATTTGTTTTTTTATTTGTACCCCCAACCCCCAAAAGAACAACAAACAAAAAAAAAAAACAGTAAAAATTGGTCATTCTGACAGATACAGATTTTAATTTATAAAATTCATCCGTTTTAAAAACTGTAAAAAAATTTTTCTACATGTGATTTTTTTAATACTACCTCTTCATAATACAGTGAGAATTATGTTATGTTTCATTCATTCTTTTTTCTTTTTTTCAGAGTTTAGTTAATTTTCGCCTAGGAATAGTACCTGTTAGGGTCCTATCTGTGGGTTAAATATAAAAAAATGTGTTTAGAACAAACCATGTACCCATCAAGAATGAATAAAACAAAAACGTCTTCGGTATAAAATAACCCAACAAGGGTTGACATGCCTTAAAACCCAACCAACCTAAATTTGTAATAAGCACATGATAAGAAGAAACTTGTTTTCAACTGGACCAAATAAGAAGGAACACGGATGAAGTTACAGTAACATTCAATATGCCATCCAGAAATTTTTTTCTCCCCCTTATATTCTCTGCTGAAATCAGTGGTGTTGGTGAGGGGGGCTTATACGCTATCAGATATGGTACCTAAATAACTGGCTTGACATATTTACCCATATATTTACATGTGGTTGTTACATATTTACACATTATGGTTGTCCAGTGCTGAATGTTTCATAGTTGACACCATTTGCATACTGATAGATAGTAAACTAAGCAAAGTCCTTTAAAAAGGGGGAGAGAACTCCCCCCCTCCAACAGACTGTAAACAAAAGAAGGTATAAGCAAATCATGAACATATGGCCTGCTTATGACCTATCTTCTGTCAGGTTCAGTTACTATTGACACTAGGGTTCCCAAACTATTTACTGTCAGTGTCTTTTAAAGTCTCCGGTTTAGCCCAGTTGGTAGAATGTTCATCTAGGAACTGCAAGGTTCGATACTGGCCCTTGACAATTCAGTTTATGAATATCACAGCTTCGATTATCTGATCTGTGTGGTAAAGCATCTGGGAGCTTATGGTAGGTGTGGCGTGGTGTTTCACCTCAGCAAAAATAATCTCCCTGGTCTATTGCTAGTGAAAAGGGAATAGACTTCTTCATAGTCTTTTTCTTTCTATTTACAACTTTTCTGTTTATATCTTGAATAATAAGAATTTGTGCTATTTATTTGAAAAGGACTGCATCTCAGAATTTTAATTTTTAAACAATATATAATTGATTTGTTTGCTCAATCTCTGATAATAAATATGAATGTCAGTGTGTGACATTTTTTAAAAACTTTAATCCTAGAGGCTGTAGCCCAACATATCATCCCATTTTGGAATCAGGTCAACTCCGTAAGAAAATTGATAACATTCTGGGCTAAATCTGGACCAGCAATCCTGAATATTTTTTTTTTTTTTTTGTTTTCTCCTACAAATTATTTAAACTTGGAAATAAATTTGGGAATAACTAACTTAAGTTATAATACTAGGATGCATAAAAGAGACAAAAAAATTAGTGAAATAGATCACTAATTAGTACTGAGCCTATTCTAGTAGTGACCACCCCAAGCGGAGTTTAACAGGTTTGAATTCAGAGTTTTCCTTCTCCTACACTGATTGCCTAACCAAGGTTAAAGAGCCCAGTCTGCCCTACTATTTACCTATAGCTGGAGGCAGAATACTTGGATTCATACCTTTCCCAAGGATATTAGCACTATGTGAACTGTAGCTTCATCAAGGATTTGAACTCTGGTCAACGAGTCCATTTCCTACGACTCTAATCATTAGACCATGCACCTCCAACTATGGAACTTCTTCAGATTAAATACACCTCAGTTGCCCCTCAAATAGGATTCATATATTTTAACAACATATGATCTCCTCTCTGCCATATTTAAAAAAAATATTTATCTGAATTTTTGAGATGAGGCTTGATAATTAGTATTATTTGGATTATTGTTATCCGTACAAAGGTTTGGCCAATGTGCCCTCCGGCCTTCTTCAGGTATTTTTTGTCGGACTCAGGAACCTTCTCAAACTCGGGAACCTTCTTTTCGAACTCGGAACCTTCTTGTTGTAATCGGGAGCCATCACAGAACTTTGAACCCAACCTTTTATTCAATCCACGAGAAAAACTAACAAAAAAACCCTCCAAAAAAACAAAACAACAACAACAACAAAACAAAACAAAAAACACCCTAAAAACTTACAGCAATACACTTGGTCCTATTCTGATGTAGATTCTAATGTAAATGTATAATATTGCCTTGTACAGTAATGTCTTTGTTTAATTTCATAAGTTAAATGTAAATGATATTAGGTTCTCTATGACTCATTTACATAAGCTGCAAAATGATTTTTTTGTTTTCTTTTATTGTGGAGATTCAGCTGAGCAGCTTTGTATAACTTTAAGTAGAAATATATATTCTTTAAAGTTGTAATTTTAAATTTGTCTCTCTTACTAAATCATGTGCTCTTTTTATGTCTATTTCTTTTCTTTGTTTTACTGTAATTTTATCTTGCATGCTGTTTTTTTAAATCGAGCAAAAAACATATTTCATAGTTAGAAATTAATTTTAGTATATACTAGAAGTGGCTACCGGCATTGCCTGGTTAGAGGGGGGATGGATAAAAAATGTTAGTCTCACAGATCCATCGATTATTTTGGTCTTCCATAATTGATTTGTTTGTTTTAATTACAAATGCTACCAATGACTTTCCCTTCTCTTACTATTCTAATATTTAAATATCTTAATGAATATAAATAAAATCTTCATTATTTTTGCTCAAAAAGCAAGCTCTGGTGATGGTGAAAGTGTATATATATTTACTTTGTTCTCTGAACAGACTCATCGCTATGAAAAGAGACACCCACTTCAACTAAGATGACAATAAAGTGCTTGATGTAAAAATCCAATAGTACAAAGATGTACTATATATAGTTATATGTGATAATATTTCTTTTGAAAAGTCAACACTTTTCATTGTTCTAAAATATTTACTTATATATATGATTTAAATATCAACTGGCCTATCATGATAAAAGCATTTCATAACATTGTTTGTATTCAGTATTATTTTACTGAAATTAGTGCAATCTAAAAATCTTTCATTTAACTGTTGAGTTCAGATGAATGCACTGCCTTTTTGTTTCTTTCATCAGGAACTTTTTTATATTTGTCAAATTTGTATTCTATTTCAGTCTCACTTAATAAAACTTTAATTATTCGCTTAATTAAAGATTATGAATAATTCTATGTATTTACCAACCTCCTCCTCCTGCATGAGCAGGATGTGATACAAGGTCAACTTTTTAAGCAGAGTTTAACAGTATTCAGAGTTTTTCTCTTTCTAGATTGGTTGCCATACCAAGGTTAAAGAGCCCAGTCTGCCTTACTATTTACCCATATCTAGAGGGAGAATAGTTGGATGCATATCTTTCCCGAGTGTTTTAATGACATGTGAAATGTAACCAGCTTTGTTCAGGATTTGAACTCACTTTTCCTCCCCCTAGAACAGTTGCCATACCATAGCTAAAGATCTCAGTCTGCCCTAAAACCGTTTTGACACACAAGTTTAGTAAATATAGTTGTACTAATATAATAATAAATACTCTATTAATATCAGTGGTAAGAGTCCCTGTGGCGTAATGGCTAACATGGTGGACTACGACTTCATAGCAAACTCCAGTTGTGCTATTATGTTCACTTTTGAATTAATACTCGTGGGAAAGGTATGAACTCCCTCCTCTCCCAGTTATGAGTTAATACCATTAATGCTCTTCTACAATGATGGTTTTGGCATTAAATAACCCACAAAAGTCCATATGCCATTAAACAAACCAAACTAAACCATTAATAATATTTCCTTTGAATTTCATTTGATGTATGTAGTTACACTGGTTGGCAGATCTTGTGGGTAGAATAGTAAAATACATTCTTATAAACATCTCTTTAAAAAAAAAATGGTCAGATGAAAAATTGCTTAGTTTAGGTTTCAAGTTTTCCTGGGGTTACAAATCATCGAGAATAATAATATATTACTCTACCAATTCTGTAGCTGATAAAAAAAAAAGGTAAAAATCTTTTATCTTTTTTAATCCCTTTAATCTTTTTTTAAATCTTTTTTTTAAAAAGTTTTTAAATCTTTAAAAAAAAAAAAAGATTTAAAAAAAATTTTTTTTGAAAAATTTTTCTTTAAAAATAAAAAAAAATCTTTCTTTAAAAAAAATTTTAAAGAAAAAATATCTTTTGTTAAAAATCTAAAAAAATTGAAAAAAAAGATTTTTTTCTTTAAAATTTTTTTAAAAAAAAGATTTTTTTTTAAAAATATTAAAAAGAAACCTTTTTTAAAAAGAAATCTTTTTTAAAAAGAAATCTTCAAAAAAAATCTTTTTTTTTTTTTAAATAAAGAATTAAATTTTTTTTAAAATAAGGTTTAGAATTTAAAAAAAAAATTTTTTTTTTAAATTTAAAAAAAAAATTTTTTTTTTTAAATCTATATAATATATACTTTTTTGCCTTTTTTTTTTTTTTTTTTTTAATTTAAAAAAAAAAAAGATCTTAAAAACATTTTTTAAAAAAACATTAAAATAAAAAAAAAAAGTTTTTTTTTTATGTTTTTAAAAAAATGTTTTAAGATTTTTTTTTTTTTAAATTTAAAAAAACAACAAAAAAATTAAAAAAACAACTTTTTTGCCTTCATGTACTGAAGGCAAAAAAGTTTTTTTTTTTTAATAATATAATTGAATATAAGTGAAGTCAATTTAGGTATCTGTCTCAATATTTATGTACTATCCTGTCATATGCTTTAGCTTGTTCTTTCTCCCCCTTCCTATGCATTTTTCTTGTTTGTGATTTTTTAATTTTTTTTATTTTTGTTTGATCTTACAAGAATGAATTATGTTTATAATATGGCCTTTGATTATCTGGG
>CM042154.1:73839790-73849790 GCA_023376005.1 Doryteuthis pealeii | reverse complement strand
GCTTATGTGTGTATACATCCATGAGTATTTGTTTGTGTCCATCTTGTGTGATGTATGTGTGTCTGCTTATATGTATGAGTAATTGTATGTATCATTTGTGATTGTGTGTGTGTGCGTGCATCTATGAATAATTGTGTGCGTCTTGTGTGATGTATGTGCATCTACTTATGTCTGTATGTGTGCATCTATGAGTAATTGTGTGTGTGTGTGTGCTTGTCCGTGTGCGTTTATGAGTAATTGTTTGTGTGCATCTTGTGTGGTGTATCATGTTTTGCTTAAATATACTTCTGCATGCTCAAGTCTGTCAGTATGTATATCTATTCATGAAATTGTATATATATATTGGATTCTTTATGCCTTTTTATTTATTTTACTTATTTTTTTATTATTTATTAGTGTATAGGTTTGAGTGGAGGGAGGGTGTTGTTGGCCAATGTTTACATATCCAAGAAAATATAACTTATAAACATTGTAGTGTTCTTCTTGTCACAAATAGTTTCATAAATTTCTTTGTTTATCTGAGAAAGAAGAAGAAGAAAAAGAAAAAAAATGTGTAAATGTGCAATTTTAGATTTTTAGCAGATTATCAAATAAATAAAACAACACAAAATCAACGTTCTAATTGGGTTTCGTTTTAAGCTTAAGATTTTATTTTTTTTATAACTGGGAATATTTTATTGAATTTTTCTTCTCTCTCTCTCTCCCTGTCTCTTCCGGTACCCCCCTCCCCCTCTTCCCTCTCTTTCCCTCTCTCCCCCCCCCTCTCTCTTCTTTCCCTCTCTCTTCCTTTCCCTCTCCTTTCCTTTCTCTCTTTCCTTTCCCTCTCTCTTTCCTTTCCCTCTTCTTTCCTTTCCTTCCCTCTCTCTTTCCTTTCCCTCTCCTCCTTCCCTCTCTCTTTCCTTTCCCTCTCTCTTTCCTTTCCCCTCTCTTTCCTTTCCCTCTCTCTTTCCTCTCCCCCTCTCTCTTTCCTCTCCCCCTCTCTTTCCTCTCCCCCTCTCTCTCTTTCCTCTCCCCTCTCTCTCTTTCCTCTCCCCCTCTCTCTTTCCTCTCCCCCTCTCTCTCTCCTCTCCCCTCTCTCTCTTTCCTCTCCCCTCTCTCTCTTTCCTCTCCCCCTCTCTCTCTTTCCTCTCCCCTCTCTCTCTTTCTCCTCTCTCTCTCTCTCCCTCTCTCTCTTTCCTCTACCCCTCTCTCTTTCCTCTCTCCCCCTCTCCCCTCCGCCTCTCTCTCTTTCCCGCCTCTCTCTCTCTCTTCTCTCTCTCTTTCTCTCTCTCCCTCTCTCTTTCCTCTCTCTCTTTCCCGCCTCTCTCTCTTTCCGCCTCTCTCTCTTTCCAGCCTCTCTCTCCCCTCTCCCCTCCCCTTCCTCTCTCTCATTCTTTTTTCTTCTTTTGCTCTTTTAATCTATTTTCTTGATTCTGATCTTCTCTTGCTCTGACCCTGTACTGGTATTTCCACATTAATTCTTCTTTTGTTGGTTGACGGAGGGGGGGGGGCGGTCTGGGAGAAGATAGGGAGTCAGAAGCCCTCTTCCCTTAACCCCCACCATCTTGCTTGCTATGTATGGAAGTAGGGTGAAGAAATGTGACAAGACCTGAAGAAGAGGTGTGTGTGTGTGTGTGGGGGGGTAAAATGGGATAGAGAAGGAAAAAAGTAGATGTGGTTGTTGAAGCTTGATTTGTATGATATGAGAGAGAGAGACGGGGGGGGGTGGTGGCTGGAAAGTGAATGTGGGGCCCCTGTTTGTTTTCAATCAATACCTCACTCTGCTATTGAGTAAGGAATTAATTAACTTAACACCTCCCCCTCCCCCACTTGTGAATTGGCATGTAAATGTGGTATTGTCGTGCAAGCTCTAAGTCTTCTGTTTAAGGCTTCTACTCGTAGCACAACCACCGCCACCATATCACTCAATGCTGTTATCATCATAATCAGCTTCATATTTATCAGCATAATTTTTGCTATTTATATTACTTATCTTATCATCTACCCTCCCCGACCCCCATCCTGCCCACCATTATTTTCAGGGATAATATAGAAATATCCGATTCAATCCTTTTTATGAAAATATGGACAACTGGGTATAAACAAAAACACATTTAACAAAAAAACAAAAAACAAAAAAAAAACTAGCAGATTTTTATCGTTTTGAAATTTTCAAGCTCATCATTAATTTATTTTAAAAAAAATGAAAAACAAACAAAAACAACAAAAAAAATGCTACCGATTCCTAAAATGGTGGAAAATTGAATATCCTGTTATCTTGTACTGGACTGTCCAAAACATCCAAAGAAATGCAATAATAATTTTTTAAATAAATTTCTTTAAAAAAAAAAAAAAAAAGGATTTAAAATTTTAAATTTCTTGTATAACTTTTGAACACATTTTGTTATTGAGTGTTTACACCATTTATCAATTTTGAATATCAAATTATTCATGAATAAAATGAGAACATATAAATCCAATATGAAATTTGGTAAAATGTTATCCTTTAGGTAGGCAGACAATAGAATTTACTGTTTGGTTGATTATATAAACCTTTGTTTCTATTATGGTGGTTGTTAATGAGTGGATGTATATATATATATATATATATATATATATATTGGTAATTATAACAAACACACCATAAAGTCACATATATTAAGACAGAAAAACAAATAACTCATAAATTCAACAAGTAATATGTGTATTAAAACAAATAGATTACAGTAGTCAAGAATACTGATCCAAGTCCTGCAGAATGTTTTTTTTTATAAGTTCATGTAATTAGAAGATGAAAGAGTTGAGTTCTATATATCTGCAGTGAAGTAACTTGTAGAGAGAGAAAGATATAGCTTGTGATATCTTCAGCTCTAGGCAGAAGTTGAGCGACATGGAATGTGTAGGCATAAGTCTGTCTTTTCTACTGTTCTTTGAAAACCTTCGCTCCCTAGGATCGAAATCAGTCTTTTTTGAAAACCCTTTTTTTTTTTAGGCGCAAACACTTCTGATTTGTTGAAAATTATAATTTTTAATATTTCCATTTTTTTCTTTCTACCTGCGCTGATCCTATGCACAGACTTCTTATTTTCGTCATTTTATTTCTGCTTTCAAAGCATTAACTTTTGGCTCACTACACTATGATTGAAATAAATAGTAACCTTATTTAACACACACAGACACAGACACACACACACACACACACACACACACACACACCAACTCCTCCACACGAGCAGGATGCAACACAAGGCCAATTTCTTAAGTGGAGTTTAACAGGTTTGAATTCAGTTTCATTCTTTTAGACTGCTTGCCTGACCAAGGTTAAAGAACCCAGTCTCCCTTACTATTTACCCATAGCTGGAGGAAGAATAGTTGGGTGCATACCTTTCTCAAGGATATTAGTGCTATGTGAAATGCAAACAGCCTCGTCCAGGATTATTCAATATGATTAAAATTATTAGATATATCTTTTAAATAACCTTCTATAATACAGGAGTGTGGTTTGAAAAGTTCATAAGCTGCTGTCATATCTTCTGTTGACATTTTACAAAAAAATTTAATGTGATTCAAGCACTGCAACACCCATGGAACAAGTGTGTGGAACGCAAGGACAATTATTTTGAAAAATAAACCACATTTGCTCACATTCCACGAGGGTGTCTTGGTCAGCCTATCAACTTTTTGAAATATGAAAAGTATTTATAATAAAAATATACACATAAAAAATATTTATGAAAAATATAAAAATATAGAAAATATTGATGATAAAAAATAATATTAATAGTATGAAAGTAATATAAATGTACTTAGAATAAATATGTAATAATAAAAAAATTATTTACTAAGCTTTGTTTAGTTGTGGCACAAGGCGGGAATTCTCTCATAACGGTCTTCCAGTTTAGCTTGCTAACCATTACACCACACTACTTAAAAAAAAAAAAAAAAAAAAGAAGATACGTTCACTTTCAGACTGATACCCTTGGGAAAGGTATAAACACTCTGATCCCCACAGCTATGGGTTAGTACCACTACTGTTCTTCTGCAATTATGGCTTTGGTTTTAAATAACCTGCAAAGGTAGATATGCCATTTAACAAACCAAACCTAATTAAAAACTTAATGATAAAGAATATTTTAAAAAAGTAAAATTAATTTGTCTTCCAATGCTGGATTTGACTTTAACAGAATATTTATATAAAATATGTAAATCCTGAATATCTGGTGTCGTTTAATCACCAAAATCTTATTTCACCCAATTTAAAATGAATCGTTCCTAAAACACGGTCACATCAGAGAAGAATACAGAAAAGACTGCCTTCTTAACAGGAGAAACAGATCAAGAGAGAAGAAATTCTGGCAATACTGTGTAATTCATACAGGTCATGCTAGTATATGCAAATCATTTTTAAGAATTTACTCGATTTTGATGGCACATTCAGTGATGCTGATAGCTTTTTGATTTAGTGTGTCCTGGGATGCACATATTTGCTTTGAATGAGTCCCTGGGAAAATTTATGGGTCCCAACTAAAGCCGGCTAACTCCTACCTTGTAACCTATCCTGTGTAATTAATTTCTAAGAAACTATTGAAATGTATTTACAGTTAGCTTGAAATGGTGAGGGAAGAAAAAAGAAAGACACAGGGATGCATGGATATGATTTTACTGCGTCCTTTTAGATTTTTGTGCGTCAGGAAATTAGGACGCATACCTATCGGCATCTTTGCACATTAATAAATGTTGATATTCATAGATTGTCAATGCACCAATGTGATATCTGGTTGTGGAATTTGATTGAATACATGTTATTTGCTTTTTAAAAAAAAATATTGTTACATTTTCTGACATTAAAAAAACAAAAACAGAAAAAAAACAAGGCAGATGTTAGTTACAATTCCATCGGTTGACTGGTGTGTTGAGAATGACATTAGCCTGCTGTCCCAAAAGGTTAAGTGAGTCTCTGTATGGGGTGGTAGTGGATAGGGTTTCACTTAGCTTAATCTATTTGTCCCTTTTCCACTTTGTAACTCACACCGAAACTACAGGGTGAAGGTAAGTAGGTAGTTACAAGTGTATTGATAGTTCAAAATTTTTTTTTTTTTTTTTTTTTTTTTTTTGCGGGAGCAAAATTATTTTTCTTTCTCTGAACCCCCCCCCCTAAATGTAAACTCTGCATTTTTTGGAATTGGTTTATACCAAAAATATTTTAATCTCACAAAAATATTTGTTTTGAGGCTATTCAAAATGGCAACAAATCGGAGTGCTCCAGACTTGAACAGAAGTCTGTTATGAAATTTTTGGCGGCTGAGAAGTGCAAACCATGTGAAATTTACAGAAGATGTTTATGGCAAAGTATGTTTTAGTTTAAAAAAAAAAAAAAAAAAAAAAGAGTTAACAAATGAGCTGAACATGGCCACTACAAGACTGAGTACATTAAGTACTTAAGGCAACCCTTAGACATCGATACCATAGTTCATTAGAAGCAATACATTCAGGGAACTAACTTTTTATATTTTGTGTAATTCCTCTTTCAATACCATATCTCATTAGAAGCAATATTTTCAGGGAGCAATACTTTCAGGGAACTAACTTTTTATATTTTGTGTAATTCCTCTTTCAATACCATATCTCATTAGAAGCAATATTTTCAGGGAGCAATACTTTCAGGGAACTAACTTTTTATATTTTGTGTAATTCCTCTTTCAATACCATAGCTCATTAGAAGCAATATTTTCAGGGAGCAATACTTTCAGGGAACTAACTTTTTATATTTGTGTAATTCCTCTTTCAATACCATAGCTCATTAGAAGCAATATTTTCAGGGAGCAATACTTTCAGGGAACTAACTTTTTATATTTTGTGTAATTCCTCTTTCAATACCATAGCTCATTAGAAGCAATATTTTCAGGGAGCAATACTTTCAGGGAACTAACTTTTTATATTTTGTGTAATTCCTCTTTCAATACCATATCTCATTAGAAGCAATATTTTCAGGGAGCAATACTTTCAGGGAACTAACTTTTTATATTTTGTGTAATTCCTCTTTCAATACCATATCTCATTAGAAGCAATATTTTCAGGGAGCAATACTTTCAGGGAACTAACTTTTATATTTTGTGTAATTCCTCTTTCAATACCATAGCTCATTAGAAGCAATATTTTCAGGGCAATACTTTCAGGGAACTAACTTTTTATATTTTGTGTAATTCCTCTTTCAATACCATAGCTCATTAGAAGCAATATTTTCAGAGAGCAATACTTTCAGGGAACTAACTTTTTATATTTGTGTAATTCCTCTTCCAATACCATAGCTCATGAAAAGCAATATTTTCAGGGAGCAATACTTTCAGGGAACTAACTTTTTTATATTTGTGTAATTCCTCTTTCAATACCATATCTCATTAGAAGCAATATTTTCAGGGAGCAATACTTTCAGGAACTAACTTTTTATATTTTGTGTAATTCCTCTTTCAATGCCATATCTCATTAGAAGCAATATTTCAGGGAGCAATACTTTCAGGGAACTAACTTTTTATATTTTGTGTAATTCCTCTTTCAATACCATAGCTCATTAGAAACAATATTTTCAGGGAACAATTCTTTCAAGGAGAAATACTTTCAGGGAACTAACTTTTTATATTTTGTGTATTTCATATTTTAATTTATGATTTTCATATGGATTACGTTATATCATTTCTAGGATGTGACAACTTAACCCGACCTCCTCCTCCTCCTGTATTGAAACTTAAACAACACCCTTCTGCTATGATCACTCTTTTCCTCCCCACGTTGTCGTCTCAGATAATTGACTGTTATGCTTTGGTCATTGTTAATAAAATCTTCTCCAATTGCCGGTGTCTGGCTTGGTGCTCATGCCCCCAGCTGCCTTTGGACGTTTGCTGATTTCTTGAGATGGCTGACAGCAAATTCAATGAGACATCAAAGATCAGAATGGTCCCTAAACTATTTGTTAACGGCTACTGTAATGACCCTGAATCTGTCGGCAATGCTATGAGCGGGCATCAAGCATTAAATGGTGTGTGGCGGGAAGGTGAATAAAGAGTAGAAAGTGGGTATCCCCCTTTGTAGAAAACTCCATTGATCCACAAACATTATTACAAATCAATATTCCTTTGATCCAATGGTTATCAGTTTCGGACTGGCTTTGTTCCTTTCTTTTTATTTATTTATTTTTATTTTCATTTTTATTTTTATTTTTTTGAAGAGTTAATGATAACAAGATTTTTTGGGGGGTGGGTAGGGAGAGGAGAGGTGGTGTAGGGTGGTTGGCGTAGGGTGCAGTGAAAGAGTTAAAAAGATGTGGTTGTGGATTATCTGAATAAATTTTAGCATCAAACTCTCAAAGAGTCACTTTGCTTGAGTTGGCTGTCCTATCCTTGATGCATCAAAGGAGTTCTTTTATGGAAGTCTGAAAATACCGATGCCGATGTGTCATTCTTTCAAAGTGATTGCTCAACTGTAGAGGCATTTTCATTATGCTTGTGTCCTGGGTATAATGTTAAATTGCATCTAATGGTGAGGTTCCAATTCTGGAGCTCTGGGGAGTGTGGAATAACACCTTCATCACCCTTACTCCCAGGTCCACTCTGACCCAGAGTGGTAGTATCTGTTAGGGTCCTGTCTATGGATTAAATAGATCGAAAAATGTATTAAAAATTGAGTTTTGAATAAAGAGAAAAACTTTGAAAACCCATCAAGAATGAATGAAACAAAGCATCATTGACATAAAATAACCCAACAAGGGTTGACATGCTGTAAAATCCAAGTATCCATCCATTCATACTGTTAGGGTCCCTAGAGATGCTGATAGGTATGCGTCCTACCTCCCTGACACATAAAAAGGACGTAGTAAAATTATATCCATGCATCCCAGTGTTATTCTTTCTTCTTTCCTCACCATTTCAAGCTAACTGTAAATACATTTCAATAGTTCCTTAGAAATGAATTACACAGAATAGGTTACAAGGTAGGAGTTAGCTGGCTTTAGTTGTTTCCCCAGATTATAAATAAAAAACCCTACAATTTATTAAGAAAATTTAGTTGGGATCCATCAAATTTCCCGGGTACTTGTTCAAAGCAAATATGTGCATCCCAGGAGGATAAAAAAAAAATCAATAAAAAAATGAGTTTTAAATGAAAATCGAGTTTGGGAAAAGAAAAAAAACATTGAATGCCCAGCAAGAATAATTAAAAAAAAAAAAAAAAAAAAGAAGTCTTTTGCATAAAATAACCCAAACAAGAGTTGACATGCCATAAAATCCAACCATACCAATAAGCATAAGTTTATTGGTATGTTTTCTGCTTGCAATCAGTCACAGAGAACGAATTTTGCCTTAGTGGATTGTTTTGTTGTTATAGGATGAATTTATTATATATTTTTTATTTGGACAACTTTTATTTATTCATCTTGTCTTATTGTTAATTAGTTGTTTGTTTTATGGCATATCAACCCTTTTCGGGTCATTAAATGCCAAATTAAGTCATTTTGTTATCAAGTTGCTTACATAATCACCCATCTAAGTATTGAACAGGCTCATTGCTGCTTAACTTAAGTGATCTAATGGGAATCGGTACTTTCAACATGACTGGACCATGAACCCTGTTTTATTGTGAGGTGTGTATTTAAATTATAAGCTCTGTATAGTAATATCTACCTACCTAGGAGTATAAGTTTTGTGTTTCAGGGAAAGCAGTTCATTTTATATATATATATATATATATATATATATATATATATATATATATATATATATATATATATATGGTTGGTGCATAAGCTATCCCCCTCAGGCACCACCTGCCCCCTTGTCTAAATGGGGCAGGGCTGGGTTCATTGCCTGGTGCCTGAGGTGCCTCAAAAGAAGAATGCCGAAAGGATTCACGCAATTTTTAAATGTTCACTACGAATGAGCTTCAGTTTGTGCGTGGTTCCTCACTATAATAATCCTTGTGTGGGATGTCAGTAAATACTTAGTTTTATTTTATCGTGGTGTAATTGTTAAGCTAGTCTCGTAGATCCATTACTACTGAATAGCGAGTTCGATCCTCGCTGGATGCCCATGGTGAATGGGTTGGGTAAATATTTAGGTAATTTATGAGGAAGTCCGTCCCGGTCTCCTGCCTCAAAAATTGCTACCTGGTGACTATCAAAATAACAACCCCAGCTCGTCGTAATTCTTGTTTATTTATCGTAATTTGTTGTAATTCTTGTTTAGATATGAAGATGGATATATAGTTTTGAATAGACTGAGATAGATAGATAAACAAACAAAATAATATAGATAGATACGAACAAATGGAGATAAATAGATATTTTCAACAAGTAAATGTATTTGGGGGGGGGGTCGCTTCTTTTTTTTTTTGTCGTAATTCTTGTTTATTTAAACTAAAAACAAGACATTAAACAAACATGAATAAAAAAATCTTGGTATTTAAAGTAATATAGATAAATATGAACAAATTGAGATAGATAGATGGATGGTTTTGAATAGACTGAGCTGGGTCGTTATTTTAATAGTCACCGGGCAGCAACTCTTGAGGCAGGAGATCTGGACACACTTCCTCATAAATTACCAATATTTACTTTGTTTTTGTCTTTCACAAGATAATGACTTCTTGTTGGTTACATACTTTGGCATGATCACTAATGCAGCAGTTCTAGCTCAACTCCCCAGCTTGTGTTCTCTACTGAGACAGTGTCGTCTCCAATGGCTGGATCATGTCTAATGGATGGATGATGGACGAATCCCGAAGGACATCCTCTATGCAGAGCTTTTGTCTGGTAAGAGACAGATTGGTCTCCCCCAGCTGCATTTCAAGGATGTCTGCAAGAATGATCTCAGGTGCTTTGGCATTGCCCCTTCCAGCTGGGAAAATTTGGCTCAGGACCGCCCTCAGTGGCGGCACTCTCTACGTAGAGGACTGTTCATGTCTGAAGTCACCCTGACACAACACCATGAAGCTAAGAGGTCCAGAAGAAAGCAGCGGCAACAAAGCACCGGCA
>CM042154.1:73794790-73834790 GCA_023376005.1 Doryteuthis pealeii | reverse complement strand
TTTGGCTGTTTTCATGTAAATTTTCATTCGCGTTAACAGAAATTATTGACAAATGAATTCTTTTTGTTTATGAAATTATTCGCAATTGAAATTTTTAAAGTTTCCTAATATCGTTTATTCTGTAATTGGTCAGTCTGGAATTTTTTTCCGGTGCTAAAACCATAATTTTTATTAATTAACAGTATTATTAAAAAAATTGTGGCTTCTGTTTTTTTCGGCAAAATATAACTTTATGCATAAAGTTTATAAACAGCGATTTTTTAAAAATATGTTTCGTCATTAAATTTTCATTCAAGAAATGTAAAATTAATTTTCCTCAAAAAAAAAAAAACTAACCCTAACATTTCTTCGTGTTTGTTTTTACAAAAAAACAAACAAAAAAAAACAAAATACCTACTACTTTATTTACTTTAAATTAAAATTTAAAGTAAAGATTTATTTCAAATATAAGATCTTAATTCTTGATATACCGATCATTTCATTAAATTCGGATTATTATTTTAATTTTGCTGATTCTTTTTTTAAATTGTTGTGCTTAACAAATAAATTTTGTTCATGATTTAAACATTTTCCGTTTTAAAGTAAAAAAAAAAATGAAAAAAAAAAATGATTTTACGTGTTTGTTTTTTTTTTGTTTTTTTAAACACTTAGCGCTTTTTTCTTAAACTAAAAATTAATCTTTACTTTTTAATCATAATTGACGCAATAGTTTTAAAATTCATTATTCAGCAATGTTTAACCGAAGTTCAAATCTGGGTATTTGAAACATACGAAATAGAATTATGTCACTCTAAATAACATTGGGCCTCCATATCTTTTTTCACCTATTGTAAAAAAAAAACAGGAGAGTTCTAACCTTTAGAGACAAGCGTTCTAACCAATCTCTGCACATCCCTATATATATATATATATATATATATATATATATATAGTTGTAGAAAAGTTATTCTCTCTACCATGGTTTCGGTGTTCAAGGTACACCTTCCTCATGAGAACTAAGAATATTTACGTAGCTAATTTTATATATATTCGTCTGGTTTAAGATTATTTTTATTCTATGTTTCCTAAAAGTAAAATAAACTTTTTTCACTAAAATTCTTTACCTTTTGAAGTTAGTACTTAGTCTACCATATGTTGACAGGCCAAAGTTACAACTATCAATGCTCTATATCTTACAAGATATATTGAGCCCTTTTGGATTAACTACTTATGCTACTACAATGAAAACATGGTAGTAACTTGTTTATGAATATATATATATATATATATATATATATATAAAATGTAAAATAAAATAAAATTAATCCAACAGTGTGAATTTGATATATTGAAAAAATAAATGATATTTACAAATGCTTGGGATCATCAGGAGAGAATGTGCACCATTTCGGGGCCTTCCTCTCAACGGTTTTAACTGCACATCAGTACCCCCTCACTGTTGTGAGGTCCCTCGGAATATCTGTATCTACCGTATGTAATAGATCGGTCATCAACAAGAGCAAATACGGGATGAAATGAACGTTAGAAGAAGAATGCGCAAACAGAACTCTGTTAGTCAATGTTGGAATTTTTCAAAAAAAATGTGTTATCTGTATTAAATAATTGATTATTAGATATGTATTTATATATATATATATATATATATATATATATATATATATATATATATATAAGTAAAGAATAACAAAAGACTTAGAGATATAGACTATTTGTCTAAGCTCCCTGAAATAGACTATAATGCTAAAACTATAAGTCTTTTGTTATTTCTTTACTTATATATTTGCTCTGTGACTCTAACATTAAGAGCACACATTGAGCTCTCAAACTGCGACTTGGTTTTGTTTACATAAAACTCTTGTGTCGTAAGGAAGATTTCTTCTCTGGACTTTTGGATTATATATATATATATATATGTGTGTGTGTGTGTGTGTGTGTGTGTAAAAATGGAAAAGGAATTGAATCCGATAATATGAGTAAAGAAAAGTAAATGGATAAAATGAATTTAATCGATATCACATTAATCGATATCACTTACACATGTGTTTCGGTCAAAAATAAATGTTCACTCTGATGAAGGTCGATTCTTCTATGTGTGCGAAATATTTTCACACACATAAACTGACCGAAACACATGTGTAAGTGATATCGATTAAATTCATTTTATCCATTTACTTTTCTTTTCTTTACTCATTTTTCCTCATATATATATATATATATATATATACACACACACACACACACACACACACACCACACACACACAATGGTGCTGATAGCTTTTTTATTTAGTTTGTCCAGGGATGCACATATTTGCTTTGAAGGAGTCCCCAGGAAAATTTAAGATTGAACTTGTAACACATGTTACATAAGCCAATTTGGCTAATATTTTCATTGTGGTAGTATGCATCTATCATGTATTATAATCTATATTATAATCATCCAGTTTTTGGATGTATGTTAATCAGGTATAATGCAACAAACAAGGTGTATCATATCAAGTTTCTTTTTTTAGTTATCATTTAAATGTTCAGAAATAATAAGTATATAAAATAAGTAATAATTTCCAATCTATATTATTTGGATTTTTCGGTCTATTGTCCTCATCTTTATTGTTATATACACAACATCTCAGCCAATGTGCCCTCTGGTCTTCTTCAGGTGTTTCTTGTTAAACTTGGGAACCTTCAAATGGAACGTCAAACTGAACCCTTTATTCAATCCAGTTGGCTAGACTGTTCTCATTACGTTAACCATAAAGGATCCCAAGTTCAACAAGAAAACACTTAAAGAAGGCTGGAGAGCACATCAGCTGAAATATTGGGTATATAACAATAAAGATGAGGACAATAGTCCGTAAAAGACAAATTATAAAGCATCATCTTAAGAATTCAGGCCAATAATTTCCAGTCTAGTTTTTGACTTAATAATACTAGTATTCGTGCTCATTTTATATTAAGCCAGAATGATGCTGTTCTGGAAATGAGCACGAAGAACTCATTGTAGCAATTACAGATCCACCAGTCTTAAATAAAACATTTCAACAGCAAATGCATGGTGTGAAAATATTCAGAAAGCATCATTCCAACAAAACATGAAATGAGCATGAAAAGCTCTTGTAGCAATTACAGATTCACCAGTCTTAAATAAAACATTTCAATAGCAAATGCATGGTGTGAAAATATTCAGAACAGCATCATTCCAACAAAACATGAAATGAGCACGAAAAGCTCTCTGTGTAGCAATTACAGATTCACCAGTCTTAAATAAAACATTTCAATAGCAAATGCATGGTGTGAAATATTCGGAACAGCATCATTCCAACAAAACATGAAATGAGCATGAAAAGCTCTCTGTGTAGCAATTACAGATTCACAGTCTTAAATAAAACATTTCAATAGCAAATGCATGGTGTGAAAAATATTCAGAACAGCATCATTCCAACAAAACATGAAATGAGCATAAAAAACTCTGTGTAGCAATTATAGATTCCCAGTCTTAAATAAAACATTTCAACAGCAAATGTATGATGTGAAAATATTCAGAACAGCATCATTCCAACAAAACATGAAATGAGCATGAAAAGCTCTCTGTGTAGCAATTACAGATTCAGCAGTCTTAAATAAAACATTTCAACAGCAAATGCATGGTGTGAAAATATTCGGAACAGCATCATTCCAACAAAACATGAAATGAGCGTAAAAAGCTCTCTGTGTTGCAATTACAGATTCAGCAATCTTAAATAAAACATTTCAACAGCAAATGCATGGTGTGCATCGGTTAGAGCCATGATCGTAACTGGGGAGGGGGTGCATGGTGAGACATTAGCTAGAGCGATCTAAGATTACCACCTGCCTAAGTTCACTTGCACTATATAAGTTATGAGTTTAAAATATGGGAGGTATTTCTGCCACACCCTGTATAATGTGTGTCATCTTTAAAAATGTCAAACTTTATTTAATATTCATTCTTGTTGTAGTATGCATAAATCAAATGCATTTCAGAAATTAATCAAATGGATCAATTAGCGTAAGTAAAGTCTGCAGAGTGTTGGTATCAGCCAAACAGCGAGGGAGTCTATCCCCTTTTCCCCAGGGAGATTTCTTTTGCTAAGGCGTAGCACTGCACCTACTGTCTGCCCTAGATACTTTACTTGCACAGACCAGATTACCAAAGCTGTGCTACTCATGCACTGAGTTGGTGAGGACTAGTAACGAACCTGGAGCCTTGTGATTCCTTGGTTTACTTTTAGTTACTTTTAGTCTGATTATTACTGTATTAGCCAAAGAAGATTGCCATGTCTGACAGACACCTGAAGATCGAAGGGTACAATGGCCAAAAAGTGTTTTTCATGTATCATGATGAAGATAAGGACAACAGTCCAAAAAATCATAGTAATGTAAATTTGGTTATTTACAGTTTATTTCTGAACATAGTCATGTGTTTGTATATAGGGATCAAAGTATGCATGCCAAAAAAAAACGGCAGCCAATCAGAATCCTGGGAATGAGCTTGGCCAAGGTACATAGTGGAATAGCCCAACCTGCTATATAAACCACCTACCAACTCTGGATTCTGAGAGCAGATTCAACTTGCAATACAGCTAAATACTGGTCGCCTAATACAACATTCTTACATGGTGCTGTGAATAGGTGGTGACCAGGACTGTATACTTTTTCTGTATGTGTAACAGCTTTGGTTTGCTTAGTTTGATGATAACTGTCTTAGTTAAAGAAGATTGCTATGGCAGACACCTGGAGGGTTTGTACCAGTTGAAGTGTTATAATAGCCAAGATGAGGAGGACACTCACTTGAGTGTATCAATGTTGTTGTTGTATTCCTCTTCTTTTGCCCAGAAATTCAGACGAATATAAAAGAGCACTTGATTCAAATGCCTCAGTTATTTTGTATCTGTTTCCTGGTCTCCATTTCACAAACTATTGTATTACAACAGGATAATGATTTTTCATTAATTTAAAAAAAAAATGTCAGTGAATAACAAGTTTGTGGTTTTTATATAATATGTACTTAAGTTTAACATAGTTAAATATATCAGCTGGGTTTTTCTATTCATAAATCTTCATCAATCAAGGTTTTTTTTCTTCTAGCTTTTGAATCAAGAGTTGGAATTGGACTATTGAACATTTATACAGGGTGTCCACAAAGTCTGGGTACTTGGGGATTAACACATACTTTTAATAAGATTTTTTTGGATGTTTCTTTATTTTTTTAGAAGCATTGCTGAATAAAGTATATATATAAATATTTTTATATTTTTGCTTGAAGGCAATTACAATGCGAATATCGCATAAATTCGATAATTATAGAAGATAACAATGACAAGTGAATTTCGCAAAGAATTACTCGGTGTGTAGAATATCGTACAGACTGTTTGAACTTTATTAAGTCTCATCAGTGATATATACTAACGATTTCCCTTCGACAGAAATTGAAACCGGGACTTCAGCAGGATAGTTTAGACACTATACTGTTTCAGCCACGATACAGCACCGAGAAATCCCTGCGAAATTAACCTGTCAATGATACTGTAGCGTCTCTTGAAACAGTCTGTACGATATTCTACACACCGAGTAATTCTTTGCGAAATTCACTCGTCATTGTTATCTTCTATAATTATCGAATTTATGCGATATTCGCATTGTAATTGCCTTCAAGCAAAAATATAAAAATATTTAATATATATATATATATACATACTTTTAAAACAAAACAATTTTATTTAATACACTGATTTATTTTGTTGTTATACCTATTTTTGCAAGGATTTTGGCATAGTAGCTAATATGCTGGACAGCATCATCATAGTAAGAGAGTTTGAACTCCAGTTATGCTATTTCGTTCACTTCTGAACGAATATCCCTTGATAAAAGTATGAACCCCCTCATTCCCCCTCCAGCTACTGTTCTTCTACAAGGATGGCTTTGGCATTAAATAACCCATGAAGGTTGATATCTTATTATAATGGAGATTGTGTGTTTTTCTGGCTGTAACCGAAACTATATTAATACTCAAGTCACAATTCCCTTAATTATTTACGTCAAATTCTCCATGATTTCATTCTTTTTAAACCTTCAGTTATTAATAAAATTGTTTTACATTATTAATACTGTTGACCATATCTACGTACTAATAACATGCAATTGTATTTATATATACAACAAAATAGCGGTTTACAGTTTGAACGAGAAGGCTAATTTGCATATTGATATTTAAAATTTTATTTTAATAAATATGTGCTTGGTATTATTGATTTTTAATTGTTTGGTTTTATCTTAAGAAATATAAACAAAAATCTCGTGGATAAATCTTAAAAGAAATTTATTTACAAGAAGAAATAACTGTAATATTATCCTTTACTTCCTATTTTAACTAAATAGTTAAATTAGGAAAATTTACCAATGAAAGACGGGAGTAATGGAAAATGATGGAATAGTTAGTTTCAAAGTTGTTCTATTTTTCGATTATACCCCTTCTGTTGCAGATCTTTTTATCTGCATTCTTAGTCAGTTTCATTAGCCTTTCTAATTTAATATGATATTTTATTATATCAAAACTTAAATACTTGAACCCGGAGGGTGCATATATTTGCTAGTGCCATTAAACATAGAAACCAAACCAAATCAAACTTTATTTGTTAATTCAATATCATAGTAGAAAATTTATCATTTGAAAGAATTTTAGTTTCATAATGCTGCTTCAATCAAACATGGCTAAATTTGTTTTTCAGCTATTCACTTATTTTTAGCACAGAACAACATACTTGTGGTCAGCTGTAGAAAGGTTTACCTGATTATATGCTCTGACTTTTCTCCCACCACCACATATTTTATTCTTTAATCATTTGTGGAATTCATATGTCATCTTTGGAATTTTAAGTGAATATTTGCTTTACATATATATATATATATATATATATATATATATATATATATATATATATATATAAAATGTTGTTGGTATGCTTCTTTATAAATGAATTTATAAATAAATTTTTTCTATTAAGTTGTATTCAGTTGCCAAAATATACCTTGACAAAGGGTGAAGGTCACCTGAAATATTGGAAAACTAAAGTGAACCAAGGACAAAACAAAGATTATATATTAGAACTCTATTTTTTGTTCTGTTTTTTGTTCACTTTTTATATATTTTCTATGCTTCCTGATAATGCAGAAAATGTTAACAAGAACAAAATTGATACACAACTAAATTTATATATACATACACAGTGATGCTGATAGCTTTTTGATATTTGCTTTGAATGAGTCCCCAGGAAAATTAATGGGTCCCAACTAAAGTTTCTTAATAAATTGTAGTGTTTTTATTTATGATCTGGGAAAACAACTAAAGCTGTCTAACTCCTAACTTGTAAACTATCCTACATAATTCATTTCCAAAAAAATATTGAAATGTATTTTCCGTTAGCTTGAAATGGTGAGGGAAGAAAAAAGAAAAACACTGGGACTTATGAATATTATTTTACTGCATCCTTTTAGAATTTTGTGCGTCAGGGACGCAGAACGCATACCTATCAGCATCTCTGCATATATATATATATATATATATATATATATATATATATATATAAAACAAATAATAACAAATAAAAGTATCAATATTCTTCTGAGTATACACTTTATAAGTCATTAGCTTTGGTTGGATGAAGAAATTTTATTGAAAAAAAGAAAAAAATCTAAATTGTTTAAAAAGTTAATATTTCTAGATAAAGAGAAAAAAAAAAGAATAAGGTAATATGGTTATCTAGTTCTTTAACCTCTTTCTATCCAATCAATGTGCATTAAAATTCAAGAGGCTGACTAGTGACAGAAGATTAGAGTTAGAAACTCTGTTGTTGATTACTATTGTGAGAAGATCAATGAACAAATATGATTATTTATTTTCAGGGCTTTTGAGTTGGAACACAAAATAGTCTGAATAATCCAGATAAGTGATTATGGCCTACAAATAATTATGAAACCATGATTTTTTTTAATAATCTATTCATAAGGACTGTGCACTGTATAAATTAACCTCTTGCTTAATTAATTAGCATATAATTGTATGCAAATTATTTGTAATAAGAATAAATACTTGAAGCTAAAATTGTTTGCATATTATTACAATTACCAACTCACTTGGATGAGGGGAGTAAACTCTGAAAAACAAATCCGGAGCCGGAGTCCCTAAGGTGGTGTGACGCTGAAATCCAGTGCTACCCAGCAACTCCTGCGACACTACCGCTGCCAAACTGCATTAGCTTCTTACCTTTCCTTTGGATCACAGCGGCAGTGTGGAGAGGGGGGATTTGCTGCTTGGGCAACAGCTCATCCTCCATACCAAACTGCTCAGGCTACATCTTCATGAATATAAATCAAATCTTCGTTATTTTTGCTCAAAAACCAAGCTCTGGTGATATTTAATGTGTATATATATTTACTTTGTCGTTATTTATTTTATTTTCGAAGTTTCCTCTAGACATACAGATACACACAACTGCCTTTATATATGTATAGATTATATGTACTAATGTGTGACAAGCTTGACAAATAAAAAGAAAAGAAAAAATTTTGTACATGTATATAAAAAAATGAAAACTTTATTTCTATCTAAAGTTATTTTTCCCTTTATTTTTAGGTAAGTCAGAACTTTGTACTTCTGCGTATGATAACACTACTGGACATTTGAAACAGAAACATCTTAGTTTTATCTATCATGGAGAATTTCCTGAGGTAAGTTCATAAACAATATTCTTAGAATTTATATTTCCTTTTCATAAATTCGGTTAATAACTTGTGGAAAATGTTGTGATAATACTACCTAATTATGTGTAGAAAAATTCCTACATTTTTATTTTCTCCTCCTCCTCCTCTTCTCTCCTCCTCCTCCTCCTCTTCTTCTCCTTTCCTCCTCCTCCTCCCTAATTAAAAAAAATCTTTCATTGTTAATAATTGAGGTTTTATTATCCAATTGGAAATAATTAGGCCATAATGACATCATAATGAGAAAGTGATTAAAGAAGACACTTAAAAGCATTGATAACAGCCCGAAGAAAATATACCAATCTTTAAATTATCCATTTAATGAAAGTGTGAGTTCTTTAAGTCTTTTAGCCAACATTGAGTGCCTGAGGCATTATGATGAAAGTAGGCTGCGAAAGGCGATGGATGACAGTATTTATTGGCATGAATCAGTCGGCGAGTGAAACTAGTGAAGATAGAACAAAGAAAGCGGCATGACCCGTTTTTTCCCCTGTCCCCCAGATAATCTTTGCCCTTGTGCCCAGGTTCATCAAATAAATTGAGTCTTTTATGAATTAACATTCTTTGCTGAAATTGTATTAAGAACTAGCATAGTTCCCATAAAATAAATTGCTGAAATTGTATTAAGAACTAGCATAGTTCCCATAAAATTCTTTGCCATAAAATTCTTTGCTGAAATTGTATTAAGAACTAGCATATTTCCTATAAAATTCTTTGCTGAAATTGTATTAAGAACTAGCATAGTTCCTATAAAATTCTTTGCTGAAATTGTATCAAGAACTAGCATACTATAAATTCTTTGCTGAAATTGAGTTCCCATAAAATTCTTTGCTGAAATTGTATTAAGAACTAGCATATTTCCCATAAAATTCTTTGCTGAAATTGTATTAAGAACTAGCATATTCCCATAAAATTCTTTGCTGAAATTGTATTAAGAACTAGCATATTTCCCATAAAATTCTTTGCTGAAATTGTATTAAGAACTAGCATAAAATTCTTTGCTGAAATTGTATTAAGAACAAAATTCTTTGCTGAAATTGTATTAAGACCAACATAGTTCCCATAAAATACTTTGCTGTAATCGTATTCAGAACTAGCATAGTTCCCATAAAATGTAATAACATATAATTATTTGTGCGAATCAGCACTTTTGTCTTGGATTATAGTATCTGTATAGTATCTATACCCATGGAAATCCCATGGTTATTTTTTTTTTAAGTATGATATGAAATATGTAAATGGAAACAGTTATTAACCATCATCATGTCGTGCCAACTGTACAGATTCCAATAACTCTCACCACCCATCCCTATCAGTAGTGTCTGCTGATTGGCCTACACTAGTGCGTCCATTTGTAGGTGTCCACAGGAGAACATCACTTATGTATTTATCCTTGCATACAAATATTGTACTCTAATCAAAGAAAAAAAAACAAATAGTCACAATGTTCTATATATATATATATATATACGAGGGTGAGTCAAAAAGTAATGCCTTTTTGTTTAGGACAGGTATAATTACCAACACAGGAACATGTGTAATACATCAAAATGAAGCTGGTCCTCTGTCTTCCCTACTTCTCCACATAGTCACCCTTTCTCTCAATAGCAATGTTCCATCTTCGAATGAGAGCATGTATCCCTGCCCTGTAAAATTCTGTTGACTGTTCTTTGAGCCACTTCTTCACTACAGATTTGCCTCTTAAATGGCATTATTTTTTTTTTACTCACTCTCGTAGATAGATATATTAATCTATCATATATGGATGTTGTTTTATAAATGCAGATTAAAGATTGTTTTTTTTTTTTTCTTGTGAAGCAAAGATATACAATAATAATCCAATTAATCTCTATTGGCCAATAATTAAAATAAGAGATAAGAATCAGTAAATCTGGTTATGGAAGATTAGCAATTAAGGGATTAAACAATACACTATTCACTTACCTGTAAATGATTGCTTGTTTTTATTTTTGTCAACATTTTTAACCTTTCATTGTTTTGAGAGCCACATGTAGCTGTGATGTGTTTGAGGGCTATATTAAAATAAAGGCTTAATAAAATCTGTTGAACGACGTGTGAGTAGACACCTATTTTGCTTTGAACAGTCGTTGTGGCCTAGCCTAGCTTACCTTTCATAGAGAGTAAATGAACTGGTCCAAGACTATTTGTACACTGCTGTTTTAGAATATCGGTATAGAATAATCAAGCTAAGTTCCAATTACCGTCGAATTGGTAAGACATGGCAACAAGCAGTCGTAACTTAAATACAAACCTGTCTTGCTGCAACCCTACTGCATAATGACAGGGTATTTATGAAACTCCACAACATCATAAGAACCAAGCAGCCAATCAGAACTCAAGGAATGGAATCACCCAAATACATGAATGGACTGTTCTTGATTTCCATAAATACCAACTGTCTTAGATACTGCTTCAGTTGTGCTTAGCCAGTTGCTGTTGTTCAAACCAACAGTAGACTGACTGACTCAATAATCGGTATGATTACTGAGACTGCGAAGATTATGAAACCATTACGCAAACTGTCTACCCCGAGGTTTTAGTAATCTGTTGCGAGTTACTCTGTCTGGCGTAAACTGTATTTGAATGTACTAGTATACTGAATATTGTATGATCCAGTATACAACAACAGTAAAAAGGTTAATGAAGTAAAGTCGTCACTCCACCCCAGCAAAAACAATCTCCCTGGTCTATCACTAGCGAAAAGGGGATAGACTCCCTAGCAGTTTGGCTGATACTGACAATAGTCAACTCCACAGACGTTACTTATATACATTGATATTGATAATATAAGGTAAGTTAATTTTGTTGAGGTGGCCTAAAGTTGGTATCAGCCAGACAGTGAGGGAGTTTATCCTCTTCTCACTAGCGCTTGACCAAGGGGATTGATTTTTAGCATCTGAAGTGGAGTGCTACACCTACCATCTGCTCCTCACTATATTGCACAGATCCCTGTGCTACTCATATACAGTTAGTGAGGGCCGGTATCGAACCAGGAACCTTGTGGCTTCCAAGCGGACACTCTGCCAGCTGAGCTAAACCGGCCCTTAGAATAATAATGTTATATTTATAAATAGAGAGTGCTCAATATCCTTGAGAGAGTATGTATATCTAAGTTAGGGTAATGAAGAGATGAAGTCAACAGCGTTTGGCAACTGAGAGTTTCTTGTGTATGCAATTTTCAAACCAGGTCAACCACCTGGTTTGAAAATCCCAACTAACTTACATAGTTTTAAATGGTGGCTAGTTGTTTTCTTTAGACATAATTTAAAATGTTTAAAAGTTTACTGTTAAGTTTTGTTTTGTTTAAACTTAATCCAAAATGTTTTGACCACCAATTAGCTTTACTCCAAGATGAGAGTAATTTTTTAAAAGCTCTTTTGTGGTTGAATGTTACAGAGTTTGGCCTTTTTAAAAAGCTTGACATTATCAGAATAGACAAACTAGAATGGTATCTAATTTAGAATAGATGAATGTCTTCTGAAAATTTAATAAAACATGTTTTATTTGATATAGTTATTTACTAAGCTTAGTTTAGTTGTGGCACAAGGCCAGAAGTATGAAAAAATTAACTGCACTCTTGTTTTATGGAAGCTGAGCTCATCATGGATGATTTGATAGAAGAAGCATGACTAATCTGCAGAGAAGAAGCTACCTCTATGATGATAACTCACCAGTTTGCCAATACCATCTCTGGAGCTTGCTGAATCTTCTCATCAGTGGTAGAGGTTGACGGGTGTCCTGCTCTTTCTTTGTTCATCCTGCTTGTCTGACCACTTTAAACTTTTCTATGCCTATGTTTTACTAAAAGACTCTAAAGCCAGAGAAATCGGGTCACTTCCTTGGTGAATACTGTTAGTGGATTGACCCTGTTTACACTGTAAAGACAGCAAGCAAAATGGCACTATCAGGCTCAAACTTCATATTCAGCTGTGTGGGGGAAAACTCTTGTATTATTTTTGTGAAACTCTTTATAATGAAATAAAACTACAAATAAAATATTTAAGAGAACCACCAGCGTAGCAAGTTGACCCTTTCTATTGTAAATGAAATGGTTACAATGTATAGAGTTAAATAATTCCACTCCATCAACCTATTTAAATTCTTTTTATTTTTTATTTCATGTCACTGGGAATTTTAGAAGTTTGAACAGTTCATGGGACAAAATGAATGAAAAGTTAGTTATAAATGCATTAGAAGATCAACTAATTTTATTGATGTTCGGACCATATGACCTTTAGGCACCCCTTTTGCGAAATCGATTCATCAGGACATTTTTTCCATTTACACCGTCAAAATCCGGTTGTTTGTTAGGTGTTAGGGTTATGGGTTAGGTTTAGGGGTTAGTTTTATAATTAAAAATAAAGACTCTAAAAATCATCTGTTAACAAACAACCGGATTTTGACAGTGTAAATGGAAAAAATGTCCTTATGAATCGATTTTGCAAAAGGGGTCCGATGGTTCTACAGTTTTTTGATTTAGTGCGTCCTGGGATGCACATATTTGATTTGAATAAGTCCCCGGGAAATGTGATGGGTCCCAACTAAAGTTTCTTATTAGATTGTAGGGTTTTTATTTATGATCTGGGGAAACAACTAAAGCAGTCTAGCTCTTACCTTGTAACCTATCCTGTGTAATTCATTTCTAAAAAACTATTGAAATGTATTTACAGTTCGCTTGAAATGGTGAGGGAAGAAAAAATTAAAAACACTGGGATGCATGGATATATTTTTTAAAACACAAAACAACTAAGTTCAAATGATATTTTGCCTTGGTATGTAACAAAGCTATGTCAAATTGATTTTGAAGACAACTAAGATCCACAGTCTGCTTTTGAAAAGATAATATAACCCTAGACAGGCTGAAATGCTATTAAAAACAGTCAATCATATTTGATGAGGACTAACAATAATTTGCTAGATAATACTTCATGGCTAGACCCTTGTTTTTGGCAATATTATATCATAGTAGTAGGCGGAGTGGCATATGGTCAGTATCAGCCAGACAGCGAGGGAGTCTATCCCCTTTTCACTAACGCTAGATCAGGGAAATTGTTTTTGCATTTGAGGTGGGGTGCCACACTTACTGTCAGCTCTCCACTTTACTGCACAGATCCAAGTTGTGTGCTGAGTTGGTGAGGGTCGGTATTGAACCTGGAACTTTGAGGTTCCAAAGCAGATGCTCTACCGACTGAGCTAAACCAGCCTTGTCTAATTTACTTTATAATGAATGACAATTGGTGGTGTAGATTTTTTTCCCTTTTTTTTTTTTCCCCTTTTTTTTTTTTTTTTTTTTTTTTTTTCCTTAATTTTTTTATTCAAACCATTTTAATCATCTTTGATCTGACAGGTAATGGTGACCATCATCATTGCTTTGAAAATTTTAGTTTCATTAGAAAGAAAAAAAAAAGTATATGTGAAATTATGACAGTTTTATGAAAGTATGATAAAATATTTGTCGTGTACAGTCATCAATTTACACAAGATTGACACTTAAACAAACAAACAAACCTATTTGTTCATTCATCTTTCAAGTAAATTACAAAGCTTCTATTTTTTGTCACTAGTCATTCTCTTCCCTGATTGGCTAGAAAGGGGTTATAGAACTGAATAACCGTATTATTCTATTTCATGTAAATTGAATGAACTTAACGTTTTAAGACAGTTAAGTAAATCATCCATTTAACATAACTTGTTTTTTTCTTTTTTTTCTTTTTCTTTTTTTTTAATTTACATATTACTTGTAATAAATTACTTTTTGTTTGTTGCTGCTGTTATTTTTTAATTACTTAAAGTTCACCATAGGTGGCACATAAGTTCAATGTCAAATCATATCTATTTTATAGAATTTAAAAAGTAAAGTAAAAAGTAAAATTGAGGAAGTGGCCTATTATTGGTATCAGCCAAACAGCGAGAGAGTCTATCCCCTTTTCGCTAGTGCTAGACCAAGGAGATTGTTTGTGCTGAGATGGAGCACTACACCCACCATCAGCTCCCTAATTTACTGTGCAAACTGTGCTACTCATGTGCTGAGTTGGCGGTATCTTACAAATCCTTTGTTAGTGCCCCTACCGACTGTGCTAAACCGGTCCAGAATTTATAAAACAATTGATTTAAAAGAAATAAAGAGGAAGTCTGTACGGTAAAGTGAGGAGCTGATGGTAGGTGTGGCACTCCACCTCGGACGCTAAAATAATCTCCTTGGTCTAGTGCTAGTGAAAAGGGATAGACTCCCTTGCTGTCTGGCTGATACCAACATTAGGCCGCCCCAACGACTTTACTTACTTATTCAGTAATTAGCATTTTTAATAGTTCTTAGTTATCTTCCTCTGACATATAATTGTGGATCAAATTACGTTTTTGTTGCAGTTTTATATATGACTAGCAGCGAATACCCAGGTAGATATCGCCTGGTTAGATGGAGGATTTTTTAAGTTAGTCCCGCAGATCCATTATTACTGAATCGTGAGTTGAATCCTCGTGGGATGCCCCTTTTAAATCCCTATGTAAAAAAAAAATAGACCTTACATTGATCCAGTTACTCTGAAAAGAAATGTTAATGTCTACTATCTAAAATATTAAATGAAAAAAAAAAAATCCATGCTGTTATCATTTAAATTTTATTTAAAAATCAAAATTTATAAATCAAATCTCTATTATTTTTGCTCAAAAACCAAGCCCTGGTGATATTTAATGTGTATATATATATTTACTTTGTCGTTAATTGTTTTATTTTCGAAGTTTCCTCAGGTCATACGTATACACACAACTGCCCTTTATATATGTGTAGATTAATTGACTTGTTTGAATATACCCTCTATTTTGCAAACTTTCTGAAAAAAATTGTTCACTCTACAAGGATTAAAAAAAGATTATCTACCTGTGAAAGGGTTAAGTTAAACATGATGAGAATATTATGTAATTCGATTTGTCTTGTTTTGCCACATAAAGATACTTGCTGAGTGATTAATCTCTCTCGATGGAAGAGCATTATTTAGGTTCATGCTTTTCTCAAGGATATTTGAATAAAAAAGTAAGAGGCACCATGGCGTAATGGTTATAGAAAATGGATATAGCAAACTAATTTCAAATTGTGGCCAATGCTGTTTGCTTTCAGTTCCCACCAATGATCTTAGGAGGAAAAGCATGGTTAAACTAGCAGAGGAGATTGTCCAATAGCGATAATAACATAAAATACTTAACATAGTTTAACACTTGTGCCCTATGTTAATATCGCCCTTGACCAGGCATGAACCTGCAACCTACATATGATTGTCACTTAAAACTGTATTAACTAAACCCTTATATATCATATGGGTGCTAGAAGGCAGTGGCTGCGGGTCTACATGTCCTGGGAATGACGTTAAACTCTGATGGTGAGGTTCCAGTTTTGGAGGTTTGGGGAATGTGGAGCACCCCTTCATCACCATTGCTCCCTGGTCCACTCTGACCCGGAGTGGTAGTACCTGTTAGGGTCCCATCTATGGGTTAAATAGAAAAATGTATTTAAAAAAATATTGTATTATCCATTAAGAATTGATTTATTTCAAAACTTTATCGGCATTAAATGACCCACTGAGGTTGATATGCCGTAAAACAAACCAAACCAAACTAAACCCTTATATCCTTTTTGTTTGTCCTTGCCTGTGCTTTTTGTGTTCCGGTTATATTTGACTCTTGTTTGCGCTGTTCCTGTGTGGAATTCTTCATCATCTGCTGTAGATGTGCCTATATTTTATTTGTTTTGTTAATCTCATGTGCTTCTGTTTATTGTCTCTTTATGTTTGTGTTTCAGTAGCAGATAAACAACTTCACCTTTAAAAAAAAAATGTCATGGTAATTCATAGATTACTGGTAATAGAAGCTGTGAAGAGTCACGATCGGCCAAAGTCCTCAAAGCCATTGCACTTTTCATTCCATTTGCCAAATAACACAAGTGGTTATCTAGGGAATTGATGGCATGACTACTAGTCTACCTGTTTATCTCCATTCAAATGAATCACATAGTTTTAATCTATACTACATTATCCAATGTGTTTAATGACTCTAGAGTATTTCACACACACACACACACACACACACATATAATGTCTGAAGATTGCATTGGCAAGAAACTCAGTAACCAGGCATTGACTCCATGTCCATGCTACCTTAACACAAATATAAACGCTTTCTTAATGATATTGAGCACTATCTGCTTAGAAATATAGCAACCATATTATCTACAATATATATATATATATATATATATATATATATGTGATGTTGTTTGGGTGTCCACTTATGCTTCTTTATAGATATACGAGATGGATGTTGGGAAACTTTTTTAGTTGTTTTGGAAGCATGGAAAAATATAATATAAGGAATAAAAACCAAAATTCAAAGTGATGAATATTATGTTGTTTTTAATCTAATGTAATGAAAAGAAATGATTAAACAGTCAATCTACAGAAGCCTTTGACAAAGGGTGTAAGCTAACTGAAATATTAGGTTAAATAAAAAAAATTATTCAATATTCATCACTTTGTATTTTCGTTTTTATTCCTTATCTTATATTTTTCCATGCTTCCAATACAACCAAAAATTTTTTCCCAATATCCATCTCATCTATATAATGCGCACACACACAGATATATACATATAGCACACACATACAAATGAGGTTAACAAGTTTATAAACAAATGACAATATAATCTACTTTACAGTTTTCTAGACCTTTTGGGTTTTTTTTTCCCTTTCCCTTTGACCTTTTTAATATGTTTATGTTGTCCAATATCTGTCACAGTTCATCTGAACTCTACAATGTTATGTTTAACACGAAACAAGTGGGGGACTAACCCTTACCCAAATACTGGTTTCTCTTACTCTGGCTGCTGCCTTTTTGCTTGTGTTCCTTGCATGATTGTTTTGTTGTCTTTTCCCCCCCCCTCCTCTCTATCCAAATATTGTGCATATCTTGACAAAGCTGACATTTATTAAATGTGTGTTGAGTTTTACATGAAGTAATTCATGCCGCATTCAACCATCGTTGGCAGCTGGAGTTGCGATCTTAGTTTATGTATAGTCTTGTCCTTTAATGTCAGGCTGTGGTGATGACCTTTGCTCAGCCACTGGGCTTATACCATTGCTGTTTTGAAGCTCTGTCTCTGGACACAACCATCAGAGGAGAGTTTAGTGAGCAAGCCATGTAAAGAGTAGATTTTTTTTTTTTTTTTTTTTTTTTTTTTTTTTTTAGGTGCTTTTTTTTTTTGTGCATTATTTTTTCCTTAATTTTTTTTTCTATTGTTTTTTTTTTTTTTTCTCATTTTTTTTCAAGCCAGTGTAAAGAGTAGATTTAAAAAAAAAAAATTTTTTTTTAGTGCTTTCTTTTTTCCTTAATTTTTTTCTATTGTTTTTTTTTCAAGCCAGTAGATTTTTTTTTTTTTTTTGTTTTTTTTTGTGATTTTGTTTATTATCTTCATATTTTTTCTTTCATTTTTTTTTCATTTTTTTTTTTTTTTTCTTCATTTTTTCCCTCATTTTTTTTCTTTCATTTATTTTTCAATAGTGTAAAGGGTAGATTTGTGCTTTTTTGGTGCTTTTCTCTCCCCCCGCTTCTTTTTCCTTTTAACATAAAGGTTTAAATTCTTTTAATATGGTATTTGGACTACTCAAAAATGAAAATTGGAAAATAGAATCTTCAGGTCAGTTTCAAGAGTGTTTTCAGTTCTAGTCAAGTATTGAAAAGATTATTTGCTTTTAGATTTTTAAATAAGTTTCTATCAGTCATTACCCCTGGCAGATCTTCCACATGGCATTTGCTTTAAAATTTTTAAATAACTTCAGCAGTTATTTAAAAAAAAAAAAAAAAAAAAAAATTGTATTTTTAATGCACTGAACTGAAATAGCTAACATAAAGGTTAATCCAATTTCAAACAATTTTATATTATTAAAAAATTTATGGTCAAGTCATCCTGAAAACATTGGTTCCCACTAGATCACCAAAGTTAAGCAGTGATGAGCTTGTTCAATACTTAATTGGGTGACGACTGAAGGCAGTAGTGATTATTTAGTTGGACAAAGATGACAAGTTTGTTTGTTTTAATTTTTGATATAAGAATTTTCTTATGATCTGTTTATTATATTTTAGTTAAAAGATGGTTTACTTATGACTTATTTAAATTTTCTGCAGAGCGGCGACATCTTCGTTGTCATGAACAAACAAATGTAGATGGGAATTTCCCCTGCAATGTGTGTGACCACATATGCAAGTCCAGAATTGGACTAATGGGCCACCATAGGGTCCACAAATGAAGACATGGAGTGACGTCATTGTAGTCTGCGACGGACTTCGAAAAGAAAGAAAAGAAGGGTTAAAAGAACAGTAATGGTAATCTGAAACCAAACATTTCTAGACTTTATTTTTCTGATGCAGGTATCATTGGGGAATGAGAAAAGTTTTGGTAAATGGAGTGGCTTTGACCCATTTACCAAAACTTTTCTCGTTTCCCCAATGATACCTGCATCGAAAAATAATATAATTGTGTGGTGTAATGGTTATCATTGTAGGAAATGGACTCATTGATCAGAGTTCAAATCCTCTATGAGGCTGTTTGCATTTCACATAGTGCTAATACTCTTGTGAAAGGTATGTATTTAACTATTCTACTTTAGCTATGGGTAAATTGTAGGCAGACTGGGCTCTTCAACCTTGATTAGGCCACCAGTCTAAGAGAAGAAAAACTGAATAAAACTTGTTAAACTTCTCTTAAGAAATTGACCATGTGTCACATCCATCTCGTGTGGAAGGGTTGGTAAATATATGAAATGTGTCTGAAAAATAATGAGACTTGTCACAAACAATTCATTTAAGATCCAAACAACAAACTAAATGTTTTCTCCTCCAAAGTAGTCCCCTCTTGAATCTAATGCACTTTCCCATTCTTCTCTGTTACGCTTCTCCGCCCTGCTGGAAGGATTCTTCTGGTATGTCCCTCAGCTCTGTTGTTACGGACATCTTGATGACCTCAACTCATTCAAAACGGGTCTCCTTGATGAGCCCCTTCAGCTTGGGAAAAAGAAAAAAAGTCACCATTTGTCCTGCCACAACTATCGTCCCTTCCTGCACACTTCCCAAGCTGAAGGCGCTCATCAAGGTGACACTTTTGAATGTGTTGAGTCCATCAAGATGTCTGTAACAACAGAGCTGAGGGACATACCAGAAGAATCCTTCCAGCAGGGCAGAGAATTGTGACAGAAAAGAATGGGAAAGTGCATTAGATTCAAGAGGGAACTACTTTGGTGGAGAAAACATTTAGTTTATTGTTTGGATTTTAAATGAATTGTTTGTGACAAGTCTCATTACTTTTTTAGATACACCTTGTATGCATCAGAAAAGTAAAGTCTAAAAAGTTTTGCTTTCAGGTGACCCTTACCACACTTTAGATCTGGACTCTTTTTGTGTGTCTGAGTGAGTAATTACCTTTATTTAATTTGTAATGAACAAGCTGGATGAAATCAGTTAAAAATTTGTTACAAAGGGAGAGGCACTTTTTTTTATTTATTTATTTTTTTTTAAAGAAAAACTAAGTGAAATGTTGGAATAAATTATCAGCTAAAGTTTCATTCCATCGAAATTCCCATCAGATATTTTAAGGTCAACTTGAGAAAAATGTTGAAACTTTTCCAACAAATGCACCATCTAGAAATGCCAATTTGGTAAATGTTGGCTTAAGCAACTGACCTTATCTTCATTTGTCCTTTTAAAACAACTCTTATTCATTTTAAGCTTTTGTGCTTGTTCTGGCCATTTTCTTTTCTGAAATGTTCTGTAACATTATAATCTTCCAACTTTCCCAAAACCTGCATAGATTTGTGTATTGTTGTTAATTTGTTCATATGTTTAATGATTGGCACTAACACCATCTCTGTCATTGTAATTCTTGCTGGCATTTCTTTCTGTCTCTGAAGTATGGGTGTCTGTGTCTGTGTGTGCATCTAGGGGTGTTAGTGTTACGATTTTAGTGGCCATCCTTAGGCTTCAAGCAAGAGCACTCTCCAGCGGAGATCCCTTGTATTAAGCAGAGTGTTATCCTTAGTGAAGAAACCTTTGGTTGTTCCTTGGTGTCCCTCAGTGTTGGGTATGATCCTTTGGTTGTTCCTTGGTGTCCCTCAGTGTTGGATATGATCCTTTGGTTGTTCCTTGGTGTCCCTCAGTGTTGGATATGATCCCTTGGTGTCCCTCAGAGTTGGGTATGAGCCTTCAGTTTTTCCTTGGTGTTCCTTAGTGTTGCAGGTCCGTTTGTCAATGTTGAATAAAGTGCAAATGAATGACTGTCAATATCAGAGATTTAATACTAATAAGGATGACTTTGGCATTAGATAACCCATAAAGGTTGATATGCTGTTAAAACAAAGAAACCAAACCTTTGAGAAATTGAGATGTTTGGAATAAATGTTTTAATCTGATTATAGAAGTAATATTCCAATTACTGTTGAATTGGCAGACAAGGCAACAAACAAGCCATAACTCAATACAAACACTGCATTGACGCAAACCTAGTACAGAATGGTAGTTTATTTATCTGGCACCATAACACCACTGAGACCAAGTAGCCAATCAGGACTCAAGGAATGGAATCACTCAAATGCATGCACGAATGAAATATTCCTGTGTCCCATAAATACCAACTGCTTTAGGCACCAGTTCAGTTGTGCTTGGTTAGTTGTTGTTCAAATCAACAGTATATTCACTTACTTTAACACTGATCAAAGTAAATTTAAGTTTTTATTTTTATTTTCAAATTTATATTTTTGTTATTCTTTAGCTTATTTATTACTTATGTTTTCAAGGTAACTTTCATAAAAGGAAATTCAAAATTTTTTTCTTATTTTAAAATTTTTATTTATTTATTATGGATGTAATATTAGTTTTTAAGGTAACTATCAACATTAAGATGTCAGTTTAGGAAAAGAATAATAATAAAAGATGGAATTTTTACTATTTGTGGTTTTTAATGGCTTTGCTAATGTAAGTGTTTGGTAAATAGATCACAGATAAAGTTGACTGTTTACTTACACCAATCAAACTTAAGTAAATATTTAGTTTCCTTAATGTGGTCAAGTTTATATAATTCTTAAACTTTTAGCTCAATGAATTTAAGATAAATGCACGTCAATCCTTGTTGACTTTTCTTAAGTCTTGTGCAAAATATTTATCATGTGCAAAATTTTATTAATCTATTAATTAGGAATAAAAGAGAGGTATCCTCTTACCTGGCTTGGTAATGGGGGTGCTACTTATGTAGCGGTGGGCGGAAAAAGCCTGGTGGAGCCTATTCCCTCTACAGGTCTAGTTTGAATTCAAAGTTTTCTTTCTTCTAGAAAAGCAAACTTTTAATTTTTTTCTCTTTATATTAGTATAAAATTTATATTATGGTGTAATGGTTATCATTATAGGAAATGGACATGGCGAACAGACTTCATTTTCTAGGTTTAGCCGTTTGTATTTCACATAGCAGTAATACATTTAGGAAAGGTATGAATCCAGTTACTTTCCCTCAAGCTATGGATAAATAAACAAGGATACTATAGAAGGAAAAAAATTGAGGGGGGAAATAAATATTTGTTTATGATCAGTCTTTCAATCTCCAGTCTGTTTAAGATTGGTTTGGTTTCTTTGCACAATTATGGGGTTTCAAGTAAATGTTCTTTGTTGAGGGAGGGGGGCAAAAAGAAGCGAGTCAAACGCCTTATTTGCAGGCTAAAACACTGTCGTCGTCTACCAGCAGCTGAAGTCGCAACACTCTTACTGCCGTCACCCAACTTCTACTTATACTGCCGTTTCCCCTTATCATCCGGACACATCAGTCGAACATCGCGCATGTGCACAATTCTCGTGCATTCGGATAGACGCATGTAGGCCCCAACATCCGGGCAGCTGAATTGCACCTCATGTCCATCCAACGCCTAAATCTCATTTCTTTGTATTCTGGAGGGCTCGGGTTCGACTCCGGAGGGCAAGACACTCTCACTCTTTTTCCAAATGAGTATGGTGGTACTCGTTCTCCGTCACAGATACTGAGCTCTTTAAACTTGGTATGGCAACCAGTCTAGGAGAGGAAACTCTGAATTCAAACCTCTTAAACTCAGCTTAAAAAAAATAACCTTGTATCGCATCCTAATTGTGTGTAGGAGTTTGGTAATTACATATACTAGTAATAATTGCATACACAAAAACTAAATGGACACAAAGACTTGCTTTGAATGTTGGCCATTCAAGTGATACTATTTATCCATTTAAAGATAATGTTTTGATTTATTTTTAAACTTTTATACTCTCATAATAATAATATTGATAATAATAATAGTGTCTGGAATTGCTTTATTGTAAACATTGTCAGCTTTTGAAGCTTTTATTTGTATTTCAGTTTATGTAGGTTGGTGTGTGTGTGTACATTTGTATATATGCCCACACACGCATTTTGAATATGTACAAAAGATAATTGCGTCTAAGATAATAGATAATAATTAACCTGTTTATGGATGTTTTTGTTTTTTTTGTTTTTTTTTTCATTTCTTTCCTTTATCAAGTTTTATCATCTGAAATATTCTGCTGCCTTACTAACCCATTTTTGCAAAATTATTCATAGTAAGACAAACAAGTTGAAATTTAGATTATTTTAAGCAGCTTTTGTGGGTGTTTTAAAAATGTTGATTTTTGTATCAGTCCTATTCAAAGGACAAAGAAAAATCTTACTTTTTTTTTTCTTCAGATTTTTATGATGGTGTAATATTCTTTTGTATAATTAAGCATCCCTGACACATAAAAATCTAAAAGGACTCGTCCCAGTGTTTTTCTCCCTCCCCCCACCATTTCAAGCTAATTACAAATGCATTTCTATATTTTCTTGGAAACGAATTACACAAGATAGGTTACAAGGTAGGAGTTAACCAGCTTTAGTTGTTTCCCCAGATTATAGATAAAAACCCAACAATTTATTAAGAAACTTTAGTTGGGACCTATCAATTTTCACAGGGACTCATTCAAAGCAAATATGTGCATCCCAGGACACATTAAACCAAAAAGCTATCAGCATTACTGATTAAGTAAAAGAAATAAAAATAATTTCAATTCATTTTGAATAAGATAGATTCATCCTAGCTGGATAATTTTGCCCTTATGTCACATCCTACCTGTGGCAAAAGGTTTGGATAAATAGCTACAGTGTGTTTAAAAGAATTTGGTATCATTTGAAATGTACAGCATGTTTCAAAACATTTAGTATCATTTATGGTGTACAGGGGGGGGATGGTATTATTTGAGATGTATAGAGTAATGCAATGCACAATGTGTCAGCGCACTTACTATCATGATACTACCAAGAACAGTGGGTACCACATTTGCAGCTTGAACCGCTTTGATCACATGATATACCTGTCCCAAGCTAGTATGTAAATGAATATTGCAAGCACCAGTGATGTAATGGTTATTGTCTTGGAAATGGACATGGCAACAAGAATTAAAATCTTAGACATAGCTCTAATAAACCTGGGAAAGGTAGGCATTCAACTATTCTCCTTACTATTTATGGGTAAATATTAGGGCAGACTGGGCTCTTTAATTTTGGTATGGAAACTAGTCTAGGAGAAGGAAAACTCTGAATTAAAGCCTGTTCAAATCCACTTAAGAAATTGTCCATGTATCTCATCCTGATCATACAGAGTAGTTGTTAAATACACAAGTTTATATAATGATATTTTGTTTTGAGATAATTTTTTCCTAAAAAATCTATACGTTAGATAACTTTAGAAATATATTAAAATAAAACAAACTATATATAAATCAATAATAGCGGAGGGTGCATATTCTTGCTAGTGTATATATATATATATATATATATATATATATATATATATTCATATATTCAAATTCTTTTGTGTATTTCTAACACTCACGAGGACTCTGTTGTTAGTAATGAAGTCATTCTTCTACATACTTAGAATGGTATTGGAGGTATTCATGAAAGTGTTCAAGGAGGCAGAGATGGCATGGTGGCCACAAGAGAAGCATGTACTCTGGGCAGGTTGTATGCCTAGGACGGAAGACTGCCATCCACAAAGGGTTTTAATTGTTGAGTGAACTGTTCATGTTTCAGTGAGACAGAAGAGTGCTGCAGAAGAACTCCCTGTGTTTCTTAAAAAAGAAAAAAGTAAAAAAAAGAAAAGACCTTCACTTCCTTTGTTATTGACTAATACAAGCTACTGACAGGAAAACATGTCAACCTTCCTGGCTATCTATCTAGTGCTAATACCCTTGGGTAAAGGTATGAATCCATATATTCTCCCTCCAGCTATCAGTAAAATAGTAGGGTAGACTGGGCTCTTTAACTTTGGATAGGTAACCAGTCTAGGAGAAGGAAACTCTGAATTTGAAAATCGTGAGGTCAGTCGTTGATTGGATTTATGGCATTCCTTGTGCACCAATTCTTTCCTATCGACTGTGCTAAAAAGTGTGCATGGTCCAACACAAGCCTTTAGCACTATAAACAAAACACTGTAAGTTGTTCATTGGATGAACCCTCATGCATTGAAATCGATGAGAGAGTCCATCTATCTTCATAAGTTAAACCACAGAAACAATATTAAGAAGAGACAGAACTGTAAAACTAAACTTTTAAATTCAACCTTTTTCTATTGTTTTGTCACAATATGCTTGACTTCTATTGGCCTGATGGAAAATATAGTAATGATTACTGTTATGGGAGATAACTCTTCCCTAATGAATGATTAGGACCCTTTAGTAAAAGAGTAATATCAGGTAACATGAGAAAGAGTACGAGCAGCAACTCGGAAGGAGGCACAAACAATATGACTGCATGATGCAACGTGTGAATAGTAAATGTCTTAATCATATAAATCCTCCTGTACCATGGTTGATGAGATTTTAAAACAAATATTGTTGAATTTAAAAATACATTTAACTGTTTTGCATTATATTTGGTTGTTCTTGATATTTTGGGTTATAACAATTACAATCACATATTTACAGATGAATCAAATTTTAGTATTAAATAACCCATAGGTTGTTTATATGCAATTAAACAAATAAGCCAAATCTAAAAGCTAAAGGGAAGAAAAGAAGATGGGGTTCTCATTATATCCTCATCATGTTGCCTTTATAGCATGGATTCTCTTGAGCATCTCTTGCCATCCGTCCCTATCACCCATGGCTCTTGGTGAGTCTTCTACATGGCATCCAGAGCCTGTACAGAACTAATATATATATTTACCAACCCCTTCACATGAGCAGAATGCGACACAAAGTCAATTTCTTAAGCAGAGTTTAACGGTTTGAATTTGAGTTTTCCTTCTCCTAGACTGATCCCCTGGCCAAGATTAAAAAAGCCCAGTCTGCCCTACTATTTACCCATAGCAGGAGGAAGAATATATGAATCATATATCCAGGATTTGAACTCTGGTCGATGAGTCCATTTCCTATGACTCTAACCATTACACCACGCACCTCCACACACCTTCAGTACTGTACTTAACTGATATATGTAAGTTTTTGTTGCTTGGCCAACACTGGTGTGTCCATGTGTGAGAGTAGGACCTTACTTATGATTTCATCTGTGTTTCTCCAGTATGACTTACTTGGATTGTTTGTGAGATAGGAGGTAAGTGGTCCTATAGTTATTTTTTTTTTGTTTTTTTTGAGTGCTGCTTCCAGGATTAATTCAAAATGGCTTGCAGATGATAATATATATTAGTGATTTTTAATTACAAAAATTGGGGTTCACATGATATTCAAAGTTGCATTCTACTCAAATATGTATTATCTGTGTTATTTGGACGATTGTCCCCATCTTCATTGTTATTTGTACAATAACTACCCCAGCTATGGTTAGCGTAATGAGAACAGGATACCTCCGTGGACTAAATAAAGGGTTAGGTTCAGAGCTCCGTGATGGCTCCTGATTACGACAAGAAAGTTCCAGAGTTCGAAAAGGTTCCCGAGTTTGACAAGAAATACCTGAAGAACGCCGGAGGGCATATTGGCCAAAACGTTGTACAAATAACAATGAAGATGGGGACAATAGTCCAAATAACGCAGATAATACTAATCTTCAAGCCTCATCTCAAACATTCAGAGAAATAGTACTCAAATATGGTTTTGCCTTTTTCCGAGATTTTACATAATGGTTCATTATTTTATCTATTTATCTTTATTTCTTAGCTTCACATATTTATTAGAAGAAAAAAATTCCTTGTCAGAATTAATATGAACTTATAGTCTACTTGGATGAACATTAAGTACCAAAGATTCATTAGAATTAGATATTGAAGTAAATTAAAGATTTTGAGGATAGCAATGTAGTTATAGTGAATTATCGTTTTACTTAACATTTCTTTTACAAAAACTGGGGGGGGGGAGAAATCTTCATATAATTTGCTTTTGAATAGTCATAAACTTCATGCTGCCAGCACCATAAGTGTTGCTTTTTTTTTTTTTTTTTTTTTTTTTGGTTGAGGTGGGTGGGTGGCATTATGCATTGAGATATGTATTGATGCATTTGTGTAGAAATATAAATCAATGCTTGATAGTTGTGATTTGTTGCCTTTACCTAATTTTACTTTCACTTTTCTTGAGATTGCTCTACCTCCCATTTTCTTTATATTTTCTTGTTTTACTTTTACTTTCACTTTCTTTCCCCTTTGCTACAGAATTATAGGCATTCTGTTTTATAGCTTTAATGAATCAATAATTGTGATCATGTGCATATAAAACTTTTTCTTTTCTTTTTTTTTTTTTTTTTTTTTTTTTTTTTTTTTTTAATATCTCATGTTGCCTATTGCTTGCTAGATTTCTAAAAATTAATAATAGCAATAAGTTATGTTAAAATAATTATGCCAGCTTTTTACTTAAAAGTTTACAATTTTTGCTCTGGAAAAAAATATTGAGTATGGATAAAAGGAGTGTTTATTTAGTTTTAAGTGTTGAAAAGGTCGGCTTGTTATATAAAAACTATTTAGTCAGTGGATATAGAAACGGATTTTAAGACCAATTTTCAGAGAGTCAAAGTGGCATAGTGGTTAAAGCGCCGGACTGTGACATTGCTTGGAAGCACATGGTCTAGTGGTTAAAGTTGTAGGAAATGGACTCGTCGATCAGTTTAAATCCTGGATGAAGCTACAGTTCACATAGCGCTAATATGTTTGGGAAAGGTATGAATCCAACTACTCTCCCTCCAGCTATGGGTAAATATTGGACAGACTGGGCTCTTTAACCTTTGTTAGGCAACCAGTCTAGGAGAAGGAAAACTCTGAATTCAAACCTGTTGAACTCCACTTGGGGTGGTCACTACTAGAATAGGCTCAGTCTTAATTAGTGATCTATTTCACTAACATTGTAGTAAGCATGTTCAAATCCTATTCATGCTATTACGTTCACTTTTGGACTAATACCCTTGGAACAGCTATGAACTCCTCATCCCTCAAGCTATCGGTTAAATAGTATCACTATTGTTCTTCTACAATGATGGCTTTGGTAATAAATAATCCACAAAGGTTGATATGCCATTAAACAAAGAAACCAAATCAAAGCTCATAAGTGACAATCTCTTGTGGGCACCTGCGTCTACAAAAAACTTAATCAATCAGCTCTGTGTGACTACTGGATATTGTGCAGAGGACCTTCCAAAAGCAATGGCCGATAGGGACTGGTGGCGAAGAAGAGTCATGAAGATTTGTGCTCTCATCATGTCTTGATGATGATGGTTCAAAGATTTGTTTGAATTATTGGTATAATTCAACAGAGTATCTGTTGAGGAGGAAATTCACTCGGAGTGGGATTAAAAAAAAATTTGAATTAGTGAAATAGATCACTAATTAGGACTGGCCTTTCTAGTAGTGACCACCCCAAGTGGAGTTCAACAGGTTTGAATTCAGAGTTTTCCTTCTCCTAGACTGTTTCTCTAACCAAGGTTAAAGAGCCCAATACCATATTTACCCATAGCTGGTGGGAGAGTAGTTGGATTCATACCTTTCCCGAGGGTATTAGTTATGTGAACTGTAGCTTCGTTCAGGATTTGAACTCTGGTCAGCGAGTTCATTTCCTATGACTCTAACCAGTACACTACTGCCTCCAACAAAAGCATGCCAAACCTAGCACCTTCTATATTGGTCTTAAGCAGGTATTCCTTTTCTTTTCTTTTCTTTTTTTTTTACCAAAGAATTTCTTTCGTTCTTATATTTTTTAAAGAAAAAACTTAATGGAAAACTGCAGATGGCTTAGATGCAATATTGGACATTTGGATTTAAAGTAAAGAATTGATCTTTAGTGTATTTGATGTATTTGATATGTAAGAATTATAATAATTTGATTATGATACAGCTGTAATTGTTTTATGCCCTCATATATATATATATATATATATAAAATCAATTTTCTTGTACTCTGTCATTGTTATTCAATTAAACGTTTTCATTACCAGTGTGCTGTTGCTGCTGTGTTCCTAAAAAAATAACTGACACCTTTTAAAGGTTTGGAAGTAAGAATTAAAAGATGTTGAAATTTGATTTGGTTTGTTTAACAGCATATCAACCCTTTTCAAGTCATTTAATGCTGAATCAATATCATTTTTGATAAACAAAGGACTCAGGTTGCTTACCTTACACTACTTTAAATTTGAGGAAAATGTAAATGTAAAATAGAATTATATTTTTTATAATTATCTGTATTATTGCAATAGTAATTATATAAAGCATTAGAATGTTTATGTAATGTAGTGGATGCCTCCCATCACCAGTGAAGTTGTTGCCCAGCAAAAAGGGATCAATCATGAGAGCTCTCACTGTAGGTGCAAGAAACTGTCACATATTTAAGTAATATTCAGAATCCGCAATTCACTAAAAAACATAACTTACAAACCACACACACACACATATTATTATTATCATTATTATACTAAAGCTGAGTGAATCAATGATTGCTTGCTAAAGGATTTTTTCCTATTTAGTTTAATGACACAAAATTCATATCAAAATATTCCTTAGTTTAGGATTTTGTTATGTTTAAAAAAAATTCATTTTAATTGGTTATAATTTGCAATTAAGTAAAAAAACTGTCCCGTCTCTTACTTTATATTCTTCTTATCACCCCCTCCTCTCTCTCTCATATATATAATATATATATCAAATCTTGATTACCTCCTTGTTATATATGTTAGTTTCTCTATGAGCATAAAAACAGTGATTTAGAGAGTATTGAATATATTTGTATGTCAAGTTTCACAAATAGCTAGCCTGTAGCTTAAATTAGGTCAAACATTCCTTTTCTTAGAAATCTTAGAAAATGATTTTAATGTTTTTAAAAAAAAATATTTTTATTTAAATTATCTAGCTATATTTATTTAAAAAAAAATCTAATTCGATTTGCAAACTCACTTTATCTACCCAGAGCTCAATAGGTGACCCAACCTGTCACGTTTTGTTTCGTGTATATATATATATATATATATATATATATAACTTATTGTAATTGAATTTTGTGGAACAGATTAAAGATGACTTGAAATATTTTACAGAGTTTTGGTTGGTAAGGGGTTAATCTGTAATTTTTGGAAGCAAATTTAAAAAAAAACAACAAAAATCCGTGTATAAGCTGAAACCCATTCTAGTTGACACTTTCCTATTTCCTTCAATTTGTTTAGTCATTAATTCATAATCTTGCACAAAGAAGCTATTACAGAATTGATGGTGATGGTGTAGTGGTAAGGGGCTTAAACACCCCAGGGGTTTAGGTCCCCTTAAATCCTGTTTGCAATAATAACTTGGCTGTAAAGCTGATGATGTGGATTTGCCTTGCAGCTTTATCAAATTGAGCAGAATATTTAGCATGCAAGTAATCTGTGTTTATCCATCCAGCATCTCTTCACATCTTTTTTAATTCTTTCAGCTTAAGATATTGAACAGTATTTAGATTGGGAAATTTGAGTAGTCACTTGAAATCTGTGTCAAATATTATCTAAAGTAGAAAGAAAAAAAAGAAAGGTTGCTTAAGTGGATAACAGCTGTAGTAATATAATCCTCTTTTTTGTTTATTTATTTATTTATTTATAAAAGGAAGTTTTAGTGGATCTATTAGATATAGCTTTATGTGTGTGTGTGTGTGTGTGTGTGTGTGTTTAATTTGCAAAGCTTTTGTTTAGTATTAGGAAATTGAATATATAAATTTCATAAGCAATTCTGTAATATTTTGTTCATGAAATAAAATATTGTATATTTTATAAACAAAGCTTTAGCGGATCTATTAGATATAGCTTTGTATGTGTGTGTTTTCTTTAGTATTGGGCAATTAAATATATAAATTTTAAAAGCAATTCTTTGATATTGGAGTTAGCATTTGTATAAATATTGTGTGTTACTTAAGATGCACAAAAATCTAAAAAGATGCAGTAAAATCATGTCCCAGTGTTTTTCTTTTTTCTTCCCTCACCATTTCAAGCTAACTGTAAATACATTTCAATATTTTCTTAGAAGTTAATTACACAGGATAGGTTATAATGTAGGAGTTAGATGGCTTTAGTTGGGACCCATAAATTTTCCCGGGGACTCCTTCAAAGCAAATATATGCGTCCCAGGATGCACTAAACCAAAAAACTGTCAGCATCACTGTTATACATGAATAAATGTTATATACAAATAATTATGGCTACTGCTTGGAAGAATTCCTGTTTTATTTTATCAGGGAAATCGATTGTCTTGAGATACGTACATGAAATTATCTTTGAAGTCTGTAAAGAAAGGAAAATACTTTCAATACACCCTAGTAGATGTATGTATTTACCAACCTATCTGCAGGAGTAGAAGCGACACAAGGTCAATTTCTTAAGCGGCGTTTAAAAGGTTTGAATTCAGAGTTTTCCTTCTAGACCTAGCCAAGGTTAAAGAGCCCAGTCTGCCTTACTATTTTACCCATAGATGGAGGGAGAGTAGTTGGATGCATACCTTTCCCAAGAGTATTAGTGCTATGTGAAATGCAATCAACCTCGACAAGAATTTGAACCCAGGTCAACAATTCTATTTCCTACAACTCTAACCATTACACCATATGCTGGAGGCACCTTTATATATACCATAATGATATAATGATATTGTGGAGTATAGATAGTGTTTATATGTATGCATGAAAGTGTTTATTGAAAGTAATTTTATTTTTTACTGAGTTACTGAACTAGTGCCAAAGACTTCTTTAATGCCTAAAAGATAGAATTTTCATGTTTCTGTAAAGCTTAAAAAAAAAAAAAAAATTCTTTGAATATCGAATATTTTAATGCATGCATAGGAAAATTATTGTCTGCCATATGGAAATTCTATCTCACTGACAAGTTAAAGCGACAGTTCTTCCAAGCTGAAGTTGTTTCAGTGTTACTGTACGGCTGCACCACCTGGACCCTAAAGAAGCGACTGGAGAATAAACTAGATGGTAGCTGTACAAGAATGCTGCGTGCAATCATAAACACGGCTTTGAAACAACACCCCACTAGAAAACAGCTGTATGGCTACCTGCCCCATATCATACAAACCATCCGTGTAAGGCGATCAAGATACGCCGGACACGGCTGAAGAAGCAGAGATGAATTCATAAGTTATGTTCTTCTGTGGAAGCCAGTACATGGGCACACCAGTGTGGACTGTCCAGCAAATACATACATTGACCAGCTCTGTGTAGATACTGGATGCCATGCAGAGGATCTGCCGAGGGCAATGAATGATAGAGAGGGTAGGCAAGAGATTGTCAAGGTGTTATGGTAATTTACCATGCATGCATGAACTATTCCAGCTATAAATAGTAGCAGGTACTGCTCTTAGGCAAGAGCCAATATTCCAGCGGTCTGCTTGGACAGTTGATTGACTGCCTCATTGGTAACGTTCTCATTTGTATATGTTTGTACTACTGTTCTTTGTTAATATTGTGGGAGTTATTTTCGTATTTGCCTGGGAAGTTGTCTGCCCGTTTAGTTCGCTGGTTCCCGCTAGGAGCCTGGTGTATTTAAGCGGCTGATTTGAACTTCTCTGCCTCTCTTTGCCTGCCGACCTACGAGACACCATGAGGTAGTCTTATGACTACCCCTTTCTCGTTGGGGCTTTGCCTCCCCCCCTTACATTACTGTAAGTGATTTATACAGCATGGACTATTCCTAGTCTCATGTCTGTTGCTTTTATGTTTATCCTTTTTACATGTTACTTTATATTACTTATGTATGTATTATGTACCCTGTTTATTCTGTGCTGTTATATTAAATGTTTTGTCCTTCAACCTTTGTTGGAGTTGTATGTTCAATTATCACTTTGAATCTTACAATATATTTGTGGTGCGACATGATGATGATGATGATGATGATGAATATTTATTGATAATTCTCTTATGAAATATTTATGTATTAAACTCTATACCATTATATTATGTATTAAACTCTATACCATTATATTTATGTATTAAACTCTATACCATTATATTTATGTATTAAACTCTATACCATATATTTATGTATTAAACTCTATACCATTATATTTATGTATTAAACTCTATACCATTATATTTATGTATTAAACTCTATACCATTATATTTATGTATTAAAACTCTATACCATTATATTTATGTATTAAACTCTATACCATTATATTTATGTATTAAACTCTATACCATTATATTTTTTCGAGGAAGATTAACATCTTTGTATTTTTTAGATGAAGCAATATTTTCTTTCGTCTTAATAATTAGAAAAAAAAAAAAAAAAAAAAATCAACTAATATTGAAGCGAAAGAAAATACTAATTAAAATTAAAGATTAATGTTACTACAAATGTTCAGTCAATATTTTACTTATGTTTGAATAATAATAATTTGGCACAGATGTACTAACAACCTTTGACACATTGGAGAGAAGAAACCTTGCCAATTTATAAGATCAGATAGTTTGAGTAATGTTATAATAGATGAAGTTTGGCTCAAATCCAGATGAGTTTCTCTCTCTCTCTCTCTCTCTCTCCCTCCCCTATCTAATATATATGTGTTAATAGTGGAGATTCACTTCTGGTTTTTGTCTGTAACAAAAATTATGTACTGCTTACGTCACATTACCCAAAATCGTCATAACATAGAATAAATACACTCAAAATTTGAACATGCAACATTTAGACAGTCCTCATTGTTTTTTAAAACAAGTTTTGATAAATACATGACTGGTATTATATATCTATTTATAGTTTGTTTTATTTTAATACATATTTAAAGTTTACATTTCAAATTGTTTTATTTTTTAATCCTTTAATGAATTTGATGATTTTTACTTACTTAGGGTACAAACTCGCTGACATTGAATTTTTTACTCCCACCCCTCAGGCAATATGTTTCAAAATCTATTTTTACATTCTATTTTTTATTTTGTACTAGTATATATAATGGAGAATAGATGTGAAAAGTTTTAGCATATAAAGGTGCTCAATGCTAAAATAGCAGAGCAGATTTAAATCAAAGGTGAAATATTATGGTTTTAAATTTCTGTAACATGCAGTTACGGAAATTTAACACCAAAATATGTGTGCATGTGCACGCACTCTATTTATAAGTGAATAGTGCTCAATATCATGTAAGAGCATATATATCTAAGTAGTGTTGATTTTTGTGACCAGATTAAAAATCGCATACATATATAGGGAAGTGTCCCTGTAGGAAATGGAAATGGCGATAGGAGTTCAAATCCTGAATGAGACTGTTTGCATTTCACATAATGCTAATACCCTTGGAAAGTATAAATCCAACTATTCTCCCTCCAGCTATGGGTAAATAGTAAGGTAAACTAGGCTCTTTAACCTTGGTATGACAACTAGTCTAGGAGAAGGAAAACTTAATACAAAGGTGTTAAACTCTGTTTATAAATTGACCTTGCATCACATCCTTCTTGTGTAGAGCGATTGTTAAATACACACACACACACACACACACACACACACACACACACACACACACACACACGTGTGTGTGTGTGTATGTATATATATATATATATATATATATATATATGCACACACAATTGTTATATGCATGTGGATTAAAGTACTTGAAATAAGTTAATTTTTTAATGTACATATTCATGAGTAATAACTGTGACTGTAGATGTCTTAATGACTAAGTGTTAACCTTTATGTTAATAGCTTGTAAGAAAATGTTGCCAGAATGGTTTCCATATGACTTCTTTCATGTGAGGAATTCTTTCCAGATGTGTGTTAACTTAAATAATATTTAATGACTTCTACATTATTTCAATGCTTAAAATTTTGAACGATTTCCATTTTTATTTTTAATTTGTTCACTCACCTCAGGTTTATTTAGTGTATGTCTATTAGAGTAAAAACAAATCATTATTTTCAAGAAATTGCGCACAAAATTGAAAAAAAATCTTTTTTTTTTTCTTTTTCTTTTAAAAATCTTATGAATTGTTAGTTTTCATTTTAGAATATAAACTTTAACACTTTTAAAGTTTAAGTTAAAATTTCTCTTGCTATAACTTACTATATATTTGAATTATCTAAATTTCTTCTATATAAAATGGCAACCATGTTAGAATAACAACAAACATAAATGTTGGAATATTTTAATGTGTGCTGAAGTTCACCACTTAAACTTATAGACTCTGCATGGGTGCGTGGATTAAAGCCAGCCAATCAACATGCTGTAATATGTGGTTAGTTAACTATTTAATTGCTAATCTTGAAAGTCGTTCATTTGCACGTATTCGACACGGATGAACGGATCTGCAAACAATGACTCTGCTCAACCAAAGGATTCCACCCAACACTAAGACACCAAGGAACAACCAAAAGATTATTCACTAAAGATCACCCTCTGCTTAACACAAGGGATCTCCACTGTAAAGTGCTCTTGCTTGAAGCCTAAAAATAACCACAGAAATTATAATAAACTCTTTTTGTCTGAATTTTTAAGATGAGGCTTGATAATTTTATTATCCAGATTTTTTTTGACTTTTGTGATACTCAAAGTTTTGACTGATGTGCCCTCCGGCCTCTTCAGGTGTTTCAAAGTTCCATGAAGATTCTCGATTAGGAAAAGAAACACCTGAAGAAGGCTGCAGGGCGCAATGTTGTATATATAACAATAAAAATGAGGACAATAGTCTGGAAAATCTAAATAATACAAACTCTTTGGGATAAAACCTATGCTAGTGCTACTTAATGGATAGGCGGAATCTCTCACTACCATTCAAAGTAATTATTAGAAAATTATCCCAGAGGATTTTGACATATTGTTAAAATTAAATATTAAAAAGAACCAAGTAAGTAAAGTTGTTGGGGCGGCCTAATGTCGGTATCAGCCGATCAGCGAGGGAGTCTATCCCCTTTTCACTAGCGCTAGACCAAGGAGATTGTTTTTTTGCATCTGAGGTGGAGCGCCACACCTACCATCGGCTCCTTACTTTACCGCACAGTGCTCCTCATACGCGGAGTTGGTGAGGGCTGGTATCGAACTAAGAACCTTGCGGTTTCTAGCCAAACACTCTACCAAAAAGAACCAAAGAGACTCTTAAATAACTACAGAAAAAGTATGAATATAAACTTACAATATATGCATTTCCCTAATCACTAGGCATAAAATAACCCTAGATGGGTTGATATGCCATTTAAATCAATCAATCAACCAGTACATGAGTTACCAAGAAATTGATCAGTTCCTTTGGTTATTCCCTCTACTACTCTTAGTACACTTATACTACCTGCGCTTACGGTCTAATCATGTTGAAAGCATCGGTTCCCGCTTGATCACTGAAGTCAAGCATCGATGAGCCTGTTCAATACTTGGATGGGTGACCATTTAAGCAACAAGTACTGTAAGTAAACCGAATATCAAAATGACTTGATTCGGCATTAAATGACCCAAAAGGGTTTGATATGCTGTAAAATAAACAACAATTATACTACCTGCACCATGGCAAGAAAGTGAAGTAAAATAAATTGCGTAGTTCAGCCGCAGCTGTCCCTCACCTAAAAGTCTGGCTATTACGTTAATACAATGCGGTGATGCTGATAGCTTTTTGATATAGTGCGTCCTAGGATGTACATATTTGCTTTGAATGTGTCCCCGGGAAAATTTATGGGTCCCAACTTAAGTTTCTTAATAAATTGTTGGGTTTTTATTTATGATCTGAGAAAACAACTAAAGCCGGCCAACTCCTACCTTGTAACCTATGCTGTGTAATTCATTTCTAAGAAACTATTGAAATGTATTTACAGTTAACTTGAAATGGTGAGAGAAGAAAAAAGGAGGACACTGGGATGCATGGATATGATTTTACTGCATCCTTTTAGATTTTTGTGTGTCAGGGACACAGGATGCGTACGTATCAGCATCTTTGCAATGTATGCAATTCCCTAACCACTTGGCATAAAATAACACCAGATGGGTTATCATGCCATTAAAATCAATCAGCACACACACACACATATATTATTATTATTATTATATTATTATCTTGACCTGGATTAGAGAATTTCATTTGTTTACAAAAAAGAAATAGGAAATAGATTTTTTTTCTCAAAATTCATTTCTGTATTTCATTGTTTTAGTTGATTTCATTTTTTTTGCCATGTTAAACAAAGATACAAATTAGTTGATATTCACTATAACTGAAGTTATGATGAGTAATCCTGATTGAATGTAGGAATTGTATAAAATGAATTTGTATCAAATTTTTTAATTTTAAAACGCTGGTTTTCTGTTGAAGTGATGAATCATCAAAATAATTCTTTAAAACAATGAAGATAGAGTAATACAAAAATATCAGATATACAGCGGTTCATTGACTTACGAGTGACCAAACTTATGAGTTTTTCGAGTTACAAGCTGTCACTCGGATTTTTTTTTGTTTTTTTTTGTGTGTGTGTGTGTGTTGTGTCTAACCTGCTAAAATCAAGTTGGCTTTGAAAATGTACTTAACTCTTAACATCCTATACTGCCTCATTCCAACTGGCTAGAAGTCACATTTGTTTTCCTAATCCAGCTCAAACGATAGCCTTTGTTTAAATGTAATATTAAAACATATTTAGAAGTCTTTGATTTAAGGGAAATAAACAGGTAATTTTAAATGAAAAGGCTATTTTGAGCCATTTATTGATATATCCTTATAGGAATGCTCTGGACTTAGAAAATTCTCAATAGGATGTTAAGAGTTAATACAAGATGGTCCGAAAGTCTTGTCACCTGCTACCAAAATATAACTCTTAATTAATCAACTATGATTATATGAAATAAACCACTGGAAATAAAATAGAAAATAATATTTTTATATATTGTAAGTAATTGTTGGAGATGTGTGGTGTAACAGTTAGTCGTAGGAAATGGACTTGTCGACCAGATTTTTTTTTTTGTGTTGTGTTGTGAGTTAGAATTTAAGGTATGAGCAAGTTTTTTAATCCCCACACGTTTCTAGGCAAAATGCATCTATAAGCTTCATTAATCATCTTCACTTTTGCTGTTGGCTTTCCAAATTGTAAAAGGAACAACATGCTGTGTCACAATGTATCTTATCTGCCACCTTTTTTTATCCTATTCTTTTTTAATCTTTATTTCAACCAAAACAGAATAAATAAACACTAAATACAAAACCCTCAAAAACTTTCTACAGTGTGGTCAGAAAGTCTTGTCACCCATTGCCAAAATATAACCTCTAATTAATCAACTATGATTATATGAAATAAACCACTGGAAATAAAATAGAAAATAATATTTTTATATATTGTAAGTAATTGTTGGAGATGTGTGGTGTAACAGTTAGTCGTAGGAAATGGACTTGTTGACCAGAGTTTTTTTTTTTTGTGTTGTGTTGTGAGCTAAAACTTAAGGTATGAGCAAGTTTCAGATATGCTTAGGTTAATAAGGAACGGATTAATGACGTTTCAGTTTATTTCAATGGCGAAAATTGATTTGATATACAAGGAAATTGAGTTATGAGCAGAACAAATTAAACTTGTAAGTAAAGCTACCACTGTACTTCTTTTCACATTCATCTTTAACTCTGTGCAGTTTGTATAGTAAAAATAAAATCAACAGAGTGACCAATGAGGGAGTCTATCCCCTTTTCACTAACACTAGACCAGCAAGATTGTTTTTATTGAGGTGGAATGCCACACCTACCGTCAGCTCCCAGAGGCTTTACTGCACAGATCAGATCACCCAATCTGTGCTATTCATTCGCCGAGTTAGTGTGGACCAGTATCAAACCAGGAACCTTGTGATTCCTAGGCGGATGCTCTACCAACTGAGCTAATCTAAGTTTGCAAAGAACACATTTAATAGTGTCCAACAATGGCGGTTGTTTATCATTGGTCTGATATTTTATGACCTGGCAGGGCGCATCTTTCGATTTCTGTTTTTAGCAGGCCATACCACTGATGGATGGTATCATTGGTTTTATGTTGCATACTGCTTTGGGAATACTATCCGAGCCTAAAATGTCTAACCTGCTCTTTCAGCATTGAAACTCTGTAACCAAGACAAAAAAAAAATCAAGTTGGCTTTGAAAATGTACTTTATACAAGGTGGTCCGAAAGTCTTGTCACACTACCAAAATATAACTCCTATTTAATCAACTATATTTATATGAAATAAACCACTGGAAATGAAATAAAAAAAATTATATTTTTATATATTTTAAGTAATTGTTGGAGGTGTGTGGTGTAATGGTTAGAGTCATAGGAAATGGACTTGTCGACCAAAGTTCAAATCCTGGACGAGGCTGTTTGCATTTCACATAGTGCTAATCCCCTTGCGAAAGCTATGCATACAACTACTCTCCCTCCAGCTATGAGTAAATAGTAGGGTAGACTGGGCTCTTTAACTCTGGCTAGGTAACCAGTCTAGGAGAAGGAAAACTCTGAATTCAAAACTGTTAAACTCTGCTTAAAAAATTGACCATGTGTCACATCCTACTCGTGCGGAGTGGTTGGTATATCTATCTATCTATCTATCTATATATATATATATATATATATATATATATATATATATGAATAAAAGGAAATGGCAATGCATTATAATAATAAGGGGTGGCTTATGAGAACTTTTATTGGCTAAGCAACATAATTTGGATTGAATTACTGAAGGCTGAGCAATCTCTAAAGACGAAGCCTGGCAAAACAATCAGTGGAA
>CM042154.1:73787290-73789790 GCA_023376005.1 Doryteuthis pealeii | reverse complement strand
ACAAGGTGTGTCAGAAAAGTATTGAGATTTTTTTTGTACTTTTTGACACACATGGTATTCTGAAAAAAATAATGTTCCATTCATTCTTCATTTCTATCTTGGTAAATACAGTTTTAAACATGTTACTTTTTTGACACCCCTTGTATTCTGAAAAAATTAATGAATGGAATATTTTTTTTTTTTTAGAATACAAGGTGTGTCAAAAAGTACAAAAACATCGCTATACTTTTTTGGGCACACCTTGTGTGTGTGTGTATATATATATATATATATATATATATATATATATATATATATATATATATATATATATATATATATATACTTGTCTAATTTTTTGTTCTCAAGTTGGCAAGTATCAACTAAAAAGCGAAGGATTCTATCCCCTTTTTTCTAGCGCTAGACCAGGGAAAATTTTTTTTTCTGAAGTGGAGTGACACATCTACTGTCAGCTCCCCACATTACCGCACAGATCAGATTACCCAAGTTATGCTACTCATGCGCTGAGTAGGTGGGGACAGAGCTAAACCGGCAATGGATTTTGTTTCCTTTTAGAATCTCAGAAGTTATGAGATAATTTAAATAGTTGTCATTTACTTAGCTTAGCTTACTTTAGCACAAGGACAGATTATGGTTATTATTAGCGTTAATTCGGACTATTGTCCCCATCTTCATTGTTATTTGTACAACGTTTCGGCCGATATACCCTCCGGCCTTCTTCAGGTATTTCTTGTCGGATTCGGGAACCTTCTTTTCGAACTCGGGAACTTTCTTGTTGTATTCGGGAGCCATCACGGAACTTTGAACCTAACCCTTTATTTATTCCACGGGGGTATCCTTTCTCATTCCGCTAACCATAGGTTAAAGGGTTAGGTTCAAAGTTCCGTGATGGCTCCCGAATACGACAAGAAAGTTCCCGAGTTTGAAAAGAAGGTTCCCGAGTCCGAGAAGGTTCCCGAATCCGACAAGAAATACCTGAAGAAGGCCGGAGGGTATATCGGCCGAAACGTACAAATAACAATGAAGATGGGGACAATAGTCCGATTAATGCTAATAATACTAATCTTCAAGCCTCATCTCAAACATTCAGAGAAATAGACAGATTATGGGTCAGCCAGTGTGAATCGAACTTACTAAGAGCCTTGTTTGCTAAACATTATACCATGTGAAGTGCTTACTAGGCATCCCATTGTGGTGGAATGGCTAGCAAGCTATTCTCACAGATTCATTACTACTGAATAGTGAGTTTGATCCTTGCTGGATGCCCCATATTTGTAACCTTGTGTTACATGCTACCCGTGGTAAACAGGTTAGGTAAATACCTACTAAAGGGCATCCCATTGTGGTGTAATGGTTAACACGGTAGTCTTACAGATCCATTACTACTGAATAGCGAGTTTGATCCTCGCTATATACCCTGTACTTGCGACTTTGTGTCACATCCTCCTAGCTTTGGCGAACATGTTAGATAAATATCTACTTATCCCAATCATTATCCAATTTCAATGTTTTAATGTCTAAGCAAAAGAGATAAATACAGATGTACATTTTTTTATTTTTATTATTTTCAGTACTGTACTCAGATCCTAGATAGAAATTAAAGATAATATAACTAGGAAAGAAACTGAAAAAGTCACTATCCATTATTATGGAACTACCTGTCGTCGCCTGGGTAGAGGGGGATTTTTTAAAAGTTAGTCCCGCAGATCCATTATTACTGAATCGTGAGTTGAATCTTCGTGGGATTCCCCATTTAAATCCCCATGTAAAAAAATAGACCTTGCATTGATCCAGCTACTCTGAAAAGAAATGTTAATGTCTACTATCTAAAATATTAAATGAAACAAAAAAAAAAAATCCCTGCTGTTATCATTTAAATTTTATATTTTAATTATCTTTATGAATATAAATCAAATCTCTATTATTTTTTGCTCAAAAACCAAGCCCTGGTGATATTTAATGTGTATATATATTTACTTTATCGTTAATTGTTTTATTTTCTAAGTTTCCTCTGGACACACAACTGCCCTTTATATATGTATAGATGTTGAATGGGTTGGGTAAATACCTACCATGGGAAGTGCCTAGGTGACTTAGATAGTTGATCTCTATATTTAGGGGGTGGGTGGAAAAAAAGGTGGATACTCAATTTACTGAATATGATTCGTAGTTTTAGTTAAACTACATTATTTCAGCTTAGTATATTCACTGCTCAGTGATGCGGATAGCTTTTTGATTTAGTGCTTCCTGGGATGCACATATTTGCTATGAATGAGTCCCCAGGGAAATTTATGGGTTTCAACTAAAGTTTCTTAATAGATTGTAGGGTTTTTATTTATGATCTGGGGAAACAACTAAAGCCATCTAACTCCTACCTTTGTAACCTATCCTGTGTAATTCGTTTCAATAGAATCTATTGAAATGTATTTACAGTTAGTTTGAAATGGTGGGGGAAGAAAAAAGAAAGACCTTGAGACACATGGATATAATTTTATTGCAT
>CM042154.1:73747290-73782290 GCA_023376005.1 Doryteuthis pealeii | reverse complement strand
CCACATTTACAGGTAAAGGGTGGATGAAGCCTTTCGCTCAACGGCCATCTAGCAAATAACATGTGTGCGGACGTAGAAATACCTGGATTGGTATCCAGGCGCGTAGCAAAACCACCGGGAGAGATACATTCCTCAGCCTTGTCAAGGCAAGTGTCTAGGAGAAGGAAAACTCCAAAATTTAACCTGCGGCGGCTACTGCAGCCAATTATGTTGACTTGTTCTTCTTTTTGGTTCAATGTGGCAGTCACTTAGAGAGTGGGATTGGTTCTGTGCAAAGCCATCCCTCACTTAAAAAAGCTTCAGGCATTGCTTGATATGCAAATACATGTCTTGTCCTTTATGTGTACTAAGGCTGGCTGTAGCCTAAAATGACAAAAACATATATATATATATATATATATATATATATATATATACACACACACACACAAGCTATATCAAAAAAGTATTGAGATTTTTTGTACTTTTTTGACACACCTTGTATTCTGAAAAAAAAATGTTCTGTTCATTCTTCATTTCTATCTTGGTAAATACAGCTTTAAACTCTGTTCTTTTTGACTCACCTTGTATTCTGAAAAAAAATTTTTTCCCCCAGATTACAAGGTGTCAAAAAGTACAAAAAAAATCTTGAAACTATTTTGACACTCCTTGTGTTTGTGTGTGTTCATGTGTGTGTGTATATATATATATATATATATATATATATATATATAATGTATGTATGTATATATATATATTGATGACGATGAATGGAAGAAAAAAAAATATTTTGGTATAGATGAAATTTATTATATGTTGACACTGTTTCATATTTTGACCAGAATTTGCTTACACATACAGTATTCTATCTAAAATTATTTTAAATATAAAATAAAATAATAATAGAAAAACATCAAATTAAGCATGTAAACAATAGGTCATTATCAGTGTGACATATAATAAATTTCATCCATACCCAAATATGTTTTTCTTTCATTTATCTTGTCAGCATATCTGTCGGATTCATTTACATTTTTCTCACTTATATGTATACTGGGGGGGGAGAAAAAAAAAAAAAACACCCTTCGGGTGGTGTAAAAATTAATTAAGAAAAAAAAAAAAAAATTTTTGCCTGGGAGTGTGTGAGTTAAAAATTCTGTGTCAAAGGGTTTGTATCATAAGTAAGTAAAATAATCAAAAATATTAAAGGAGTAAAAAAAAATAATAAAGCAATTCAAAACAATTTTGCGTGCATTTATTAGTTATTCATTAAATAATTATTTTGAATATTATACACATAAATTTTATGAAAAATCATAGGTATCTATTTGTAAACTTTTTAGTTAAACTCTTGATACTGAAAAAAATGACTTTCTTGTTTGTAAATAATTTTATCTTTAAACTCTATGCGTTAGATAACTTTAAATATATATTAAAATAAAACAAGTAAGTAAAGTCGACGGGGCGGCCTAAAATCGGTATCAGCCAGTCAGCGAGGGAGTCTATCCCCTTTTCAATAGCGCTAGACCAAGGAGATTGTTTTAGCATCTGAGGTGGAGCGCCACACCTACCATCAGCTCCTTACTTTACCGCACAGATCTCTGTGCTACTCATACACTGAGTGGGCAAGGACCGGTATCAAACTAGGAACCTTGTGGTTTCTAGCCGAACGCTCTACCGACTGAGCTAACCCGGCCCCTTTAATATTGTGCATGTAGTTATTAAATCATGCTTTAAAAAACCATAAGGACTGTCTAAGTTTGCATATTCAAATTTTGAGTGTATATGATATAAGGTTTTTCTTTATTCTACGTATTGAATCTACATAAACATTGATCAGAAAGAGCGGGCTACATTAAGAAATATTTTAAAAGTTATTAAAACAATAAAAATAAAAGTGGACAGGACATATAACTAGAAGGATAACAGTGTAATGGGTTAATAGAATGGTGCCCAAGAAATAACAAATATAATTGGGCACCATTCTATTAATTATAGAATTATGCTAACCTCTGCCATGTCTTACCAACAAACATCACTATATCAACCTCTCTATTATCTGACAGATAATGAAGTGGTTGATGTTGTGATGTTTGTTAGTAAGACATGGCAGAGGCTAGCATAATCAAGGTTATCATTTAAGGAATTGAGAAAGATCTTCATCCAGCAGTGGTCTCAAAATAGCTGATGATATAAAACTTACTTTTATAAATAAATATAAAGAGATAAACATTGATCAGAAAGAGCGGGCCGCATTAAGAAATATTTAAAAGTTATTAAAACAATACAGTATAATGGGTTAATATAATGGTGCCCAAGAAATAACAAATATAATTAGGGAAAAACCTGACAGATAATGAAGTGGTTGATATAGTGATGTTTGTTGGTAAAACATGGCAGATGCTAGCATAATCAAGGTTATCATTTAAGGCAGTTGTTCTCAAACAGTGCGCCTGGGCATACCCCAGAGCCTTTTCAGGTGTACTGCGTAGTATTCCTGAAAAATCTATCCAGATATGAAAAGCTAAGTTACTATATTATACCATTTCTTTACGAACACTCTGCTTATTTCGTTGCGACATTATTATGATAGTTATAAGTTACTTTTCTTGCAACTAAATAAAAACACAGGTTTTAAACAATTCTATTGAGAAAAATGTAAATCATTTATGGTAGTTCATTGAAAGTTAAAGAAAATAAAATCTTAATAAAAATATAAGATCATAAATGTTTTTGATAAGACCAAACATTGAAGAAATCGCAAAGGTCTCATCACACTCATGTTTCTCATTAACACAGGAATGAATAAACTTCATAGAGGTATGTTAAGTTTGCTTTTGTTAAATGTGTTATTTTTTTATATATTTAACAGTTAACTTAATAACATATTAGTCCTATTTTGCATACAGTGCACTATCAAGTATCTGTAGTACTGTAAGTGTGCCCAGACTGTATAAAGTTTGAGAACCACTGATTTAAGGAATTGAGAAAGATCTTCATCCAGCAGTGGACTCAAAATAGATGATGATGATGATGATGCAGCAGCTACTACTATTATTATTATTATTATTATTATTACTAGCAAATATATGCACCCTTTGGGTGCAAGTATTTAAGTTTTGATGTAAATAATATTATATTAAATTAGAAACTATGAAACTAAATAGAAAAGATAAAAAGATTTGAAACGAGGGAGTATAATAAAAATAGAAACAAAATCAACTCTTACTCTTCCATCACTCTCTCTTTCATTTATTTTTCTAATTTAAGTATTTAGTTATAAGAAGTAAAGAATAAAATACAGTTATTTTATCTTGTTTATGGATTTCTTTTAAGATTTATTGAAGAGATTTTTGCTCAGATTCGTTAAAAGAAAACCAACAATTAGAAATCAATAATACTAAGCATATATTTATTAAATCAAATTTTTAATATCAATATGCAAATTAGCCTTCTCGTTCACACTGTAAACCGCTATTTTTGTTGAATATATAAATATAATTGCATGTTTAGTATGTAGATCCAACAGTATTAATAAGGTAAACAATTTTATTAATAATTGAGGTTTAATAAAAAAAAAAAATCATGGTGAATGTGATGTCAATAACTAAAGAATTGTGACTTGAGTAGGGATATAGTTTCGGTTACAGACAGGAAAAACACACAATCTCCATTATAATAAGATTAGTTGAATAAATGGTTTCATTTTTGGCTTCCATTTTCTTTTTCAAGTTCATTGAACAAACAATGAAAGTAAGATAGGCAAAGCAAGATTTTACCATTTCCATGTCTATTGTTTTACTGTCAAACATTTTGCTACTTGCTTCTAATTAGTTTCACCTGAAAGGATTTCTCAGAAAGAATCATCTTTGACATTAGAAACAAATTCTGGTTTATAACTTTGCAGTAGACCAGGAGAGTAACTAACATTTAAAAACAAAACATGATAAAAGGGCAAAAGAAAAGGTTTAAGTTTTTGCATTCTGAGATCAGATGAGAAAGAAAGATCCTAATCTGGGGAACACTTTTGAGTTATTCCAGACAAACCTATTTGGTCTTTTTTATTTGTGTGCATGTGAGTGTGTGTGTGTGTGTTTGTATTTGTATATATATATATATATATATATATATATATATATATATATATATATATAACACCTTTCACCTTTGCATCCATCAAAGTTTTGCCTTATTTTAAATGGGGTCCCATTTTGTATTTTAAATTTTTTTTTTTTTTTTTTTACTGCTTTCATATTTTTTTTTCATCTTTACAGCCCCCTCAAAAAAAAAAAAAAAAATGAAGCAAGTTCCTCTGTTCCATAAATGTTGAGGAATGTTGGCAGGCTTAAATAAAAATTAAAAAAAAAAAAAAAACTAATACAGTTTCAGATCCAAAAGCTGGAAAAATAACTTGTTGCTGAGTGTAGGGAGGAGGCAAACCTCTTGTTTCTCTACCCCCCCCCACACACACACACTTTGACTTTAGTACTGAGCATGTCTGGTCTTTGTCTTGGATGATTTCTGAACTGCTACTGACCTCTTCACTTAACTGAAAAGCCTTGTAGATTTTGAGATTATAGAATCTGGGGTTGGCAGGGGCACCTTGAATCAAGAATCTCAGATTTCCACATTGTAATTTTTTCCTATATTCTTTTGCTTCTTAAACAAATTTCCATTTTTTTTTTTTGTTTAATTTTTCATTTATCTTACTTTAAGAACAAAAAGTTACCCAAATAAAAAAAAAAGAAAAAAAAGAAATCCTTTGAACATAGGCAACATATATGCTCTTACTTTCATATATATATATATATATATATATATATATATATTAAATTAGCCCCTGGGAAAATTTATGGGTCCCAACTAAAGCCGGGTTACTCCTACCTTGTAACCTATCCTGTGTACTTCATTTCTAAGAAACTATTGAAGTGTATTTACAGTTAGCTTGAAATAGTGAGGGAAGAAAAAAGAAAAACACTGGGATGCATGGATATGATTTTATTGCGTGCTTTTAGATTTTTGTGTGTTAAGGATGCAGGATGTAGCATCTCTGAGTGTTTGTGTGTGTGTGTATATATATATATATATATATATATATATATATATACCATTAGTATTGCAATGTTTGGTGGTAGGGAAGATATTTAGTAGAGTCACCACTCAGCAAAGACCAATATTAGCATTAGTATGTCCATGATATACTAACACTGAATACAACAGAAGGAAAGACAAATAAACTCAATTACACATACACGAACACTTAACATTTCATATGCACAATGTACATGCAGGTATACTTTAATATATGTAGTGTGATTTTTCGAGATGAATTTAATGTAAAATAAGCCCAATTTGAGAGCAATAACATTCAATATCATTCAAGAGGAATAAATATATGATTATTTTTTAATTAATTTTCGTTAAAGAGTTTTTGAATAAAAGAACATGTTAATGGTAAATATATGTAGATTGTTTTTCGTAATTTACTAGAAAAAGTGTGACTTGTTGGGTCACCCATTGAGCTCGGGTTAGATTGTTGGAAAAATCACCTGATAATATTATTCCTTCAATTTGAATTTTTCCAAATCTGTCCAAATAAGTTATTCACTCAGACACGAAATGCAAAATTAAGAAGACATTGTTTTGTGTCGAATATGAAACATCATAGAGAACTCAGTAGACAAGACAAAAGACGTAGAGTTGTTGCACTGAACTGAAAATCTTGGAATCTTGGAATCTGAACTCTATTCACTTTGTCCATTCCCTACAATGGTAACCATTACATTATGAGTGCCTGATCAAGTCGTGTTGGGAAAAAAAAGTTCCCACCAGATGATGAAAGTTAAGCAATGATGAGCCTGGTTAGTACTATGGGGATTTGGCCCCCTATATTTTTATGGCATGTGGAATTGACCAAATTAAAATAATTAAGTTATCTTAAACAACTAGTTTTACAATTGTATGTCATGAGTTTAGAATTAGGTAAACAAAAGAGAATCGAAATAATATTAGTTTGGAAATATTTTAGAAACAATAGAAACACTGGTTTAAATTCATCCGATAATTTATGTCACCAGAATTCCAGAGATACCAAAATCAATCGATATTGCATCATTGCAAATCACCTGATATTTGATGAATATTTTAGCTTAATGATCACATAGACAATTACATAAGAGAATTATAAAATGACCCTTTTAGCTGAAAGACCAGAGAGAGAGTGGGAGCTTACGCTCTTCCCGACTCGACAGAGTTGGAGCTGATGCTCCCAACTTGACACAATGGGGAGAATACGTTGTCCGAAAACATAAAATACGACTCAACAGGTCCGTCTATTTTTTCGTTTTTTATTTTCTCTCTCTCTCGCTCAACAACAACAAATTTCAATCACAAGTTTTAATCACAGACAAAACTGCTACAATGTACAGACAAATATAAACAATACATGTCACACTTGTCACACACAATTATGTAGAGACACATACAGTCTGCAACACCTCTGAAAGAACAATTGAATATACCAATTGTAAATTAATGTATATAAAGTTTGTTTCCTTTATCAATTTTGTCTTCTTTTGTTACCTATGGAAATTTCAATTCCGTAGTCTTATACATATAAATTGTGGGGACCCATAACTCGGATCTTCTTCAACTCTTCAACCACACACTCACCAAACAACCATGGTCCCTACAGTACTTGGATAAGTGACAACTGCATAACAGTCGCTACTTAACCAACCTAAGACCTCTTTTTTAGAATAAGCAAAGAGCAGCCAGTTTAGTTCAGTTGGTAGAGCTTCCACCTAGGAGCCACAAGGTTCCAGGTTTGATACAGGTCCTCACCAACAGGAGTAGCACAACTTGGGTAATTGGATTTTGTTCCTTAATAAAAACGGAATATTACATGGGCCGAATTAACTCAGTAGAGTACCCGCCCAGGAATTGCAAGGTTCCTGGTTCGATACCGATCCACACCAACTCAGTGTATGAGTAGCACAGAAGGGTAATCTGATATGTGCAATAAAATAGGAAGCTGATGGTAGGTGTAGTATTCCACCTCAGACGCAAAAACAATCTCCCTGGTTTAGTGCTAGTGAAAAGGGAATAGAGCCTCTTGCTGTTTGGCTGATACCGACAATAGGCCACTTTGCTAAATTTACTTACTAAATAACAACCAAATATTATTTTTCATTAATCCAATTTTGTATTATCCCTCCTCAACAGTATTCTAATTCCAGATCTTCAGTCATCTGGATTTATGCTTGGTTTGCTCTTTATTTCAAGAATAGAATTCAGAATAATTTTATCAAGTTAAAGCTGTTATATAAAAGATGTCTAATCTTTTTTTCTGGGCATCACCAAGTATCCCTGCTTGTACAATATCTGTCAATTAGTTAATTAATGCAAACTCATTCAAAAGAAATTAATTCAGCCAATAAAGAAAATTCGGGAAAAAAATGATTAAAAAAAAAACTAGAAAAGTTTCTCCCTATTGAATCTATTGGATGTCTTTTTGTCAAACATGAAAGCAACACTGAATGATGACAGACACACACTGAAATCCTTTTAGTACTACATACTATTGTTACCCAACCAGATTTAAATTGTGACTAATAATTTTTTTCTTTATAATCACTACTGTTTTCTATACAGTGTTTTTTAAAACTTGGTTTTCACGTTATGACAAAATTTGTATTAAGTACAATTTTAGTAATTAATCTGAAAACTATAATACAACATTTTAAGATTGAACACCTCCAATCCATTTTGTGAAGACATGCTAGCAATGTACTTTTATGTTAAAACATTTGTTATTTTCATCATCTAACAAAAGAAAGTGTTTAAATCGGTGGTTCTCAACTGGGTGCCATATGGGGGACTGTTGAAATTCTTATTGAGTGATCAGTATTCAGCTGTGTTGCAAATTGAATCTTCTCTGAGAATCCCGTTGGTAGGTGGTTTAAATAGCAAGTTGGGCTATTCCACTGTGTACCTTAGCAAAGCTCATTCCCGGGATTATGATTGACTGCTGGTTTTATTGTAGATACTTTGATCCATATACAGCCAACACATGACTCTGTTCTGGTAGTTAGTACAGAGCCTGTATTCAGTTATAGTCTGTCTTCTTTTGTTTGGTGACTGGATATTAGTCACAGCCTTCCTGTGAAGATAAGTATGATATTGATTCTACTGGGACCATATAACTTTCTAGTGGTCCAGCCAAGCAAAGAATATCTAATCATACAAATACAATAAGATTTTGAAACATTGAATGACTGGTGGGGGAGAGGGGTCCACCATAGTAGAATAGGAATCATAGGTAAAAAATAAAAAGTTGAGAACCACTGGTTTAAATTGTCTTCTATAAATTCATTATGATTCAGAGATGCATCCTGTGTCCCTGACACAAAAAAATCTAAAAGGACGCAGTAAAATCATATCCATGCGTCTCAGTGTTTTTCTTTTTTCTTCCCTTATTATTCCAAGCTAACTGTAAATATATTTCAATAGGTTCTTAGAATTGAATTACACATGATAGATTACAAGGTAGGAGTTAGATGGCTTTAGTTGGGACCCATAAATTTTTCCGGGGACTTATTCAAAGCAAATATGTGTGTCTCAGGATGCACTAAATCAAAAAGCTATCAATAGAACTGATTATTATTTCTTATTCTAACAATTTTGTTATGACCGTTTCACTGACCAGATATGGCTGGCCAAACAAATGAATCTAATAATACCATGTGGTCAAAGAGAGACTTAGGCGACTGAATCAGTTCTGGCAACATGGTGACTTTTCAATGTAGCATTAACATGCTTTGAAATTAATGATTCATCTTGTGATTTTTTTATCAGTAGATTATAGAATCTCAGTACCATGACAACCAGGCATTGAATGGATTGGCCAGAAAGCTTTGCTGGACAATTCTTAAAGTGTGTATGTGGCGAGGTTTGATGAATTTTGTTCTGATGATGACTCAAATTTGTGACTTCATCCTTATTGGCATTCCTAATTATGTTGCCATGACAACCTCAGACTATTGTAATGCCTTAATATTTTTCCTAATATTTGAATTTTTTTCCTAAATCATATAGAGTAAAGAAAGTAAAGTAAAGTTGGCGAGGTGGCCTAATGTCGTTATCAACCATACAACGAGGGGGTCTATCCCCTTTTCACTAGCACTAGACCAAGGAAGTTATTTTTAGTATATATATATATATATATATATATATATAATAGATGAGGGTGCCTTAGCTACTGCTGATTTGGTTTCCATAGAAACAAGTCTATATTCAAAAGACACTGTGGTGACAAAATGTCCAAGCAAGGGCAGGTAATCTAAATCACTCCTAATGAGTGTTTAACATTTGCTCTTATTTCTATAATTCTATTGATAATAAATAATAATGTAATTTATTGTGTACAGTGCTCAGGTGCACCACAACTCATCAAAGTCTCATGTCAAGTACACAGAATAATGTTGTGTCAGGAACATGAACAGTTCACAGTAGTAATATGCATGTATGTATGTGTGTGCATGTGTATGTGGAGAGTGGCATCAGGTATAGTGTTGGCGGACTACAGGAAGCATGGAGGCTTTGAAAGATTAGTTAAAAGAAAATCCTTACGGTCTGTATCTGATCTTTCTTGTTTTCAAAATAATTTTAAAAGAAAACTATAGTTATGTAGTTATATTGCATGCTTATTGTTCAATCCTTTATTGATAATTTGCACAGTCTTTTGTTAATTAAAATAATAAAGGAAGAATAAATAACATATTGGGGGGGGGGAGCTGGAAGCTTTTGTCTCCATTTCTATGTGCTCTCTTGTATATCTGATAGCCAGGAGACCCTATAACCTACTTTTAATTTATCCTATATTCACTTTCAAAACTTGTGTCAAAGGTCAACAAAAAGAAAGGATTATACAAAGTCTTTGATACTTGTTTAACAGCAGCAGCAGCAGGGATTGTGAGTGTGTGTGAGAGAGAGAGAGAGAGAGAGAGTTGTTGCAAGGCTCAGGTGCCAATAAAGTTCACATGATGAAACGTTTTAATTTACACATGCTATAGTAAAGTGAAGAAAACATTGATTTTTAACTGAGGAAATGAGGTGGGAGGGAGATATGATGATGATACTACTACTACTTCTAATCTTATTATAATGGAGATTGTGTGTTTTTCTGTGTGTAACCGAAACTATATTACTAATCGAGTCACAATTAACATAGTTATTTTAATCACATTCTTCATGATTTTATTTATATTTAAACTTCAATTATTAATAAAATTATTTTACATTACTTACACTGTTGACCATATCTACATACTAATAACATGCAATTGTATTTATATATACAACAAAATAGAGGTTTACAGTGTGAATGGGAAGGCTAACTTGCATATTGATCTTAAAAAATTGATTTTAATAAATATATGCTTAGTATTATTGATTTCTAATTGTTTGGTTTTATCTTATTGAATATGAGCAAAAATCTCGGGGATAAATCTTAAAAGAAATCCCTCAACAAGAAGAAATAACTAATATCATTCTTTACTTCCTATTTTAACTAAACAGTTTAATTAGGAAAATTTACCAATGAAAGACGGGAGTAACGGAAAATGATGGAAGAGTTAGTTTCAAAGTTGTTTTATTTTTCAATCATACCCCCTCTGTTCAAAATCTTTTTATCTACATTCTTATTCAGTTTCATTAGCCTTTCTCATTTAATATGATATTTTATTATAAAATTTAACTAAAATACTTGCACCCGGAGGGTGCATATATTTGCTAGTAATAATAATAATAATAATAATAATACACTTGTTCGTTAATCTTTCGACCGTTATCATCTTGCAACAGACTGGTTAAAAATAAGACTGTCCAAGATGAAATTAAAAAAATGTAACTCATGATTATCTGGTGTCCTTTATCCGCCGAATTCATATTTCTTGTTTCTCAGCTAAATAATGGACAATTCCGTTTTTATTATAAAGAAAGAAATGGAAGAAAAAGGACATGCAACACAAAAAATATAAGAAAGAAAGAGTAGGGGAAAGATACAAAGAGAGGGGGGTGAGAGCGCTGAAGTGATAACGCTAATCTGTTTTATTCAAACAAGATAGAAAAAAGAGTGAGAGAGAATTAAGCGAAGATTATACTTTTTTAGATGTAGAAACCTTTAGCAATAGCTCTTAAGTAAACATATCAAATGTTGTAATAATTAAATATGATACTGTGGTATATCCACAGGTCTTGGTGGTAATAATAATAATGATAATAATAATAATAAATATGTTTGTTTTGCTGCTTTGTAATGTTAAGTTTTAAAAAGACAGAAGCAAAGATTTAGAGAGAGGGTAAAGCGACAGAAAGTGTTTGGGGGTGGAGTTTACTTAAAGAAGCCAAAACACCCATCTGAAAATTTAGGGGTGAAAAAAAGAAAGAAACTGTGAGTGTGGTTGATTAACAGAATGTTTATTTTCTAAATAGTTGGTTGACATGTTATCTGTCAGTAGACTAGTAGTCACAGTGTTTCCACTGCCTGTGGAGTGAGAGCTAAGTAAACGTCCTTTCAAGTGCCCTCATGAAGCTCTTCCTTTCTTTCTTTCTCTCCTTTTCCATGAGCTGTGTTTTATCAAAATGTAGGGTCAACCCACCAGTTCCTCAAGTAGCACATATATAGAAGGGTTAGAGTAGAATAGCAATGGTGGTTTGGTAAAGTAGTTTAGATCCTTTCTTTCACTTTCCTCCTGTACCTGTACTCCCTGTCTTAAGGCAAATTGGAAGTGGGGGTGCTGTAGAAGTCCGGTATCTATGATGTATTGAAGGCGGAAAATGTGGGGCAGAAAGTTGTTGGTTTTGGATTGATTTATTATCTAATCTGAAGATGTTCTTGTTGATAGCCTTCACTTGATATATATATATATATATATATATATATATATATATATATATATATATACACATACATATACATTTTTCCAAATTTAGATACTTTTTTTTGTACACACTTGTTCATAATCTCTTCCATTTCCTTTCACATGCTTTTTTTTTGCACTGTACCACCCAATGAAGCTCTTTCTTTATGTTATAGTTTATAAATGTGTATATTACTAAAATTTTTGTGTTTGTAATATAAAAAAATAGCTCATTATCATGAAATTTTTTATTAGATCAATATGTATTTATCTTACACCTCTACGCAAGCAAAATGTGAGACAAGGTCAATTTCATAGACAGAGTTTAACTTTTTGCCTACTATAATCTGCTCACAGTGGCTCTCCCACCAAGATACAAAAACTGAGGGTTAGTTCATTATAATTGAACAGAAGGACTCAAATTACAATAATAATAGGACTTTATTTGAATAGAATGTTCTGAGGTGAATAGATAGTGAACTTTGAAATGTCCCATCATACAGATAAAAAATAACCAAGAAAATTTGGAACAACCGTGGGGAAAATTTGGCAGGCAAAAAGTTAACAGGTTTGAATTCAGAGTTTTCCTTCTAGAACATGAACACCACCCGTTCCTATTGGTCATCGCCCCCTGGCAGGTCTTCCCCATTGCATCTGGAATCCACAGAGCTGATTGACGTAGGTTTTTGCTGATCACTCTATGCTGGTGGGTCCATGTGTAGGTGTCCATGGAGAATGTTACTTATGAGTTTTTCCTTGCTTCTCCAGCAGTTCAGAGTCTGTCCGGGTACAGGATGGGTGGCGAGGAAGAGTCATGGAGATCCGTGCTGTTGACCTATAATAACTGGATCAATCCATTTCAGTGTTGAGTGGCAGCTACATACGAGTACCTTAAACTGCTGACATGGATTGATCCATTTGGTATGTTCATGACCACTCGATCATTGTTTTCCTTTGATAGGAAACAAAATAAAATACAAATTAAAAAAAAAACAAAAACAAAAACACTTTCCTTAAGTATACCTATTCAGAGATGCTGATAGGTATGCGTCCTGCGTCCCTGACCTGACGCACAAAAATCTAAAAGGACAACATCGTATCCATGCATTCCAATGTTTTTTTTCTTTTTTCTTCCCTCACCATTTCAAGCTAACTGTAAATACATTTCAGTATCTTTTTAGAAATGAATTACACAAAATAGGTTACAAGGTAGGAGCTAGCTGGCTTTAGTTGTTTCTCCAGATCATAAATATAAACCCTACAATCTATTAAGGAACTTTAGACCCATCACATTTTCCCAGGGGCTCATTCAAAGCAAATATGTGCATCCCAGGATACTAAATAAAAAAGCTATCAGCCTATTGGTTGTATTTGTTTTCTGGCATATCAAGCCATTTTGACAAACAAAGGACTCTGGTTGCTTACAGTACCTACTGTTTCTTAAGTGTTCATCTGTACCTATTAAACGTTGAAAAATGATGCCTTAACATTAAGCAAGTAGTTGAGGAGAGGGTTCAGTTGTGTGAACAAAATTTGAAATGATTTTATTGTATTTTGTTCTTATTTGTCTATACTCGGCTGAAGAATTTTATAAGAAAGACATTTCAATAATTATTTTTATTTATATCTTGCTACATATATTAAATGATCTGTAAAAGAATGGCTCATTATATAATGTTAATTAATTTAATTAACGGTGCCATTATAGCAAATTATAATGGGCGGATTTTATGTGAAGTTTATAAATAAAGAAAACTCAATAAAAAATAAAACAATTGTTGTTGATTACACAGTTTTTAAGAATAAAAAAGATGTTAAACATACAACGTTTGCCTTACCCATAGTTATTGGTAGAAACTCAGTCAGTAGAGTGTCTGACTAGGAACCACAAGCTTCCGTGTTCGATACCGGCCCTTGTTAAGTCAGCGTACGAGTACCAAAGGGATCTGTGCGGTAAAATGAGGAGCTGATCGTAGGTGTGGCGCTCCACCTCGGACACCAAAAAATCTCCTTGGTCTAGCGCTAGTGAAAAAGGGATAGACTCCCTCGTTGTCTGGCTGATACTGACTTTACCAATACCAGCTGACTTACTAAAGACAATGTAGTGTCCAAATTATTTGATCTACATCTGCGTGAGTGGCTAAGCAGGCCGATTTTTAAATGGCAGTCTCTGGTGTGCTGACTGCACACAAACAGTGATGCTTGCTAGGACTGCTGTTGTCTCTCGTTCCTTCTGGCTCTCTTTGCTGTGAAGGCTACTTTCCTCTGTTTCTCTCCTTTTTGTGCCTTGTTTAACATTGAGGTGCTAGGCTGCTTGGTTTTTTGCACTGACCTCCCATGTGTTGGTGTCGACATAGTGTTTGGTAGAATATACAACACTAATAAAAACATTGTATGTATTTGAGTCGCATAAAAGAAGTAGTTTACCCTGAAAAGCATACATGTAGGCAATAAATATTTGATTAATAGACAATAACATATTCTATATTATTTAGATTTTTCAAACTGTTATTTTCATCTTTATTGTATACACAAGGTTTCAGGCAATGTGCCCTCTGGCTTTAAAGATGAGGGCAACAGTCTGAAAAAATGTATTGCATACACACCTAGTCCTGCAACAGATTTAGAATATAACAACAAAGATGACAGTCTTGTTGAAATGTAGAAGTCAAAATGTACATAAAAAATCAAACAATGAGAGTTGAACTTTTCATGTGGTTTTTACTAAATGATTCTATCTTTTGTACAATGTGAGTTAAGTTTTAAATTTTGAAATTGCTGCAAGACTTTATGAACACCCTCTGTGTGTGTGTGTGTGTGTGTGTGTGTGTGCATATATATATATATATATATATATATATATATATATATATATATATATATACTAGCAAATATATGCACCCTCCGGGTGCAAGTATTTAAGTTTTAATGTAATGAAATAATGTATTAAATTAGAAAGTCTAATAAGAATGCAGATAAAAACATTTGAAACAGAGTGGGGGTATAATAGAAAAATAGAAATGAAACTTACTCTTCCATCACTGCCGTCTTTCATTGCTGAATTTTACTTATTTAACTATTTAGTTAAATTAGGAAATAAAGAATAAAATTACACTTATTTTTTCTTGTTAATGGATTTCATTTAAGATTCATTGGAGAGATTTTTGCTTATATTCATTAAAATAAAACCAAACAGTTAGCAATCAATAATACTAAGCACATATTTAATAAAATCACATTTTTAATATCAATATGCAAATTAGCCTTCCCGTTCACAGTGCAAACCGCTATTTTTTGTATATATAAATACAATAGCATGTTATTAGTATGTAGATATGGACAATACTAATAAAAAGGTGAAGCAATTTTATTAATAATTGAGGTTTAAATATAAATAAAATCATGAAGTATGTGATGAAAATAACTATGTTAATTATGACTCGATTAGTAATATAGTTTCGGTTACAGACAGAAAAACACACAATCTCCATTATAATAAGATATATATATATTTAAACTGTTGTTATGGATCCAAGGGGAGAAAATTAAATCTTTTATTAAAAAGAAGGTCTGCAAAATGGATTATTATATTAAATTTAAAAGAAATGTTTATCTTACATTTGTGACACGTGTTTCAGATCTTCTGATATCTTCTTCAGGCATTACTTTACCATGGAACATTAATCCAAAACAAAGACAGCGTTTATATATATAATATATATATATATATATATATATGTCAACTAAGTTTTCAAATATGAATAAATCCTAGCGTAACTCTTATATTTTCACATTTATTTATTATTTTTTCCACTATATACATAAAAGCAAAACAAAACCCCCCCCCAAAAACGCTGTCTTTGTTTTGGATTAATGTTCAAAACTGTTGTTCCCAGTTTAATATTTTAACAATTTCCCTATCATTTCAGACTAGTGTTGTCTGTTACTAAACAAACAAACATAATTTGCTTGCTGTTATTGTTCTTATTAGAAAGAAAATGTTTTCTGCAGAAAGGTCAGGTGATGGGTGGAGGGGTTCATGTCACCCAGGTTTATTACTCATGGCAACAGTTTGACAAAAAAAAAAAAAAAAAAAAACGTCTTTTATTTATTTATTTATTTTCTCTCTTTATCATTTCAACACACATTGTTAATGCAGGAAAATACCAAGGGCAAAAAATTGACTTGTAATATTGAATTTTATATGATTCATCTAAGGTGTATTTAGAAATCTTGGTTGTCAGTCAGAATTGTTGCTCTACATAAAACTGATGGTGCTAATATTTAAGCTAAGTCTGAGTTGCCTGTTTCTTCAAAGAAAAAAAAATATATAGAAGTTAATTAAACTAGGCTGAATCCTAATAAAAAAAAAAATACGCCCCCCCCCAACCTTTTTGCTGATGGTGTCATCTTTCTTGAAAGAAGACTTGTGACCATACACTACAAGTGAATGGCATTTGAGTTCATGTATTATAATTGAATATCAATTACAGCAGAGATGGCCTATATATAAACACATATACTATATATATATATATATATATATATATATATATATATACTATATATATATATACTATATATATATATATATATATATATATATATATACACTATATATATAAACACATATACTATATATATATATATATATATATATATATATATATATATACATATATATATAAACACATATACTATATATATATATATATATATATATATATATATATACTATATATAAACACATATATATATATATATATATATATATATATATATATATACACTATATATATAACACATATATATATATATATATATATATATATATATATATATACACTATATATATAAACACATATACTATATATATATATATATATATATATATATATATATATATATATATATACATATATATATATATATATATATATATATATATATATAATATATATATATATATATATATATATATTATATATATACACTATATATATAAACACATATACTATATATATATATATATATATATATATATATACACTATATATATAAAACATATACATATATATATATATATATATATATATATATATACACTATATATATATATACTATATATATATATATATATATATATATATACATATATATATATATATATATATATATATATATACACTATATAAACACATATACTATATATATATATATATATATATATACACTATATATATAAACACATATATATATATATATATATATATATATATATATATATTATATATATAACACATATACTATATATATATATATATATATATATATATATATATATATAAACACATATACTATATATATATATATATATATATATATATATATATAAACACATATACTATATATATATATATATATATATATATATATATATATATATACTATATATATATATACTATATATATATATACTATATATATGAACACATATACTATATATATGAACACATACACATGTATACTATATATATATATACACACGTATACTATGTATATACACACGTATACTATGTATATACACACGTATACTATATATAAACACATACACTCTTATACTATATATATAAACACATACACACGTATACTATATATATATAATCACATACACACGTATACTATATATATATAATCACATACACACGCATATATATATAAACACATACACATACATATATATATAAACACATACGCATACACACACACATATATAAACACATACGCATACACACATATACTATATATAAACACATACGCATACACACATATACTATATATAGACATGCGCATACACACATACTATATATAAAACACATACACATACTATATATAAACACATATATAAACACATACGCACATACGATATATATAAACACATACGTATACACACATATACTATATATATAAACACATACGTATACACACATATACTATATATAAACACATACGTATACACACATATACTATATATAAACACATGCATACACACACACATACTATATATAAACGCACACACACATACTATATATAAACGCACACACACATACTATATATAAACGCACACACACATACTATATATAAACGCACACACACATACTATATATAAACTCACACACACATACTATATATAAACGCACACACACATACTATATATAAACGCGCACACACATACTATATATAAACGCATACACACACATGTACTATATATAAACACACACACATGTACTATATATAAACACACACACACACACACACACATGTACTATATATAAACACATAAACACACACACACATACTATATATAAACACACACACACACTATATAAACACACACACACACACATACTATATATAAACACACACGCACACATATACTATAAGCACACACACACACACATATATATAAACACACACACATATACTATATATAAACACACACACACACATATATACTATATATAAACACACACACACATATATACTATATATAAACACACATACACACACATATTCTTTAACTAAATAGAATAAAGCTTTCAGCTGCTGGTACATTTTCTTTGTTACCTAAAGAAAAAAAGTTCTACAAAATAAGGAGTATTTGATTTCCTAGATTATAATAGAGATATTAGTTAGGAGAGATCACACAGCTGAGCACTTACTACAGCATGAATACAGCTGTTGTGCATTATTTGAAGTAAAAAAAGGCATTCCTACCAGTTTGTGTTATTCTATCCGGTTGACCAATGACTGACAAAGTAAGTACATTTAGGATTTATTCGCCCCCCTCCCAGTGTGGAATGTGACAAAAGGTTAAGTTTAGTGTAGGGCACCCTTACTCATATATGAGGGTAAATCTAGCCCCTCCCTCTATTTTGAGATGTCACAGGCATCAGGTATTGACCTTGATCTTACCCCCCCCCCGGTGTAATGGGGGAAGTGCAACCGGGGTGGGGAATTTGTAACTGAACTTGAGGCTTCTTAATCTCTCTTCCCCTCCACATTGGGGAAGCTGGGCAGGGACCACTTTTAAGTTCTTTACAATTATCAATAAGGCTCATAACTCTGCTCTCTCTCTCACACACACACACACACAATATATATATATATATATATATATATATAAACTCTGACAGTATAAAAAAACTCCCGGTTTTATAGTTTGTAATTGCACAATACAAACTCTTGCCTCGAGAAAAAAAAAAAAGAAAAAAAAAAAAAGACCAAATCATCTGCACCTCCTAAAAATAATCAGATGGTACCATTAAAAATGTCCAAAAGAAAAAAATACTGTAAGAGTTGCCTAAGTTAAATATACTAAAGTGCTCAATGCAAAAAGTAGAGCCAATAAATAAGTCAGAATTATCCTGATGATCCATTAGGAGAAACCTAGGTAGTTATTCTCTGACTCATTAGGCTTATTATATATATAAACCATTATCTCAAAATCAAGATAGAATTACATGAGCTAGTAAGACATTAAAAGAGTAAGTAGAATAAGGAGAAACATTTTTGCACTGTAGGTTAAAAGCATTGCTATGGTAATAAAGGTATTGTTGACTTATTGTATGCACTTTCAGCAAAAGTTCTTAGATAAAACAAAGACGAACACTTTCTGCAGAAATGAGTTTAGCCTTAGAGAGGGTCAGGTAAAAAGATAAAGAAAATTAACATATTGGTGTTTCTTTTTTTATGCTTAATTTTTTTGAATACTTTCTTGTGGGCCACTTTTGATGATAAAGTATTGTTTGTACCAACCCTCTTCAGTCAGAATTATCCTGATGACCCGTTCGTTCAGTGGAAAATATTTTAAAATTAATTTGTTTTAACATTTACGTTGAGTGGAATATGAATGTTAAAAGTTTATTGAGAAGAAATGTTAACAGTATCTTGAAAATTGCTTGAGAGCTGTGTGTATTTTGAAATCTGAAAAGACTTTTGTAAGAAAGAAATGGACTTATAAGAAATTGTGAAATGTCAAGAGGCAATGCAGAATTGGTCACTGCTAAAGTTAACAAAAAGTATTTAAAGTGGTTTGCTGTCACTTGATTTTGTTTGATGGCTATGAGATTTCTATGGCTGGAAGATACAAATTGACAATAATGTTATATAATATAATATAGTATGATATGATATATATATATATATATATATATGGAGGCGCAAGGGCTAGTTGTTAGAGTCGTGGAAAATGGACTCGTCGATTCGAGTTCAATTCCTAGACGAAGCTGCTGGCATTTCACATAGCGCTAATACCCTTGGGAAAGGTATGAATCCATATATTCTCCCTCCAGCTATGGGTTAAATAGTAGGGCAGATTGGGCTCTTTAACCTTGGGTAGGTAACCAGTCTAGGAGAGGGATAACTCTGAATTCAAAATTCCTGAGGTATGTCGTTGATTGGGTTCGTGGCATTCCTTGATGCACCAATTCTTTCCTATCGACTGTACCAAAAAGTGCGGAATGGTCCTACACAAGCCTTCACCACTATAAACAAATCACTGTGTTGGTTGTTCATTGGATGAACACTCATGTGTCGAAAATCGACGAGAGTCCATTTATTTATATGTATATAATAGTAAAGCCTAAAGAGTTAGAAACTACCTACATAGGTTTCACCTAATGGATCATCAGGACAATTCTGACAGTCAGAATTATCCTGATGGTCTGTTAGGTGAAACCTAGGTAGCTAACATTGGTTGATTATTTTCAGGCAGTACAGATAGTTTGGTCTTTTCTTTTTTTAAATATTTTTTTTTTCTCCAGGCATCAATTTGTATTTAATTTCTTTATTTACAAATTATATTGTCTGTTCTTTTCATGCCGTTAGGGTTTATATATATATATATATATATATATATATATAATATATATATATATAGTTTGCTATATTCATGAGTAAAGAGTGCTCAATATCATTGATAGAGTATGTATATCTCAGTTAGGGTAGTGAAAGCGTGAAGTTAAAATCGCTTGATAACTGACTTCAAACCAACTTAGTTTTAAAATTTACCATGTGCTGTTGACTTCATGTCTTCACTATCATCTATCTATACATATATAAAGGGCAGTTGTGTGTATCTGTATGTCCAGAGGAAACTTCGAAAATAAAACAATTAACGATAAAGTAAATAATTAAATATCAGCATGGATTTATTTATTTATTTAATATTTTAGATAGTAGACATTAACATTTCTTTTCATAGTAGCAAGGTCTATTTTTCTACATGGGGATTTAAATGGGGCATCCCACGAGGATTCAACTCACGATTCAATAATAATGGATCTGCGGGACTAACTTTAAAAAATCCCTCTCTGCCCAGGCGACGCCGGGTAGCTGCTGCTAGTAACTTATATATGTACTCACCCATCCTCTCTATCACATGCACACACCACTTTAATAATAATAATAATAATAGTATTTTTTATGTAATATAAATCGATCACTTTGAATGTCATCAAATTCTGAGTCTTCAGATCATGAGGAGAAAAGCTCACATTAATTAAAAAAATTATTTTTGTTTTTGGTCTATTGAAATATTCTTTTCTAATTAATTTAATTTTTACACTTGGTTTGAGGTTTAAATGGCTTATATATTTAGTGGTGAGGAGAGGAGTGTCTCTTGTTATCAAATCATCTATATTTACTATAATAATGTCTTGTTAAAATGCAAATCACAATTATTATTGGTGGGTTTAAAAGATAAAGAAGTAATCAAATACCAACAAAAAAGAGACCCAGTCTCTACTGTATATTTAAAATTAATCACCTTTGTTCTTCTTTAAAGAATTACTTATATCTGTTAAAATATTTTAAACCTGAAAACTTATGAAATAGCAGAGGTGGTCACTACTATAATAGGCTCAGTCCTAATTAGTGATCATCCTCCATGCATTAAACATTTGTGTTTTTTATAAAAAATGTGCGAAAATAAACGTATTTCTTTCTTTCTTTCTTTCTAAATGTCTGCTGGAAGAATTTAGAATGACCTTGTTAATGATTTTAAAGGTTTCCCTGAGATCAATGAAGAAGTTAAGAAATTCATTGACAAAACAGTAATTGATGTATTTGTCAATATCAAGATGTGAAAGCAGAAATCGAAGACCATCATGAAGTGTTAACAATTGTAAGGAACTGGAAGAACGTAAGTTATTTAGTGGAGGTGCATAGCACAAATGGTTATCATTGTAGGAAATGGACTCAGCGATATGAGTTCAAATCCTGGACAAGGTTGTTTGCATTTCACATAGTAAAGGTATGCATCCAACTATTCTCTCTCCAGCTATAGGTAAATCAGGGCTCGACATTAATGATATCCCGTTGTCCCAGGGACGATAAAAATTACATCCGGGATGATCAATACATCATCCGGGACAGTTTGCTGGGGACGGTAAAAAATTTTCCTAAAAGTTAGTACTACATTCCAATATTGGCCGTCCAGTGATTGCTCGAATGCTGACCTAAAAAAAAATCGGTCTAGTTCTAGACTTAAAATTACTAATGACAACAACACTGAAGAAATAGACACAGTCACAAAGTATATATTTTTATGATTGGAAAATGTCCGCATAAAGATGGAAATAGAATAAATTTTAGTTTGTAAAATTTTTATTTCATTATTCTTGATTATAAATAAATTTTTCTGTCAAGAAACTTATTTTTCTAGTTAGTAACCTTTTTTTTCTTGTTGCGTATGTGTGTGACAATGAAGCAAAATATGAGTTATTTTTTTCCAAGATCACTGCCATCTACATTAACTCTTAACATCCTGTTGAGAATTTTCTAAGTCCAGAGCATTCCTATAAGGATATATTAAAAAATGGCTAAAAATGACCTTTGCATCTAAAGTTACCTGTTATTTCTCTTAAATCAAAGACTTCTAAATATTTTTAATATTACATTTAAACAAAGACTATCATTTGGGTTGGATTAGGAAAATGAAGGAGAATTCTGGCCAGGTGGAATGAGGTGGTATAGGACTTTAAGAGTTAATTTTTGTGTATGTCTGTGTGTGTAGGGAGTTGATGTGATATAGTTGCAAACATGTTGGGCTGCAAAATTTTAATAAGTGAGTTTGAACTCCAGTCTTGCTTTTATGTTCACTTTTGTACTAATACTCTTGGGAAAAGTATGAATACCCTATCCCTCCCAGCATCTTCTATGAGGATAGTTTTGGCATTAAATAACCCATGAAGTTAATATGCCATTAAACAAAGAAACCAAAGCACATTAATATTTTTGTTTTAATTAGCTGTCATAAAATATGGCATAATAATTAATTTATTGCCTATTAAAATAAACATTGACTTTATAATAGGCTCATTAAGAAAGACTCAGACTTTTATAAAATGACATTATAATTAACAGAAATTGCTGATAGGTATGCGTTTTGCATCACTGACGCACAGAAATCTAAAAGGACACAGTAAAATCATATCCATGTGTCCCAGTGTTTTTCTTTTCTTCCCTGCCATTTCAAATTAACTGTAAATACATTTCAATAGTTTCTTAGAAATGAATTACACAGGATAGGTTACAAGGTAGGAGTTAGCAGGTTTTAGTTGTTTCCCCAGATCAAAAATAAAAACCCTACAATTTAATAAGAAATTTTAGTTGGGACCCATTAATTTTCCTCATTCAAAGCAAATATGTGCGTCCCAGGATGCACTAAATCAAAAAGCTATCAGCATCACTGATTAATGATTTTTTTTACAAGACAAACATTTTTCCTTTTTAGCAAAATTGAAAGAAGAAGAAAGAAAGGGGGGGGGAAGAATTACATATTTAAATGGTGTATATACCTGTTTTATTTACTTTTTCTATTTTTTATTATTTTTACTTATTTAGATATAGTAAAAGTAAAGTCAAGTCAGTGGAGTCAGCTATTGTCAGTATCAGCTGATTGCCCCCTTAATCAAATTGCCCCCTGTGGGGCACCAATGGATTAGATACTTGGTGTCTTTAATGTAGACTAGATTGTATTCAACAAGAAAATAATGATGTAGCAGTTAGTTTCACATTGCAATTTTTCCGGACAATAAAATTGTTTGAGTGGAACTTGTGAGTCTGTCCTGGAAATATCCAGAAATTATGCTTGTGTGTGTGTGCTCCCAAAAACCCGGTAGACCTCACTAGAGGGGACTTTAATTGAATTTTCACTTTTAGTGCAAGGCATTACTCGTTTGTTGTTTACAGATTTGAGTTCTTTGGTGATTGTAACATATATATTGATGTATGTATTTATCAGTTTAAATGTTAGTCTCTTACTGGCAGGTGCTGACAAGGAGTCGGACTGATGAAAAGTCAGTCGGGTTTCGCTCCCAGCTAGAAGTAGTTGCTAAGTCTACTCACACTGATGAGATGTAAATGTTGAGACATATATATATATATATATATATATATATATATATACACACACCTATCTATCTATATTATAATAATGTAATTTGCTATATTTATAAATGAAGAGTTCTCGCCTATGCAATCTTCAAACCAAGAGATTTGAATCCTAACTTGAACACACACAACCCCAGGAAAAAAAACATGGACTCACCACTCTTTGAAAATCTATGAAAAAATAAACTAAGCACAAATCTGAGACAAAATCTATTTAATTTATTCGCCATACTTTCTAGTTACATGGAACATACCTCAAATTAATTACAATAATTCATTTTGATTAATCTATTTTTTTCAACATGAGGTAGAGAAAAAAAATCATGGAATCACTAAATGAAAGAAATGTTTTTCAGAGTGGTGAGTCCATATTTTGTGCTGTGTGTGTCTGTCTGTCTGTTTTGTCTTTAAGTGTGCATTCTATCTAACCATGTTTGACTTGAACTAAAGGGAGCTATGTAAGGCATTATTTTCATAAAAAATTTTAATGCATAAATTTTATCTTCTATAACGGTATCCTTTAAAAAATAAAATTTAAAAAAATTCTTTAGGTAAAATGAGAATTTGAACAATCTTATGTATCTGTTATGATTGCACATTTTTTTATGTTAAAAAATATTACAAAAATGTAAACCTGATATTATCAACTACCAAATCTTCTCAAAGTATATGAACCACTAAGTAGTAAGAAAAAAAATTCTTTACTTGTGAATCTAGAGAAGATAATTTAAAGAATCTGATTATATAAACATGTGCAAGATTATCATTCTTTTAAAATAACATTTTGAATATTTTTAAATTCCTGAGAAGTGGGATATAATAAGCTGGCATCAGTAGATGACCTTAAAGTGTTTTTATTTGTATTTTTACTCATTTCTTTTCTTAAATTAGCTTGATAAATCTACTTTTTAGCAGACTATGCAGATGATCTAGCACTTCTCACAAATACCACAAGCTGAATCACTACTGCATATATTAGAGAAGTCAGCAAGAGGCAGATGTGAACTCTGATAAAGCGGAGTTTGTATATTTTAAACAAGATGGAAACATCTGCACACTAGATGGTAAACCTCTGAAATTAGTAGACCAGCTCACATGCCTAGATAGTAATATCTCATCTACAGAAACCGCTGTCAATATACACTTATATGCATGGATTGCTATTGACAGATTATCAATCATATGGGTGCTAGAAGGCAGTGGCTGCGGGTCTACATGTCCTGGGAATGACGTTAAACTCTATCTGATGGTGAGGTTCCAGTTTTGGAGGTTTGGGGAATGTGGAGCACCCCTTCATCACCATTGCTCCCTGGTCCACTCTGACCCGGAGTGGTAGTACCTGTTAGGATCCCATCTATGGGTTAAATAGAAAAATGTATTATTAAGAAATGATTTATTTCAAAACTTTATCGGCATTAAATGACCCAATGAGGTTGATATGCCGTAAAACAAAACAAACCAAACCAATCAATCATATGGAAATCAGATGTCTCTAAAATAAAGCAAGAATTCTTAACCTGTAGCTGTGTCAATGCTTTTGTATGGCTACACCACTTTGACTCTAATGAAAAACTTAGAAAATCTAGATGGGAACTACACAAGGATGCTGTGTGCTGTCTTGAACAAATTCAATACCCCACCAGAAAGCAGCTGTATGGCCACTTACCTCCTATCACACAAACCATCTGATTAAGACAAACAAGACATGCTGGAGAAGTGACATCTCCTGTAGACACCTAAACATGGACATACCAGGGTAGACCAACCAGGAAAACACCTACATTGATTAACTCTGTGCGAATACTGGGTGTCATGCAGAAGACCTGCCAGGAGCGATGACCAATAGGGATGGGTGGCGAGAGAGAGTCATGGGAATCTGTGCTGTCAGCATGACCTGATGATGATAATTAAGTAGTAAATTTAATAGTTGAGTCTTCACCCTTTTTAAGTTGAGTTATCACACATTCTCAAAGTGATTGGTAGATTGATAAGTCATATTGTGTTTGACATAAACTAAATTTTGGTTAGTCTCTCTATTATTATAAACTAGAAGTGGCTACCCAGCATCGCCTGGGTAGAGGGAGAAACCTAGTGTATTGATTCGTTTACTTTTGAGATTTACAAATGCTGGACATTTTTAAGTAGAATTTTAATGCTATTTCTATGTATATTTTGATATTTAACTCTTAACATCCTGTTGAGAATTTGAGAAGTCCAGAGCCCCATTCCTATAAGGATTTATCAAAAAATGCCTAAAAATGGCCTTATCATTTCAAGTTACCTGTTATTTCCCTTTAATATAAGACTTCAAAATATGTTTAATATTACATTTAAACAAAGGCTATTGTTTGGGGTAGATTAGGAAAACAAATGTGACTTCTGTCCGGGCGGAATGAGGTTGTATAGGATATTAAGAGTTTTAAACATCTTTGAATATAAATAAAATCTTCATAATTTTGCACAAAACACAAAAACCGGTGATATTTAATGTGTATGTATATTTACTTTGTCATTAATTGTTTTATTTTTGCAGTTTCATCTGGACATACATACATAGACACTAACTGCCCTTTTTATATATATATATATATATATATATTAATCTTTTTATTTTCATAAGAAGAATATAAATGAATAATTGTGTATTTATAAACAATAGGATAAGGAATGATAAGAAAGCCCATCTGTTTGATAAGAATTTATTCATTTTCCCACCAGAAACAGAATGTAACACATAGGTTATTTTTTTAACGTGAGAAACCATGTACCTTTGTGTGGGTGTATTTAAAAAAAAAAAAAAAAAAAAAAAAAAAAAAAGGAAAAGAAAAATTTCAGTTCTATTGGCATATTGTTGTAGTAGCTTATTTCTCTTGCTCCTTGAACTAACATTTATATTAATTGTTGTCAGGTAATTCTGTACAAAATGGCCTATTTCTTTATATTTTACTGGAAGTGGCATCCCAACATCGCCTGGGTAGTGGGGTGGGAAAAAAAACACCCAAAAAACTTGGTTTATTGATTTTACTTTTGAGATTTACAAATGCTGGATATTTTTAAGTAGAATTTCAATGCTATTTCTATGTATATTTTAATTAAAAAATTTTTTTGATCTTTGAATATAAATCAAGGAGTGAAGGATTGAATAAATCCAACAAAATGTGGTTGAGAGTAGAGGAAAATGTGGATATAACAACACAAACGACTATAGTTTTATGTTTAGAGAGTGGGTCAAATGTGTGAGGTCAAATAAAATTTCTCTTCAAAGTCAACTGAATGACCCCATAAAAATGAAAACACCATTTCCACACATACTAAGCCCTCCCGACTTTCTTCTCATTCCCCTAGACTACACACCAATAACCCATCCCCTTTCCTCTCCCTCCCCTACCCATTTACATTTTCACTATAAAAGCAGAATGTACAAGCACTTAAATCAAGAAATTCTGAGGAAGCTTCAACCAATAATGAGGCAAAATATCAATTGAATATAGTCGTTTGTGTTGTTATATCCACATTTTCCTCTACTCTCAAGCACACACACACATATATACATATATATATATATATATATATATATATATATATATATATATATATATATATAATAAATGGAAATAAATCCGACATTGATTGAAAAGAGATAGAGAAACAAATACTATTAACATTTGTTTTTCTATCTCTTTTCAATCATATATATATATATATATGTCTGTGTTTGTGTGTGTATTGAGCAGTCTTCTAATATGTCTGCAGGATAACCTAGTACTATGCATCCACATCGTATACCAACATTAACAATTCCTATTTATTACGGTCAAGTCATGCTGAAAGCATTTGTTCCCTATGATATGACCAAAGTTAAGCAGCAATGAACCTGTTCAATACTTAATTGGGTGACCACTTAAGCAACAGGGGTTACTGTAAGAAACTGAATATCAAAAATGACTTGATTCAGCATTAAATGACCAGAAAAGAGTTGATATGCTGTAACGCAAAAAAACCCAGCTATTTGTGCAATAGGGAGGTGCTGCTTGTGAACAGATCTCGAGAAACCAGATCTGGATCAAAGATTTATTGACTTAATGTAATAGCAGTAATTTGTTATTTGCATGGATGAAGTAATAAAGCCATAAGATGAAAATTATGTTATCATAGGGTTGCAAGAGGTAGAAACATTGTAATAATGAGTAAGTTACTGTACCTACATGATACTTAGCTGATTTAGTTTTTTTTTAACCATGTGTCCAGTGGCTTCACAATATTAATATCAGCGTGATCCTAGGGAGCTATCCCCCCAGGCAACACCTGTTCCCTTGATTTAAAGGGTCAAGGCTGGGTTTATTGCCCAGTGCCTCAGGTGCCTCAAAAGAGGAATGCCAAGGAGATTCATGCTATTTTTTTAACACTAGCCACATGCAAACTTCAGTTTGACTTATGTTCGACTGACATGGTCAGATGTCAGTAAATACTTATTGAACCTACATTAGCTTATATAAAAACTTTCAAGAGGGTGGGCATTTAAAAGATTTCTTAGCGCACCAAATCATCTTGCACTGGTCCTGTCTAGGCTAACTTCATCTGTCCTATAATGATCCTTGTGTTTGACTGACATGGCGGGATATCAGTAAATATTTTATTGTACCTACATTAGCTTATATAAAAACTTTCAAGAGGGCGGGCATCTAAATACTTTTTTTTAGGGCACCATATCATCTTGGACTGGCCCTGTCTAGGCTAACTTCATTTGTCCTATGTTTCACACAAGGACATAAAAAAAAAAGAATCATTATCAATTTCCTCTCAAGCTTTAATCTGGTAACTCAACTACTTGTGTGTCCTGATATTGTTATCATGTGACATAGTATTCATTTTACAGGCTCCATTCAGATGTGTATTATTCAATGAAATTTATACGAAAGATGGCAACATAAAACTAGTAGCTAATATATCAAACAGATTGGTTCATTCCAGCAATTCAAATTAGAAATCCACTAGAACTGGATGAGTGGTGGTGGCGTGAATGCCATTCTGTATATCTCAAATTGATGAAAGGAACCAATCCAGTTAGTGTATTAGCTACCATTTTTGTTGTTGTGATTTTGGTTTGTTAAAAAAGCAAAAAAAAAAAAATCATTTTCTTCCCTAATGGATTATCTATCTTAAAGAGACTGGAAAATGGATTGTCTGAAACGTTGCGGTAACAACATTGGAAGGGGCTAAATTGTCCAAACCAGAGCTTTCCAAACATACAGCAATGACAATGCATAATCAAATAATACATTTACTTACAAGCTTAAAAGCTGCCCTATTGAATGGCAAATAAACTAGTATATATATATATATATATATATATAGCTCAGTCCGTAGAGCTTTCGGCTAGAAACCACAAGGTTCCTAGTTAAATACCGGTAAAGTAAGGGGATGATGGTAGGTGTGGCGCTCCACCTCAGACGCCAAAACAATCTCCTTGGTCTATTGAAAAGGGGATAGACTCCCTCGCTGACTGGTTGATACCGACTTTAGGCTGCCCCAACGACTTTTTTACTATATATATATATATATATATATATATATATATATATATATATATATATATATATATATATGTAATAAAAATTGTTATTGTACAAAAAAAAGTGTTTAGGATCACCGAAAACAATCACAGTAATTAAAACTTGGGAATTCAAAATTTCAGGATTATGGGTTCAGATTTGGTCCAGAATGTTTTTAATTTACTCATGGAGTCTGTCTGATTCCACAGTGGTATGATATGTTGAGCTACGGCCTCTAGGAGTAAAGTTGAAAAAATTTGACACAAAATAACAATACTTGCAATGGGAGAGTTCCCGTGGCATAATGGATAATGTACTTGACTGTGAGTTTGAACTCCAGTTGCACTATCATGTTCAGTTTTGGATTAATACCCTTGGGAAAGGTATGAACCCCATCATTCCCCTCTCCCAGCTATGGGTTAAATAGTACCATTACTGTTCTTCTACAAGGATTCCTTTGGCAATGAATAACACCTGAAAATTGATATGCCATTAAATAAAGAAACCAAGCCAATACTTGCAAATGTATTTTGTTATTGTATAAATTGAAAGAAAATTATTGTAATGGTCAACCAAAAAGATTAAAAACAAATAAAATGCTCTTTGATACTTTATTTTCTTTTACTTGTTTTCGTTATTAATGTATTCTTTCTATTTGCTGTTTTAGATATGAGGACACATCTTCAGGACAACTTTGTACCAGCCCTGCATATCATGTGTGAGTATTTACTGATATTTTTTTCTTCACTGCCTATTTTCTAACCAATCAACTTTTTAGTTCACTGGGTCATGTAATTTAATACAGACCCTGTCTTCTTGGACTCACAAGGAAAATATATTAATGATGTTTGCACTGAATTTCTTTTCAGGTCTCTCTCTCTTTTTTTTTTTTTTGTCCAGATCATAGGACTTCAACATATCAAGAATTATAAAAAAAAAAATTAAAAAAACCAAAAAAAAAATCAAATATATAATAAAACTGTTATAAACCAAAATATTAAGAACAACAAAATATAATAGAAAACAGTTAAATGTATTTTTAAACTCAACAGCATTTGTTTTTATTTCTCACCAACCATGGTACAGGAGGATTTATATGGAGGGACATTTACTGTGCACATGTGTCATCTTTGTGTGTGCCTCCTTCCTAGTTGCTGCCTCCATGGTACAGGAGGATTTATATGGTGGGACATTTAGCATTTACACGTGTCATCTTGTGTGTGCCTCCTTCCTGGTTGCTGCCTGTGCTCTTTCTCCCATTGCCTGATACTATAGAGTGTGTAATGGCAAACATTGATGACTAAAAAAATAAAAAAAATATTAAAAATTGAACTTAAAAAAAAATTAATTATTTATCTTTTTTTTTTTTTTGACAGATTTATCCTTGATATTTATTGCCATTATATTAATTTTTCTTCTGAGTAATTTGACATTTGTGATAAATAAGTAAATAACGATTTACCACCTTTTTAATATCACTTGTTTAAGAAAAAGAAAAAAAAAAGAAATTTATCACTTTGATAATAACCAAGTTATACTGAACATTTGTGAATTTATAAAGAAAATGATTTGGAAAAGAACTGTAAAATATCTGGTGATACCAACTTTAGGCCATCCCCTTGACGACTTTACTTACTATTCTGGTATAGTTGGATTAACTACTTATGCTACTACATTGAAAACGTGATAGTAACTTTGTGATGAGTGTGTATATATATATATATATATATATATATATATATATATATATATTATTGTACGGCCAGTTAGGTGTTGGTAGAGCCTCTACCTATTAACCACAAGGTTCTAGGTTCGATACCCTCTCTTGCCAACTCAGTACATGAGTAGCACATCTTTGATTCAATGGGGGAAAAATGAGTTAGGTTGAGCTCTCATGAAGGAAATCTTGCTGTCAGCTGCTGATTACGCTTAAATTGCAAAGCTTTCCTTAAAAATAAAACGGATTGAGGTCTTTCTGGCAGCCTTTACATATGTATGTATTTATCAGTAAAAATTCTCTCCTCCTTGTGGGTGTGCTGATAGCCCAGTGTCACGTTCTGATCACGGCTGGAGGTAGCTGCTAAGTCTAGCCATACTGAAGAGACATAATACTTTAAAACAGGACTTTATATGATGATGATGATGATGATTGCTCCATATTCACAGGTGTTTGCTGTCACTTGATTCTCCAGCATCGTCTGGATTGATATCTTCTCTTTCACTGTCTTCTCAGAAATTTTCTAGCAGTGATATATATATTATATATATATATATATATATATATATATATTATATATTTTTTTTATTTTATTTTTATTTTTTTTTTTTTTTTTTGCAAACCTTGAGCCAGAGATGAGGTGTCTCATCATTTTGGTGTAATGGTTAGCAAACTAGTTTTGTAGATCCATTACTACTGAATAGCGAGTTCAAGCCTCATCAGATGCTCCATACTTGCGACCTTGTCACATCCTGTTTGTGGCGGATGGGTTGGGTAAATACCTACATAGTGGAAAAGTTGGTGGAGTGGCCTATTGCCGGTATCACTCAAACAGCAAAGGAGTCTATTCCCTTTTCACTTGAGAGAATTCAGGTGTATCTGTGCTGTCAGCCTTTTATGAAATTGATGTGTGATTTATGTGCAATTTAAAGAATTATTCTTTATTTTCTATGGATGATACGGAGGTGCATAGTGTAATGGTTAGTTGTAGAAAATGGACTTGTCGACCCAAGTTCAAATTCTGGTCAAGGCTGTTTGCATTTCACATAGTGCTAATACCCTTGGGAAAAGTATGCATGCAACTACTCCCCCTCCACCTATGGGTAAATGGTAGGGCAGACTGGGCTATAACATTAGCTAGGTAACCAATCTAGGATAAGTATAACTCTGAATTCAAACCTGTTAAACTCTACTTAAGAAATTGACCTTGTGTCATATCATTGTGCGTCGGGTGGGGTTGATAAATATATATATATATGAGGATGATATCAAGTGTATCCTTGATATGATTCAATGAATGTTGAGAACTCAAATGTACATATAAAGATATGTGTGTATACAGAGTATTATAAATAAATGTATAGATACCTTGTATCTATATTTTAGATTATTTGTATTATTCTCCACATCTTTATTGTTATCTGTACAATGTCTGTACAGATAACAATAAAGATTAGTACAATAGTCCAAATAATACAAATTTATCATGCCACATCTAAAAAATTCAGAGAAATTATATCTATATGTCGAAATAAATTTATATCCAAAACAAGGTATCTATTCATTTTATATATATATATATATATATATATATATGTGTGTGTGAAGAGAGGAAGTAAATCCGACGGTATGTAATATATCAAGAAAAATGAAAAAACACAGGTTTAAATGGGTTAAGTGGTGAGTTTATTGGCCGATGCTGCAGTGTTTCAGAAATTTTTAAACAGACTGAATAAGAAGGATTACCACTCACTTTTTCTCATCATTCTGTGATATATAATTTCTTATCTTATGCCCTGAAGATGATCTATTTAATAGATTGAAACACTGCAGCGTCGGCCAATAAACTCACCACTTAACCCATTTAAACCTGTGTTTTTTCATTTTTCTTGATATATAATATATATATATATATATATATATATATATATATATATATATATATATATATATAGTCAAGAAATAATGCAAAAATGAACCAACAAATATTATAAAAAATGAATAGAATAATTGAAAATATATTTTCCGGGGGACCTCTCCCAAATGAAAATGATAATAATAACTTTTGAGAGAGGTCATTAATAGAAAATAAAATTTTCACATTATATGGGACTCTTTATCAAAGCATTGAATTAATTTTTGCATTATTTCCTAACTTAAATAATTTAGAAGCGTACGCAAAGACTCGTGTGTGTGTGTGTGTGTGAATGAATGATTTCACAGCAATTTAGATTACTTATATTTAGGTGTAATATAGTTGTCGTTACCCAATCCACAACCCACTTACAAGCAACCATTGTTGAATTTGAACAAATGTACAAGTTTCAATTCTATTTAAAGAAATGCTTGAGGAAATTGCTAGTACCAATGGGATTTAAACATTTGTGTATTTTGATGTCCAATTAATTAGTTTTAAACTGGCTGCATATACAGTTTCAATTCCTTTGCTTACTTTAAAAGTAAAATATAAAGGAAAAAGATGAATTTGAATTCTTGCTCACATTCATCAACTCTATGCGGTCACCGAATTCTGTGTAGAGGACTTGCTAAGAGTGATGGTCAATAGGGACAGGGGATGGATGAAAAAGAGAGATGGTCAAGGGAATCACAGTGGATCTTTCACCATTGTGATCCTACCGTAAACTGCTGGCAGTGGCTCTCGCAATGTGTCATTTGTTTACATTGAAAAATCACTACATTGAACACCCCTATTATCTTTTGTTTTATAGCTGATAGGGACTGATGGAAAAGAGATAGTAAAGGGGATCTCTCATCACTGTAATCCTACCATGCTGGCAACATCCCCTACCATCTTGTTTTATAGCTGATAGGGACTGATGGAAAAAGAGATAGTAAAGGGAATCATGGCTGATCTCTCATCACTGTAATCCTACCATCAACCGCTGGCAGTGGCTCTCGCACATGTCATTTGTTTACATTGAAAAATCGTGATCATCCCTACCATCTTTTGTTTTGTGAATCAACCCTGAGACTGGTACTTGATCCTTTTGCAATAGGGAAGTAGGTAAAAGAAAATTGGTACAGTCACGGTTGTAACTGAAATACAAACCCGAATGTCACAAAGTCTACTGCAGAATGACAGGATATATATAAGACTTCACAATGTCATTCAAATCAAGCAGTCAAGCAGAACTCAAGGAATGGAATCACCCAAATCACCCAAATTCATGAATGGGTCATTCTTGATTTCTATATATACCAACTGTCTTGGACACTGCTTAAGTTGTACTTAGTTAGCTGCTGTTATTCAAACCAACAGTAGACTTACTGACTTACTGACTTCAATAGGGAACTAGGTAAAAGAAAATTGGTACAGTCAATTTGGTAGGTAAAGTGTTCAGAAGAAAAAACCTG
>CM042154.1:73652290-73742290 GCA_023376005.1 Doryteuthis pealeii | reverse complement strand
CCCTTATGGCAAGCCCCAACCCTTTTTATCATATGGGTGCTAGAAGGTGGTGGCTGCGGGTCTACATGTCCTGGAAATGACGTTAAACTCTATCTGATGGTGAGGTTCCAGTTTTGGAGGTTTGGGGAATGTGGAGCACCCCTTCATCACCATTGCTCCCTGGTCCACTCTGACCCGGAGTGGTAGTACCTGTTAGGGTCCCATCTATGGGTTAAATAGAAAAATGTATTTATAAAAAAATTGTATTATCCATTAAGAATTGATTTATTTCAAAACTTTATCGGCATTAAATGACCCACTGAGGTTGATATGCCGTAAAACAAAACAAAACAAACACACAAAAGAGATCAGTTCACTGACTTTCCATGAACTATAGTTAACTTTTTTTTAAAGTCATTTTTGTGAATGATATCCTCTGTCTTTGAATTTGAATCATATGTGCATGCAGGCACACGCAAAAATACATATGCATTCATGCGAACACCGTGCAATGTTCTGTATCTATCATATGCATATACAAAGACCATGCAATTTTCTGCCTATCTATATCATATATATATATAAAACTTAAAACCATGCAATATTCTGCATCAGTCATATACATATATACCGTGCAATCTTATGTCTCTCATATATGTACATGCATAACTTAAATTCTTGCAATCTTTTATCTATTGTATAGATACATACATAAGACCATCCAACTTTCTGTCTATCTATATCATATACGTACCTATACATATATATATATATATATATATATATCTAGAAAAATGAAAAAAACACAGGTTTAAATGGGTTAAGTGGTGAGTTTATTGGCCGACGCTGCAGTGTTTCAATCTATTAATTAGATCATCTTCAGGGCATAAGATAAGAAATTATTTATCACAGAATAATGAGAAAACCGAGTGGTAATCCTTGTCATTCAGTCTGTTTAAAAAATTTCTGAAGATTGAAAAAAGGAGACGGTTTTGAAATATGACATCAAATATTCTATTTTATGGTGTGAGTATGTGGCACTGTAAGTGTGTGTATTGAAAGGAAACATTGTGCATTTTTTAGGTATGTGGTTGTGTGTGTGTGTGTGTATAAATTTTTTCTGTTGTGATAAACGACAGCGGAAGTGAAAACTCAAGGTTGTGTGTGTGTGTGTGTGTATTGGTAAAGGTAGGGGAGAGGTGATTATATTATATATATATATATATATATATATATATATATATATATAAATCATGCAATCTTTTGTCTATCTTTTATATATGTACATGCATAACTTAAAACTATGCAATCTATCTATCATATATGTACATACATACATAAAGACCGTGCAATCTTCTGTCTATCTGTATCATATACGTACCTAAATATATATATAACTTAACACCATGTAATGTTTTATATCTATCATATATATATAATATATATATTATATATATATATATATATATTGGGAGATTATGTGCTCAATTAAAGTCATACCTAATTTGTTAATTAATTATGATTAAATGAATTAGGCGTGCATATCGGTTTGAATGTAAAGCGTAAACAAATCGAGAAAATGTCAATCTCTGTATATACATTTCAGAGATTGACTTTTTCTCGATTTGTTTAAGCTTTACATTTAAACCGATATGCACGCCTAATTCATTTAATCATAATTAATTAACAAATTAGGTATGACTTTAGTTAAGCACATAATCTCCCCCAAATTGTCGGCTATCGCCATTTCAAACTCATTGTTTGTCCACTTCACATATATATATATATATATATATATTATATATATCATACCATACCATACCATGCAATCTTCTGTCTGTCTATCATATATGTATATGCATAACTTAAAACCATACAATCTTCTTTCATATACATACATAAAGGCCATACAATCTTCTGTTTATCTGTATCATATATGTACATACATACATAACTTAGGACCGTGCAATAGTATGTCATATATACATACATACATACCTTAAATATTATTATGATTATGAGAAACATTTCAAACATGTTTCCTCATGTTCGAGATATAACCATTTAAAAAAAAATTAATCTGGAGCTTTCTGTATTTTAAAAGATACATAGTCACATACAGTGTAAATGTTACTTGTGCAATTCTGTTGGCAAGGAATTCTAAATAAAAATAAAAATAACTCTATTTTACAATATATATATATATATATATATATATATATATATATATATATATATAATCTGTTTTAATGTTAGAGGAAAATTTTAGTTTAAATTACTGAGCTTTGTTTTGTGGATGAATGAATTATATTTTTCCACTTTGTGAATTTCACAAAAATCCAAATAAGTATTAAGACTGCTCTTCCTTGAGAGTTCTACGTTAGTGGAAAAATGTTTGTATGTGCATATATAAAGTTTTTAAAGCATTTTTTAGTTATCTTATCTACAAATATAAGCAACTTTTAATTGCATAAATGTACTTAGCTACAAGTAGGTAAGTGTTGAGAATTTTAAGTAAATCAGATTATTCAAGTAGTTGATTCAGGTCCAAACTTTTATATTGTCTACCTTTTTAGAGAATCTTGTTGAAAACAATATAATAACATCACACATTAAGAGATGCTGATAGGTACGTGTCCTTCATCCCTGGCGCACAAAAATCTAAAAGATGCAGTTAAATTGTATCCATGCATCCCAGTGTTTTTCTTTTTTCTTCCCTCTCTATTTCAAGCTAACTGTAAATACATTTCAATAGTTTCTTTGAAATGAATTACACAGGATAGGTTACTAGGTAGGAGTTAGATGGCTTTAGTTGGGACCCATAAGGAAAATTATTTTTTGCTGTGGTGGACACCACACCTACTGTTAGCTCCCATATATTGGTTTACTGTACAGATCAGATTACCCAAGCTGTGCTATTCATGTGCTGAGTTGCCAAGGACCAGTATCAAATCCGAAACCTTGGAATTCCTTGGTGAATGCTTTATCAACTGAGTTAAATTGTATTTTACCTAATGCTATATATTTGTTTTTTTATTATTTTTCCTTGTGAAAAGACATTCCTGTAACTCTACACCTACTGTTAGCTCTCAGATGCTGCTTTACTGCACAGCTCAGATTACCAAAACTGTGCTACTCATGTGCTGCATTGGCAAGAATTGATATCTAACTTGGAACCTTGTGATTCCTTGGTGGATGTTCTATCAACTGAGCTAAATTGGACTGTGCCCAATGCTATACATGTGTTAGTTATTATTTAATGTCTGTGCTATTCAACCAAATATGTCTGAATGAAGAAATGATGCATTACTTCCTATATATATATATATAGTGGATAATATGGAGCCTATATTTCTAAGAAGATAGTGCTCCATATCATTGATAAAGTGTTTATATTTGAGTTAAGGTAGTGTGGACATGGAGTCAACACCTGGTTACAGTTTCTTGCCTATGCGATCTTCAGACCAATATTGCATAGGCGAGAAACTGTCAGTAACCAGGTGTTGACTCCCTGTCCATGCTACCTTAACTCAAAATATATATATAATATAATACATATATATATATATTAGGCTGTGTTTATTTTTGCTTAGTTTCAATGCTTTAGAGTTTGGTTGTAAATGATACTTAATAATAACCATTTTTACTGGTATAATGTTCCAATAGAAATATTAGAATATACTGGTATCTTTGATTTAGAAGAAAATTAACTTTTTATTTAAAAAAAAAAAAAAAAAAAGTTGATGGAGGGCGGTGTGTTCCTATTTCTGGGTGACAGTGTATTTGTATTATATTTTCATTCTACTATTTATTTGAATAGAAAATTAATATGAGACTTTGTATCGGTCTTCATACTGAAGACATTTTAGGCTAATGCATATTTGTGATAATGCAAATAATTTGTAAAAGAAAGTGTTTTCTTGATATGTTTCAGAAACAGAAAAATTGTACAAATTTAGTATCTACCCCCCCCCCGTTTTTTTCTTTTCTTTTTTTTTTTTTTTTTTTTGTCTTCTTTAAACTAACCTACCTCCTCCTGTTCTTTATAAAATGACATTTCCACTGCTATGATAATATTATTGATTTTATGCTTCCTGTCATTTTAGTCTATGGTTAGAGTGTTGGTATGCTGCTGCCTTCATATTCCTTTCCCCTCCCCTCCAATTTCTGCTGCTACCAACACCACCACCCCCATCTGCATCAGTGTATTACATTCACTGCCTTTTGCAACCATTGCCACCACCACATCATCTCGATTAACACTTAATGTCATCACTACCAATACCATCATTATAACATAACTGTTTTTTTATCACCAACATTACCACTAGCATTGTTATTGTTACAATACTACCATCATCTCTATAATGCCACTATTACAGTTATAACTATATCTACACTTGTGATTTTATCATCATTATCACTGCTAACATCCACATTATCATTATCACTGCTAACATCCACATTATCATTATCACTGCTAACATCCACATTATCATTGCTAACATTCACATTATCACTGCTAACATCCGCATTATCATTATCAACATCCGCATTATCATTATTACTGCTAACATCCGCATTATCATTATCACTACTAACATCCGCATTGTCATTATCACTACTAACATCCGCATTATCATTATCACTACTAACATCCGCATTATCATTATCACTGCTAACATCCGCATTATCACTATCACTGCTAGCATTTATATTATCATTATCACTGCTAGCATTTATATTATCATTACTACTACTACTATTAACTTTGTTGTTAACATTATAATTATCATAATCTTGACCAGCGTTTCTATCATCTTCATCAGCATTATTATATAAGGGGTTGGTTTAGCTCAGTTGGTAGAGCATCCACCTAGGAACCACAAGGTTCCTGGTTTGATACTGGCTCCTGCCAACTCAGTGCATGAGTAGAACAGGGATCTTTGCAGTAAAGTGAGGAGCCGACGTTAGGTGTAGCTCTCCATCTCAAAAGCAAACCAAACTCCTTAGTCTAGTGCTAGTGAAAAGGGAATAAACTCTTTTGCTCTCTGGCTGATACTGACATTAGGCCACTCTGACGACTTTTTTTTACACACACACACACACACATATTTATATATAAAATCATTGTTTACATGTTGCCGGCAATTATTGTCCTCACATGGCAATTATCACTATCACTTTTATATTATTTAGATTTTTTTACTGTTGTCCTCATTTATTTAATATACACAACGTTTTTGCCAATGTGCCCTTTGGCCTACTTCAGGGGTTTCTTGTCGAAATCAGGAGCCTTCACGGAACTTTGAACTGAACCCTTTATTCAATCTGTTGAGGTGAATTGTTTTCATTCCATTAACCATGACTGGGTACAAGTTTTAAGCAATATTAAGTGTTCTATGTTATTTTTCACCTGTAGTTAGCATTTAAACCTGCAACCTCTAGATAAATGTCACTTAGAACTGGGTTAACTCAACCCTCATATCCAATGTCCTGGGTATGATGTTAAACTGCATCTAGTGATGAAGTTCCAATTCTAGGGAGTGTGGAATACCCCTTCATTGTCATTACTCTCAGGTCCACTTTGACGTGGAGTGGTAGTACCTGTTAGGGTCCCATCTATGGGTTAAATAGATAAAAAATGAGGTTTTTAAAAATTTGTATATCCAACAAGAATGAATAAAACAAACATCTTTGGCATTGAATAATCAAACAAAGGTTGACATATTGTAAAATCCAACTAACCAATCAACCATACAAGGAGTGTCATAAAAGTATCGAGATTGAAGCTGTATTTGCCAAGATAGAAATGAATAATGAATGGAACGTCAATTTTTTTTTCAGAATACAAGGTGTCATAAAAGTGCTGAGTTTGGAGCTGTATTTACCAAGATAGAAATGAATAATGAATGGAACGTCAATTTTTTTTTCAGAATACAAGGTGTCATAAACGTGCTGAGTTTGGAGCTGTATTTACCAAGATAGAAATGAACAATGAATGGAACGTCAATTTTTTTCAGAATACAAGGTGTGTCATAAAAGTGCTAATTTTGGAGCTGTATTTACCAAGATAGAAATGAAAAATGAATGGAACATCAATTTTTTTCAGAATACAAGGTGTGTCATAAAAGTGCTGATTTTGGAGCTGTATTTACCAAGATAGAAATGAACAATGAATGGAATGTTAATTTTTTTCAGAATACAAGGTGTGTCAAAAAATACAAAAAAAAAAAACTTGATACTTTTTTGACACATCTTGTATATCCGTTGCACCATGTGCGTATAACAATAAAGCTGAGGAACCAAAAATCTTAATTCGGCATTAAATGACCTGAAAACGATTGATATGCTGTAATTTAAAAAACAAACAAAAAAACAAAAACTCCAGATGATTGTCACTTAGAACTGTATTAACTCAACTCTTATATCTGTTGCACCATGTGTATAAGAATAAAGATGAGGACAACATTTCAAAAAATCTAAGTATAACTAAAGCCTCATCTGACAAATTCCGACAAATACCAGCCCTTCTGTTGCATCCTTTTGCACGCTACTAGGAATAGCAGTAATCAGTTAATATATCTTACTGACCAGCTAAGTCTGAGAGAAGCTTCCTCTATGTTAACTTACACCTTCTTATTGAAGAATTTGTTGAGGAAGAAGCAGAGGAGAGTGGTTAGCAGTCTTTTCTGCCTCACACAATCCTAACTTGTTGGAAAAATCAATGCCAATTAAGAATTCCTTTATAAACGACAGCTGTCATTGATCTTTGCTTAAACAAATTAGAAATATCTCTCGATTTCTTCTCACCTTCCCAATCCTTCATATCATTCACACCTTTTTATTTTTATTTATTTTTATTTTTATTTAAAGAAAAATTCATGATTATCATTTCTATTGCTTATTTCTTTCTTATCATGTACATCAATTGATAGAGTAAAGAATCAAAAAACACTAACAATCAATGTATATATATATATATCATGTAATGCAATTATAGTTAGTAGTATTGTATCATATTGACTAATATTTAACTTAGGTGTAAAATCTATGTGTATGCATATATGAGATATTGCTTGGTCAACATTTGAAAAATCATTACTACTGGATACTTTCTGCTTTTGATTAAAAAGTAATCTATAAATATAATAAAGTGCAGTTGTGTGTATGTATGTATGTATGTATGTCCGGAGGAAACTATGAAAATAAAACAATTAACGACCAAGTAAATATATATATATATATAATGTGTGAGGAAGAATGAATAAAGAAAAGAAAGAATAGAATGGATAATAAAAGATGAATTTAATCAATATCACTTACACATGTGTTTCGGTCAGTTCATCTGTGTGAAAATATTTCGCACACAGAGAAGATTCGACCTTCATCAGAGTGAAATTTTATTTTGAATGAAAAAATTTGTTGGGGAACAACGGAGAATTTTTTTTGAAATCTTTTATTATCCATTCTATTCTTTCTTTTCTTTATTCATTCTTCCTTATATTGTTGGATTCATTTCCAATTTCCATTTTTTACATATATATAATATACCTTCATCTCATTCACACTTTTTTTTTTTCTTAGAAAAATTTGTGATTATCATTTCTGTGTCACATCCTGCTCATGTGGAGGGTTTTGGTAATATATATAGGGTTATTGAAAAGTAACTCCCTATTTTAACTATTTAGTTCCTGGGAAGATCAGTTGATATGATTCCCGATCAGCTTATAATTGAAGAAGGATTTATTGCTTGATTTATACTGGTATTTACTGCACACCCCACGCGTGTGGGTCAGGCACAAGACCCTATTAATGTGGGACCACCCAGGAGCTGAGACCCATGAGATGATGGGTGCAAAATATGCGTTGATCCCTCAAGGAGAGCACCTCAGGCACTGGGCAATAAACCCAGCTCTGCCCCTTTAGATCAAGGGGGTAGGTATTGCCTGGGGGGGATGGCCCCCTAGGATCAACTTTGTTTCTATTTCATTTAGTGTTTGTTATCCAGAATAAATGCAACCACACAAACACTCTTAAATGGACATGGTGACCAGAGTTCAAATCCTGGATGAGCCTGTTTACATTTCACATAGTGCTATTACACTTGGGAAAGATATACCTACAACTACTCGCTCTCCAGCTATGGGTAAATAGTAGGGCAGACTAGGCTGATTAACCTTGGTTAGGTAACTAGTCTCAGAAAAGTTAAACTCTGAATTCAAACCTGTTAAACTCAGCTTAAGAAATTGACCTTGTGTCACATCCTACTCATGTAGAGGGGTTAGTAAATAAATATATATATGTATATATACACACACCTACAACTATTCTCCTTCCATCTATGGGTAAATAGTAGTACAGTCTGGGTCCTTTAACCCTGTTATGGCAACCAGACAAGAAGGAGTATTTATTTCATTTTATAGTAGTGAAACATCTAAACTAGTTCGCATAGTGTCAAATTGTCTATAAGTAAAATCAGCAGAGTGGTCTATTCACTGTATCAGACGGACAGTGAGGGAGTATGTCCCCTTTTCCCTAGTACTAAACCAGGGAGATTGTTTTTGCATCTGAATTGGAGCACCAAACCTACCGTCTGTTCCACACCTTTACCGCACAGATCAGATTACCCAAGGTGTGCTACTCATGTGCTGAGTTGGTGAGGGCTGGTATCAAACACTGAACCTTGTTGTTCTTAAGCGGAGGCTCTACCAACTGAACTAAACCAGCCCTGAAATTGTGTATAGTATTGTTATATTTTCTAAAAAATAGGGAATTATTATCATCTATATATTAATATTCGTGTTTCTTAATTGTACGATCGTTATCATTTTGCATCACCTTCTAGTTAAAAATGAGACCGTCCTAATCATCCAAGATGAAATTAAAAAATGTAAATCCTGATTATATGGTGTTTCTTATCCGGCAAATTCTTATTTCTTATGAGTGTCGTCATCTCAGCTAGATGATAGATCATTCCATTTTTTATTATAAAGAAAAACGGAAGGGAAAGTATATGCTACTCAGAAAAATATAAGAAAGAAGAGAGTAGGGAAAAGATAGAAGGTGAGCATGTGGAAGTGATAATGCTAATCTGTTTCTATCAAACATAATGTAAAGAAGGAGAGAAAGAAAAAAAAGTGAGAGAGAGAGTTAAATCAATATTATTATACTTTTTTACATATCGAACTAATTAAAAAATTCAAAAAACGGGTAATCGTCTGAAGATGACTTATTTTAAGGTAATTAAGATAATAAATATAGAAAAACACCTTAAAAACAAGGCCCGAGGTTACAGTGGTCTGAATGTTGTAAACAAAATAAAGAAGAGGACAACAGTTTGAAATATAATTATTCATATCAAGCCTCATCTCATAAATACACATAAAACTATACATTTTGCAATAGTTCTTAAGTAAACATATAAAACGTAATGATTAAATTATGATACTGTGGTATATCCACAGGTCCTACTAGTCATCACCATTATTATTATTATTATTATTATTATTATGAGGAAAAGCAACCTGTTCTTTACAGATCCACTCCACATTCCTCCAGCAGTCCACACAGGTTGACACACTTTGTGATGTCTGTTTGTCTTTCTTGTGTAAAATTTCTATCAATCTAGACTATTATTTGTATTAACTTTTCTAGTATTGGTCGTTCCACATACTGTTGTTATGAGCTTTGTGTGTGTGTGTGTGTGTGTGTGTGTGAGAGAGAGAGAGAGCATAATGTAGGTTGATGAATTGTAGCTGGCAGTCAAACAGTTCAAATGTGTTAGACTGAGAGCAAAGTATTTCAAGTAGTCCACAGAATCCTACTTTACTTACACAGGTAATCGATAATTCACAGACGTTCAAAAAGTCTACAATGACAAAATGGAGAGTAATGCCTTTTTACGTCTCTCAATTATTTTAGCCCTGAAAAAAAACACACTGACATACAGACATACATACATACACACATACATACATACACACTCGTTTATTTTTTTCTTCTATTTGTGTATTTTTATTTTCATTTCTCTGTTCTCACCTTTCTCTCTCTCTCTCTCTCTCAGACATAGAAAGTCTCTCTCTCTCTCTCAGACATAGAAAGTCTCTCTCTCTCTCTCTCAGACATAGAAAGTCTCTCTCTCTCTCTCTCTCAGACATAGAAAGTCTCTCTCTCTCTCTCTCTCAGACATAGAAAGTCTCTCTCTCTCTCTCTCTCTCAGACATAGAAAGTCTTTCTCTCACCCTCTCAGACATAGAAAGTCTTTCTCTCTCTCTCTCTCTCTTCTCTCTCTCTCTCTCTTCTGTCTTTCTCTCTCTCTCTCTCTCATTCTGTCTTTCTCTCTCTCTCTCTTCTCTCTCTCTCATTCTGTCTTTCTCTCTCTCTCTCTCTCTCTCTCTCTCTCTCTCTCTCTCTCTCTCTCTCTCTCTCTCTCTTCTCTCTTCTCTCTCTCTCTCTCTCTCTCATTCTGTCTTTCTCTCTCTCTCTCTCTCTCTCTCTCTCTCTCTCTCTCTCTCATTCTGTCTCTCTCTCTTTCTCTCTCTCATTCTGACTCTCTCTCTCTCATTCTGACTCTCTCTCTCATTCTGACTCTCTCTCTCTCTCTCTCATTCTGACTCTTCTCTCTCTCATTCTGACTCTCTCTCTCTCTCATTCTGACTCTCTCTCTCTCTCTCATTCTGATCTCTGACTCTCTCTCTCTCTCTCTCTCATTCTGACTCTCTCTCTCTCTATATATATCTATCTATCTATCTATATATATATATATATATATATATATATATATATATAAATATATATAATCTCTCTCTCTCGCTCTCTCTCTCTCTCTCTCTCTCTCATTGTCTTTCTCTTCCTCTGTCTTTTTCTCTCTCACTCTCTATGACTTTCTCATCCCCATCTCTCTCTGTCTCTTTGTTTTTTTGATCTTTCTTGACTTATTCTCACTCTCTGTTGTCTTCTTGATCTCTTTGATGTAGCCATTTTTTTTTTTTTTTTTTTTTTTTTTTTTTTCATATTCTTACTCCACTGAACATGCAGCCTCACTGTCTTCCTCTCTTGCTACACACACATACCGTCCTTCCCTCTCTTGCCCTCAATATTCTTTAAGGCTCACATGCTTCCCCCCCCCTACTTATTCCACCATGCATTTCTTCTATGCATGTGTATTCTCACTTTCTCTCCCTCTTATGCATGCACACATACTTTTGTGCTCTACCATACATGATCATAGTCTTTTCTTGACACATGCACATACTCTTTTCTGTGTGCGTGCGTGTGTGTGTGTGTGTGTACGTGTGTGCGTGTGTGTGTATGACATGTCTTCCTTACTCTATTGTAAAATAATTACTCTCTCACTCTTCACTGCACGCACTCATTTTCTTGAATGTGCTCTTTTTTCATCTTTCACATTCTTTGAAAGTCTTTTCTGGAACGTGTGAGGCTGTACATTTTAAAACTTTGTAAATAAGACTGTTATTGTTGTTTTCCTCTATTAGTACATTTTTTTTTAAAATTAAATGAAAAATGAGTGCAGCTCTCTCTCTCTCAAAAAAAAAACAACAAAAAATCTATTTCTCTTAATTTTTAAGATGAAACTTGATAATTTGGATTATTTGGATTATTCTGACTATTGTCATCTATATAGAGATGTGGACAATAGTCCGAATAATCCAAATAATGCAAAAAAAAAAGTTGTAAATATAATTAGTAAAAAGAAAACAAAAATACTTAATTGAGAACTTGTGATAAATCCAATAGGCTAGATACCCCCCCAAAAAAAAATAGGTAAAAAATATTTTGGATGGGGTCGTGACATAGATAATAATGTGTAAGTATGAAATAATAGTAACCAAGTTCAAACTCCAGTCATGCTATTATGTTTTACTCTCGGACTAATCCTCTTGGAAAGGGTATGAACTCCCTCATACCCTCAGTGATGGATTAAATAGTACCACTTCTGTTGTACTACAAGTATGGCTTTGGTATTACATAACCAATGACGGTTGATATTCATTCCTTTAAGCAAAGAAACCAAACCAAACGAATCAGGTTATAAAATGTGGCTAAAACTGGGAGTCCAATAACATTAGCTGTTTGTCACCTGGTAAAACTATTCCTTACTTAAAAGCTGCTTGACTAGACGCATTGCATTTTGGGGTCATTACTCAGCCCCACCCAGGTAATCAATTACATTTGATTAGAACGTTATGAATTACCCTAGTCAACCTGTTAGATGTGTGAGACTACTTAGTGTGCATATCTGGCAAGCTGTGAATTGTCAGTATATCTAAAAGGCAATATTATTAAGTGAAGCCTTCTAACTGGAAGGTTGATTTTTTTTTTTTTTCTTGTCCAAGAAAATTATTGAGGCTATATTTCTCTGTATTTGTGTGTCTTAACTTCCGTACGTTTGGTTGAATAGCTATATGTTGTCAATTTGCATTTTTAATATTTTTTAAATATCTATTCATATTATCTATAACAAAACAACTTTAAGATAAAGATTTTATTGGACATTATGGAGAATTTGTCACACAACCTGATATGTAGACACACTTCTGCTGTAAAAAAAATTGTCTAGTGGTCATGGATAAAAAAAGTAGTTGTCAGGGGGTGGCTTCTCCACCATTTTTATGTGGGCCCACACACAAGCCAAGACACATGGGTGGTAGGTGCAAAAAATGCATTGATCCCATCAGCATTCCCCTCGGGGTGGGGGGCACTTCAGGCACTGGGCAATAAACTCAGCCCTGCCCTTTTAAATTAAGGGGCATGAGTTGCTTGGAGGGATAGCCCCCTGGGATCAACGCTATTAATTATTTCAACGGTCCAGGGTTGAAGACACAGCACATAGGACCCGAAAATCCTACATCCTTGTAAGTACATTAGTACATTAGACAGTATGTATTTACCTAACCCCTCCACCATGGAAAGGATCTGACACAAGGTCAATTTTTTAAAGTAAAGTTTGATTTCAGTGTTTTAAAGTAAAGGTGGTTTGAATTTAAGGTTTTCCTTCTAAAATGGTATATCAAACTTAATGGGCTATTTAATGCTAAGGCCATCCTTGTAGATGAAGAGTAAGTAAAGTCGTCAGAGTGGCCTAAAGTTGATATCAGCCAGACAGCGAGGGAGTCTATCCCCTTTTCACTAGCGCTAAACCAAGGAGATTGTCTTAGTGTCTGAGGTGGAGCGCCACACCTACCATCAGCTCCTCACATTACTGCACAGATCTCTGTGCTACTCATACGCTGAGTTGGCGAGGGCCGGTATCGAATCAGGAGCCTTGTGGTTCCTAGCCGAACACTCTACTGACTGAGCAAAAGAAATAAATAAAAAAAACACTTGTATAATCATCACTTAAAGGCCACCTTAGTTGGAAATTAGGCTCAGTGTAGAGTCCCATTCTATTTGTAGATAAATAAAGGGAAGTACTCTATGATTATCATTTGTTATCTCCCTTGAGAAATTATAGTATTATAGTACACACTGACTCAAAACATTATTATTATGTTGATTTTACACAGGTTCTTCCGCAGCAACCTACAGTTAATTCGTATAAACTCTGTTACAAAGTATGTAGGTCTACAGCAGGCCTGAGAAGTCATATGAGAGTGCACATTAGAACAACCAAAGTTTAGACTATCACAACCAGAAACCTGTGTGCCAGACTAAGAAAACTTTAGTCTATAACTACAAGATGAATATAATTAGAATTAAGATTATTATCATTATTATCATATTACAAATTGGATAGAAAATTGCTTTATTCACATTTTGCTGGTTAGAAGGATCATCTGGGGCTTTTAGTACACAATGGAGACGGTGCACTATTGTTTATAAGTATGTATGAGTAGATAAAAAAGTTTAAAAGTGTTCAGATAAGCATGACAAAGAGGGAGCAAGATGTCCATCAACCTCCACCACTGATGAGAAGATCCAGCGAGCTTGAAAGATGGTAATGGTGAACTGGTGAGTTATCTTCAATAAGGTAGCTTGTTCTCAGCAGATTAGTCATGGTTCACATCTTCCATGATGAGCTCAGCTCCCATAAAATAAAAGTGGTAAAAAATTTTTCAATCTCCCATGTATTGTTCTAGATTAAGTAGAATGAAAGTTAATTTGGACCATATGGCCTTTAGGCACCCCTTTTGCGATCTCGTTTCTGTAGAAGTTATCCTCCAGATATAGAAACAATATGATACTCACCGTCGCAGTGGGGTTCTAACTACCATTGAGTTAGTAGACGAAAACAACAGGCAAGCTGTAACTTAAATACAGTCCTTGCATGCTGCTGGCATAATGCAAAGTGATGGCTGAAGAGTGGGTACTTATCCATGTTCTTACTCACCCTGAAATCCAACAGCCAATCAGAACTCAGGAAATGAACTTGCCTGAGTTCATAATGGAACAATCCAAAGCTCCGTATAAGCCATCTACCAAACTCTAGTTTTAGTCTTGCATTCATCTTGTAACAGAGTTGAATACTTTACACAAAATCCAACAGTTTCATAAGGACACTTTTTTCATTTACACCGTCAAAATCTGGTTCTTTGTTAAGGGTTAGGGTTAGGGGTTAGTTTTATAATTAAAAAAAAAAAACTCTAAAAATCATCTGTTAACAAAGAAACGGATTTTGATGGTGTAAATGAAAAAAAAAAAGTCCTTATGAAACGAGATCGCAAAAGGGGTGCCTAAAGGTCATATGGTCCGTTAATTCTAAAATCAAATTCTTAAGGAAAAATGGCTCTGTAATTTTATAACTGGTCACTGTCAACAGAAAGACTTGATAAATCATATGAGAATTGTCAGCTTAAAATATACTGAATTGCTAAAAAAAAAAAAAAATCTACGAGTTGGCTACATTCCTGGCATAGTTTTTCTCTAGCTAAAATAGGTATCTTATATCAGTAGACAAAATGATATGATCATAATTGATAAATTGGAGTATTTGAAATAAACTTGTAAGCTTGAATGAAAATTGTATATCTATTAGATCGCCTTTTTTATGTGTGTGTATTGACAGGAACAAACATACTTAATTGAGATCTTGTGATAAACCCAATTTTTAAATCTCTCTGATGGTGCAGTTCAAATTCTGGTGCTCTGGGGAATGTGGAGTACCCCTTCATAACCATTACTCCCAGGTCCACTCTGACCTGGAGTGGTAGTACCTGTTAACTCTTAAAATCCTGTTGAGAATTTTCTAAGTTCAGAGCCCCATTCCTATAAGGATTTATCAATAAATGGCTAAAAATGGCCTTTCTGTCTAAAGTTACCAGTTATTTCCCATAAATCAATGACTGCTAAATATGTTTAATATTACATTTAAACAAAAGCTATTGTTTGGGGTAGATTAGGAAAACGAATGTGACTTCTGGACGGATGGAATGAGGCAGTATAGGACATTAAGAGTAAAATGAGTTTAAAAAAATGTGTTAATGGTTGACATGCTGTAAAATCCAACCAACCAACCATAACTGAGATAATAACATGATCTACTTCAGAGGATAAACTTTAATGATAGAAACCAAAAAGAAAAATCACTTTACTTTTTGAGTTTGCAAAACACCAAGTCTCCTGAAACACACTATTCTTTATAACTAGCTCCCAACAGCTAGACCTCAACTTAAAAAAACAAAAAAAATTGACCAAGAACTACATACATGCAGCTACAGCAAGGAATGTATGCATTTACCAACCCCACTCCATGAGCAGGATGTGACGCAAGGTCAATTTTTAAGCAGAGTTTAACAGATTTGAATTTAGAGTTTTCCTCTTGCTAGACCAGTTGCCATACCAAAGTTAGTCTACCCGACTATTATCCATAGCGGTAAGGAGAATAGTTGGATGCATACCTTTCCCAAAGTTATTAGCGCTACGTGAAATCCTAATAGCCTCATTCGGGATTTGAACTCAAGGTGTTGTATCCAATTCCTATTTCTATTACACCACAGGCAGTAAGTTGCTCGAGTACATTTTTAAAACCATTGTCTGTGATAAGACCTTGAAAGAAACATAACAGTTGACATAAATAATTTATTTTTCTGTCATAGACAAAGAAACAAAGTTGTAATACTCAAAATTAAACTCCACCCTGGAAAAAAAATTATAGTACACATGATAACAATATGAATTTATTTTTAATTCATAAAAACTGTATTGCTATTTCACATCATGTAGGAAGTGACAATCTGTTGGAATGGACAACATCCTGGTAGAGCTTAGACTGGCATGGGGAGAAGACATGATAAGCATTCTTATCACCATCTGTGAAAAGATCTAAGAAACAGGATAATGGTTTCTCTCCTTGGCACAGTCCCTAGTAAACATACTTCCCAAGAAAAATTTAAACTGCATCTAATGATGCAGTTCCAATTCTGAAGCTCTGTGAAGTGTGGAGTACCCCTTCATCATTACTCTCAGGTCCACTCTGACCCTTTTATAGTCCTATCTATGGGTTAAATAGAAAAAAATGAGTTTAAAAGAAATTGAGTTAAAAAAAATTGAATACTCATCAAAAATTAATAAAACAGAATGTCTTTGGTATAAAATAACCCAACAAGGGTTGACATGCTGTAAAATCTAAGCAAATAACCCAAGAAAAATAAACTTCCAATTATACCGAAACTGGTCTCGTAATCTGGTTTGGTTGTAGGTGCGCTACTTATGTAGCATGTATTGGGCAGGAATATCCTGGTGGAGCACATCCCTCTGCAGATCTATAAACTACAATACCTTAATAAAGCCACCTGAACAAGGTCCTATCAAAAGACATATTGTATAATCTGAAGCTGAAAAATTCATTGAAGAATAAGGACAGACTTTAGGACAGGACACAGAACGTATTTTCAATCTGAGAATTCTTTGGGACGGATGTATCTGCAACATCAGCAACATATTACAGCAGGTTTCTGGACTAGTAAGATATAGAATAAACTGTGTGATCCCAGGAGGCCATTCCCATAGATGCTGAAATATATTTACAGTTAGCTTGAAATGATGAGGGAAGAAAAAAGAAAAACACTGGGACGCATGGATATGATTTTACTGTGTCCTTTTAGATTTTTGTACGTTGGGGGATGCAGAACACGTACCTATAAATAAGCATCTCTGCACTGACATTTACATTTATTATTAAAGAAGAAAAAGAGAAAAAAAAATTCATGCCTATTGGATTGTTTAGAGGCAGATCAAGAACAATCCTCAAAATCCAGAAGGACTGGAAAGGAACTGAATCTTTTGTCTCTAATTTCCTTTGTTTTTTCTATCAGCCATCATAAAGCAGCTGTTCAAAAATCATGAAACTTGAAAAGCATTTTTTTGGCAGTCAATAACACTTGACTGATTCTGTCCTGACAAAAGAATCAAAAGGAAATATAGACTCATTTTGACACAGATTTGACTATACTAATGTAGTGGCATAATAATAGTCAATTACATTATTTGGTGGCATATATAAACACGCACACACTTACACCTATATTTACATTATGGATTTAGGCAAGGTACAAATACTAGTAGTCTACAGCATCTGGGTAAACAACCTACCAGATACTTCAACTTTGATATATAAGACTCTTGCCGGGGGGGGGGGTGAAAAAAATAAGGTGGTTTTGTATACCCTCAAATATTGTGTATATACTTTAGCTGCTTTTTAGGATTAAGTTAATCAATTCTTGTAATTTATCTTGTTTTTTCCCTCAGTTTTCTGACACAGGTTTAAACCAGCCTTTCCCAGACATAGAATCATAGACAGCCAATCTGTTTGTGGCATAAGTATACTCTGTTGTCAGGGCTTAAAATATGCTGACTGTATCCTCTGAAGAGAGGTCCCCCCCAAAAAAAAAAAAAAAAAAAAATTAAAATAGTGGGTCCTAGATAGTATACTAAAATGCATCTGGTGGTGAAGCTCTAGATCTGGAATACTGGGGAGTGTTGAATCACCTCTTCATTGCCATTACTCCCAGGTCCACTCTGACCCAGAGTGGTTGTACCTGTTAGAGTTCCATCTGTGGAACAAATAGATGTTTGCAAATTATTTGTGTTAGATAGCAATGCTTGATATATATAATCGTGTAAAGAAAAAAAAATCTATACAAAAATTTAAATATGATCATGTATACAATTTCCTAACCTCTAGGCATAAAATAACCCCAAACAGGGTGACATGCTGTTAAAATCAGTCTATCATAATTTGAAAGTGGTTAACTAACTTGATGATAAGATGTTTTCTTTTTTTTCTTTTTTTAAAAAATTATTTATCCTACTGGTGGGATTTGACATAAGGTCACAAATATGGGGCATCCAGTGGAGATCAAACTCACTATTTAGTTGTAATGGAACTGCAAGACTAGCTTGCTAACCATTACACCATATGTGACACCTTTTTTAAAAAAAACTAATTATATGTATAAATATAGCAATAAAGTTTGAATTATGATTTATGAGCGAGAAGATTTTTAATGAAAGAAATAGAAAATTCCAAGTACTTTAATTAACTTGGATTTTATTTTAATTTTTGAAAAGGTTTTATAACACCAATCTAACCTTGTAGAATCTGTGTTGACCGTGCATCACCATGCATCACCAGCCACCTTAGCAACAGGTTCATAAATATCCTAACATATTGCACCATTCCGTTTTAGATATTTTAGTAAATAAAGATTTTATTAAAAAAAAAAAAAAAAAAACCCAGAATGATGCCAAAAGTGAAGTTGAGATAGATAAAGATAAATTTTAGTATTGAAACATTATATCTGATTAAATATTCCAAATCTGGATGATGTGTGGGTGGCATAATGGTTATTAGCATGAAGTTCAAATCTTGGAGAAGGCTGTTTGCATTCATTTTGGCTTAATGTTCATTGTAAAGACAAGAATCTATTGTTAATAAGTTTGACATATTAAAACAGCAATACAGAGAATAAACTTTGTAAACTCACAAATAGTTTGTCAATGTCCCAAGTCTATATCCAGTGTTCAACATTTATGGTCTCAACTTAAAGCTAAGTATTTATATGGTAATTAGAGGATTTATTTCTCCCAGAATGCAATGTCAAATTGCTATATATGTAAAGTAAATAAAGTTGGCGGGGTGGCTTAATGTTGGTATCAGCCAGACAGCGAGGGAGTCTATCCCCTTTTCACTAGCACAAGACCAAGGAGATTATTATAGCATCTGAAGTGGAGCGTCACACCTAACATCAGCTCCTCAATTTACCGTACAGATCCCTGTGTTAATCATATGCTGAGTTGGTGAAGGCTGGTATCGAACCTGGAACCTTGTGATTATTTGGCTGATGTTCTACTGACTGAGCTAAACAGGCCCTATGCTATATATGTAATATGATGAATAGGTGTAGCCTATTTTTTTTTAGCAAGTAGTGTAGAGTAATTTGAAAATAAGAGTGGAAAATCACTGATAGTTTGATTGATAGGTCTTGACCTCAGGTTCATCTGGAATGGGGCACTTATTGGCTTCGAGAGTCACATGATCTGAAGAGGCTAGGAAATTAGAATTAGTAGAGTTGAATCCAAGTGGACCTTTTGGGCAGATGTGCCTTTCTTTCTCTGCTGTGCTTCTCTCCACATAGATATAAGTTAAGAATGTGTCAGTAGAATAAAAAAAAAATGTCTATGTGTTTCCTAATTAAAGAAAACAACATGGAACACAGAAAGAAGCACCTCCCAGCTGAAGAAAGCAGATGTCCAAACCTGATATGAATCAGAAGAACAGAAACCTGATAAATAAATACCTACCCTTTGGAAAGGTATAAATTCAACAGGTCTCCCTCCAGTAGGGCAGACTAGGCTCTGTTACCCTTGGTAACTTTAGTTGGAGGTGCGTGGTGTAATGGTTAGTCGTAGGAAATAAACTTGTCGACTCGAGTTCAAGTCCTGTACGAAGCTACGGATCACATAGTGCTAATACCCTTCCCTTGGGAAAGGTATGAATCCAACTATTCTCCCTTTAGCTATGGGTATATAGTAGGGTTGACTGGGCTCTTTAACCTTGATTAGGCAACCAGTCTAAGAGAAGTAAAACTCTGAATTCAAATCTGTTAAACACCACTTGGGGCGGGGGGGTCACTACTAGAATAGGCTCAGTCCTAATCAGTGATCTATTTCACTAATTAACTTACTTTAGTATGGCAATCGGACTAAGAAAGAAAAAAAAAAAACTCACCTGGAGGAGGACGGGTTCTGCCTGGATATTCATGCCCAAGACACACTGAGTAGTACCCCACACAACCAAACCAGGTTAAAGGATCATTGAGAAATTTTGTATATTTTGGGAAATATTCTAATGTTTAAATAGAGCTAAAAGCATTTTGAGCTTGGTAAAAGAAAAGTTGGTAATTTTTCATGATCCTCATGTTGCGCTGACAGCATGGATTCCCATGACTCTCTCTTGCCACCCATCCCTATCGATCATTGCTCCTGGCAAGTCCCCCACCACCACCACCACCACCACAAAATCCAGTATTTACAGAGTTTGAAGTGCTTGTTATGTAATGGTTATCCCTGTAGGAAATGGATAAGGCAACATGAGTTCAAATCCTGGACAAGGCTGTTTGTATTTCACATAGCACTAATACTCTTAGTAAAGTTATACATTCCTAAATAAATTCAAGGATAAATATAAATACCACCACTGGATTCCTCGTAAAATGATGAATGCAAACAAGTGATGGAAGAGCCTTGGTATCGAATTTAGAAAGGGAAATATATATATATATATATATATACTTACACACACACACACACACACAAATGTGTATCCTTGAGAAACTAAAAATAAACTTCCTGGTTGTGAAATTTCTTAATTGCTTCCATATGCCAAGCATCCCCTCCCCCTCTCCCCTTCTTCCTCCCCCTACTCCTCAGCATTAGCTAAGTTTCAATTTTTGGGTTTCATCATCATTTTGCATTTTTCTCTCCATACCTTTTCATCTATTTAAATGTATAAAAAAAAGCTTCAAGGAAATGTCTGAATGAGATGCTTTTTAGAAGAGTCAGTTCTGAAAACTCATCATTTTTCAGTTTTTTTTCTTGAACAAGTCATGTTTCTTCTTCTTCTGATTTCAGTTGCTTTTAAAGTAAGCTTTTCTACATGGTTAGCCAAAGATGAAGCTGTCAATTATTTCTGCTAAAAAAAACCCCCAAAAAAACAAAGACAAAGATTCCATATTATTATTGAACAAATAGTAAGACTGTTGTACTTTATTTTCACATGTAGAAAGGCAAGTACTTGAAAAAAGAAAAAAAAAATCAAAAATTGAAATACAGTTGGTGCCCATTGAAAGGACTCAGCTTGCTTACAGTGCCTGTTTTAATTAAGTGGTTACCCAATTAAGTATTAAACAGGTTCATCACTGCTCAACTTTGGTGATCTACCGGGAACCAGTGCTTTCCTTGTATTTAATGAAAAGATGAAAAGAAAGAAAGAAAAGTATGATAATTCAATTATTATATTTGATATGTTTTTTTAAGAGCTATTGCAAATAGTTCAATATGTAAGTAAAGTCGTCGGGGTGGGCTAAAGTCGATACCAGCCATACAGCGAGGGAGTCTATCTCCTTTTCACCCGCACTGGACCACGGAGATTGTTTTTGGCATCTGAGGTGGAGCGCCACACCTACCATCAGTTCTTATCTTTACCACGCAAATCCCTGTGCCACTCATACACTGAGTTGGTGAGGGCTGGTATCGAACCTGGAACCTTGTGGTTCCTAGTCGAATGATCAACTGATTGAGCTAAACCGAAAAAGTATAACAATCTTGATTTAATTCTTTCTCACTCTTTTTTTTTTTTCCTTTCTTTTTTTTCCTTCTTTTCATCTTTTCATTAAATACAATTGGTGCCCATTGAAACTTACTCTTTTAGATCACATATTATGGTAAAGTCATGGTGAAAGCACTGGTTCCCGCTAGATCACCAAAGTTGAGCATCGATGAGCCTGTTTAATACTTAATTGGGTAACCACTTAGAGAACAGCAGATACTGTAAGCAACCAGAGTTCTTTGTTTATTAAAATGGCTTGATTTGGCATTAAATTACCCAAGAGAGAGTTTGCTATATAATAAAACAACCAACCAAGATAATATATTTGTAGTCTTATTTGGTGTCCCATCAGGGTGTAATAGCTTACAAGCTAGTCTCACAGATCCATTACTACTGAATTCCAAATTCAATCCTCGCTGAATGCCCAACACTTGCAACCTTGTCACATCTGACCTGTGGCAAAGGGGTTTGGTAAATACCTACTTGAAGTCATATAGTGTCTTGGAAAATTCTTTCAGTCTTTCTGCTCAGTTATAATGCACTAACCATCAGTTTTTGTACTTTGTATGGGATGTGGTATGAGAGCCGCTGTGAGTGGTTTAAAGTAGGCAAAGTATTAAAGTTAATCAGTTATCTTTGCTCTCTCTCTATCCCTTTTTTGTTAATGTTTTATGCTGTCATAAATTTTGAATTATGGTAATCCCCCTCCCTCCTTTTTGGTTTCTTTATAATTGTATTCAATAAGTAGTATCTCATTTGTTAATATTGTTATGATGCAGAAGTTATGAATATACCTGATAAGCAAGTTGATTGCTCTTGCCATATCATTGTTATTATGGATAATATAGTTTACTGATAACCTACTACAGTACAGTAGCTTACATCTATATTATTTAAACTGTTTACCAATAGAAAAAAAAATAATGATAATAAGGTTATAAAATTCTCTGGGACTTTGAGATAAAGATGGATTGCCTTAGTCCCGGCCAGAAGAGCAGATCTAGTATTGATTAACAAGGAAAAGAGTACTTGTCAAATGGTAGATTTTGCAGTTCCACCAGGTCACAGGGTGAAGATGAAAAAAAAAATGTAAAGATAGACTAATACCTAGATTTTGCTAGAGAATTGAAAAAACAAAAAAACTGTGGAATATGAGGATGAAAGTGATACCAATTGTAGTTGGTGCACTTGGAACAGTACCCAAAAGCTTAGTAAACAGACTAAAGGAACTGGAAAGCAGAGGAATAATTGAGACTATTTAGACAACAGCATTGTTGAAATCGGCTCAAAAGCATCCTGGAGACCTGAGGAAACTTATTGTCACTCGGACTCCAGTGAAAGACTCTCAGCTTACACTGGTGTGAAAAACTCACAAGGAATGAAATGTTATAACATTAACTTAATATTTTTCTCTAATACTAGGATCAGCAACTCTAACCAGGGCTGTAGAGCCTAAGTCGCGAGCAATTAAGGATTCGCTGGAGTTGGAGTTGGTAAAAGTATACCAACTCTGACTCCATTTGAATATACACTTTATATATCCCTAGTTTAATATGAGATATAGATTAATATCTAATGTTACACAGTGCACATTCCGTATAAATTGATTCTAAAAAATTATGATTTCATATTTATTGCTACTTTAAATTGAGGGGGCAGGTGTTGCCTGGTGGGATTGTCCCCTGGGATCAACATTGTTAACTTCTGCGGTCCAGGGCCGATGTCATTGGACCCCCAGCCAAAAGGCCGAGAAGCAGATTATTCAAAAAGGGATGCAGGCAAGTTTTTAACTAAAATAAGTGTTATTCTTCTGCTGATCCACACACTTCTTCTACCAGTGCTGCAGTGTTTGTATCCCATAAGTCAAAAAAATTCATCAATGACAGATATAATGTCATCATGTGAACTTTTTTAGCACACCCTTGTATATCCCGTAGATTGGTTGGATTTTAGAGCATGTCAACCCATGCTGGGTTATTCTGTGCCAAAAACATTTTGTTTTATTCACCTTGATGGGTATTGAAAATTCTTTTTTTTTTTTTTTTTTTTTTTAAACTAACAGGTACTACCACTCCGGTTTCAGAATTAACCTGGGAGTAATGGCAATGAATAGGTACTCTACACTCCCCAGACCTCTAGAACTGAAACTTCATCATTAAATGTGTTAGAATATTTTTGGTATATAAAGCGTGCTGGAATCCACCACTTAAACTTTTAGACTTGGTGTGTTGGTGTAGATTAAACCCCAGCCAATCAACAGCCCGAATAAGTGGTTAGTTAACTATTTAATCGCTGATATTAACAGTCATTCATTTGAACCTTAGTGGACATTGACGAATTGACCTGCAACACTAAGGGACATGAAGGAATAACCAAAGGGTCATAGCCAACACTAAGGGACACCAAGGAGCAACCAAATGTTTCCTCACTAAGGATTGCACTCTGCTTAACACAATGGATCTCTGCTGGAGAGTGCTCTTGCTTGAAGCCAAAGGATGGCCACAAAAAGCATAACAAGATGCAGTTTATCATCATACCCAGGACACATATCTCATAGGATTCATCGTGCATATATTGTTGTATACCCTTTCTTACTTCTTACTTCTGGTCGTATTTTCTTCTGGCCGGCTTTGCTATTTCTTCATCTATCTTGGTCTGGTCTCTTCTAAGGTCTGGACTTTCTTGGGGACTTCGGGTCTGGTTTCTGTTAGGGATTTCTCCTTATCAGAAGCCCTGTGTCATTGTTAGTTTTTTAGGTAATAACACAAGACTTCGATTTACTTTGATCTTCCTTTATTTTTGAATCCCCAAACCAGACATCTGCGCAGGTGAGACTTACATCCTACGAGCTCAGCTCCTACCTTCTAACTGACTGAAACTTACTTACTATCTAAACCGGAAGAGAGGGTCCTCTCTACCGGTTCTCACGGTATCCACCGGAAGGTTAGGACTGAGGTCAAACCTTGTCACTCATCCTTCAAGGCCGTGGGCTGTAGCTTATAACGGCCATTTTGATTTCTACACTATTGCCATAAATATTAGGTATCTAATAATTATGTAACAATATCTATACAAATTGATTTTTTTAAAATAAGATATTAACTAGATTTTTGAGATATTGTTATTTGAAGATCTGGTGCCACCACTTTGTGAACAAAGTCTTTTTTTGTACATGCTCTATTTTAGTAAAGAGATAGTTATCATCATCAAATTATTGATGCAATGTTATAAGTACAATGCTGATCTCGTTATATTCATCTCTAGGAGAAGAAGAAGAAAAAAAAGGCATTTCTATAAAGAAGATAATTCAAGTTTCTTTAAACATTCTATCATTTGTCTGAAGTAATTACATGAAGGTAGACACGTCACTTATTGACTATAATTAATCATATTTTTCATGGAATTATTACCTAAATGTTCTTATTATATTATCTATTCTTGGTTTAGTGTTGCTTTGTGCTTCAGTTGATATCTAGAAGTTCAATTTCTTTAGCCCCTTTTGTGCAAATGCGCAATATGCAGTATGAAAGGTCTCAGATGAACAGCCCCTTTTGAATGTTTATTAGATTTTTCTTCTTTCTTTCATTAGGGAAGGGGTAAATATCAAATTGTACCTGACCCACTTTTGATGAGAAAATCTTAGAAGAAAGTCTTATGAGAGATAATAGCATTGTATTATGTTTCAATATAGTCTTGTCCTTTAGATAATGCATTTGCTTTCAGAAGTGGATTAGGAACAAGGAGAAGAAAAAATTTTCTTAAAAAAAAAAAAAAAAAATAAAAAACTTAAAAAAAAAAAAAAATTTAAGTATTTTATAGCAAGTAATCAAAGTAATAAATTAATACTTTATATTTAACTCTTAACATCCTATTAAGAATTTTCTTTATAAACTAGAAGTGGCTACCCAGCATCGCCTGGGTAGAGGGGGAAACCTAGTGTATTGATTCATTTACTTTTGAGAATTACAAATGCTAGACAATTTTAAGTAGAATTTTAATGCTATTTCTATGTATATTTTGATATTTAACTCTTAACATCCTGTTGAGAAGTTTCTAAGTTCAGAGTCCAATTCCTATAAGGATTTATAAAAAAATGACCTTTTCATTTAAAGTTACCTGTTATTTCCCTTAAATCAAAAACTTCTAAATATGTTTAATATTACATTTAAACAAAGGCTATCATTTGGGGTAGATTAGGAAAATGAATGTGACTTCCGGCTGGGTGGAATGAAGCGGTATAGGACGTTAAGAGTTAAACTAGAAGCAGCTACCCAGCATTGCCTAAGTAGGTAGAGAGAGGGAGAGAGAACCCTGGTGCATTGATTTGTTTACTTTTGAGATTTACAAATGCTGGACATTTTTAAGTAGAATTTCAATGCTATTTCTATGTATATTTGAATTTTTAAATATCTTTGAATATAAATAAAATCTTCATGCTTTTTGCACAAAAAGCAAGAACCAGTGATATTTAATGTGTATATATATATATGCTTTGTCGTTAATTGTATTATTTCTGTAGTTTCATCCAGACATACATACATACACACCGACTGCTCTTCAGTAATGCTGATAGCTTTTTAATTTAGTGCATCCTTGGACACACGGATTTGATTTGAATGAGTTCCCAAGGTATTTGATGGGTCCCAACTAAAGTTTCTTAATAAATTGTAGAGTTTTTTGTCTATGAAAAACTAAAGCCATCTAATCGCTACCTTGTACCCCATACAGTGTAATTCATTTCCAAGAAAATATTGAAATGTATTTACAGTTAAGTGGAAATGGTGGGGTAGAAAAAAACACAGGGACACATGGATATGATTTTTCTGTGTCCTTTTAGATTTTTTTTTTTTTCATCAGTGACACAGGACAAGTACCTGTCAGCATCTCTGGCCCTTTATATATGTATAGATATACTAGCTTCATTGCTGCCCAATAGGGTGGCTTTTAAGCTATTTAGTTAATAATTTTTGTTGCCATAATTCTAGTGATATTTTGCCATTAATGTCTACATTAGCCAAATTTTATGATATAAGAGAGCTAATTTTTTTTATTTGAGTTATGTTTGATCAATAGAAAAACCCTATAACAATAGAGGTTCCAATACTCAAGTTATGGGCTTCCAAAATGTTCACTATAGGGGTGTTTATAGGGGGTCTTGATATTATTGAAACTTGCAAAATTTTGTGTGAATAGGCATCATATCTTGTCATTATCTATGGTTTAAATTTCATATAAATCAAAGGGAAACGTTTTTCAGTGGACGTTTGTGTCCCTTTTGATAAAGATTAAATATACTTAACCAAGTATCCTGGGTAATATAGTTACAGAATATGTATGGTTATGGGGGTCTATCCCAAAAACCGTAGCGGGAGTTCCTGTTTTGGGATATGAAAGAACTTATCATCATTGATTTTTAAAAAAAAAAAAAAAATTAAAAAAGGTGCAACTGTAAATAGTGTTTCGTATTGCCAACTCCTTAGACAAATTTCATCTTATTTATTGAATGACTTACATATAACTGTCTGAATACCTTACATCTGGGTTTCTTATCAAACTGATGAAGCCCTTAATGAATATAAAATATTATTCTGAGAGTGACTTAGTTGATTTACCTATTTTTTTCTATACTTTAAAAAAAAAAAAGGCATTACCATAAACGTGGTTAGTTAGATCTTATTGCTTTTTAATGGCAGTGGAACTAGAAATTTGATCTATTTTCCCTCTCTACCTATGGTTTTTAATTTCAGAGGAGCATCTCAGTCATTAATGATGATGATGATGATGATGATGATTACCCCCCTCTAAATCTAAGTATACTGAATGTAATTACTTTTAATGGTAAACAAAAAAATAAATGGGGGGGGGCACTGTGGCATAGTAACTAATGTGTTGAACCGTAACATCATAAGTGAGTTGAACTCCAGTCCACACCTCATGTGATTTAATAGTTAGTCAGCTAGATTAGTAGACCATTGATAGAGAGTTTGATTCTCACTGGGTGCCTCTTGCTTCTGGCCTTGTGCCACATCTAAGCTAAACTGAGTAAATAACTATATGCTTTTGGTGATGCCAGTTCTTAAAGGTTAAAGATCAAATCTTATAATGGAGATTATGTAACTTTGTCTGTAACCAAAACTACATCACTACTGACGTCACGGTTTCCTTAGTTATTTAAGTTATATTCTCAATGATTATGAAATAGTCTTTATTTAATCTTAATTAGCATCTTATTTATTAACAAGGTCTCTGTTAAAGTTTAGCTGAGTTAGATATGCCACAAAACTGTAAAATCCTATGTGTTATATATCTCTAAGAAATAAAGATTTACATAGTATATGGTGGGAATAATTTGCATAATTATTTTAACAAAACTGTGTTTGATAAATAGTTATTTGCTGTTACTCATTTCTAATACTATCATGTTATTCTCAAAGGTATTAAAAACAATCCTATATATAATTTCTTGTAGAAATAAATTAAAATAACATTAAAATAAGTGTAATCTATTATTATACTAAAGCTGAGTTAATCAACTTTTGCTTCCTAAAGGCTTTTTTTACTGTTTAGTTTAATGACACAAAAATTGTACAAAGATGTTCCTTACTTTTAGGATTGAATTATGTTTGAAAAAAATTATGTTTTAATTGGTTCTAATTAGTCATAATTTGCAATTAAGTCAAAAAAACCGACCACTCTCTTACTTTACTCTGTGTCTATCTCTTTCTTCTCCTCTATGTATCTCTTGACTACCTCCTCGTTATATAATGTTAGTTTCTCTGGAGAGTAGAGAGAGAGCCAGGAGAATTTGAAATGTATTTCTATATTAAATTTCACAACCAGTAACCTGTAGCTTAAATGAGGTCAAACATTTCCTTTCTTAGAAAGCTAACAAAATGATTTTAAGGTTTCATCCGGCCGTATTTATTTAAAAAAAATTTTTTCTCGCTTTGCTAACTCCCTTTCCCCTAATCTCAATTATCTACCCAGAGCTGAATGGGTGCCCCAATGGGTCACATTTTGTCTAAATTTTTATATTTGTTCTTATTTATTTTCATTAGTTTTTCTAATTTAATATAATATTTTATTGCATTAAAACTTAAATATTTGTGCCCAGGGAATGCATACGTTTGCTAGTATTCTTAAAACCTGGTTTTCTGAAAAAGAAAAAAAAAAAACCTTTTAGAAGTAATTATTTTATTGGCTCTTTTCCATTAAATTCAAACTACTTAATTATTTAATTAGTTAAAATAATGCTAATTATTGTGATAATCCAATCAGTTTGTTTACAAAAGGCTTCAAAAATCCTTTTCATCAAATAGTAAATACTATTACAAATGTGCAAAATAATCAAATCAAGGCATGAAACTGTTCACTTGTTGAGAAGTACAGAGTAGCTATTTACCAAGCCCTTTGTACAGAGTAGCTATTTACCAAGCCCTTTGTACAGAGTAGCCATTTACCAAGCCCTTTGTACAGAGTAGCGATTTACCAAGCCCTTTGTACAGAGTAGCGATTTACCAAGCCCTTTGTACAGAGTAGCGATTTACCAAGCCCTTTGTACCGAGCCCTTTGTACAGAGTAGCGATTTACAAGCCCTTTGTACAGAGTAGCCATTTACCAAGTCCTTTGTACAGAGTAGCCATTTACCAAGTCCTTTGCACAGAGTAGCCATTTACCAAGTCCTTTGCATGAACAGGATGTGATACTGTTACAATTCTGGTAGCCATTTTAGGTTTTTTGGTTTCTTTTTGGTAAATCCAATGGTAGAAAAGGGTGTAGTCTCAGTAATAGAAAGTGTTATATTCCTTGAAATCCTAGGTAGAACAAGAATTACTCCTTGTAGCAGAGAATCCAGTTGTAGTCCTTCTGGTATTAAATCCACTTAGCAACTGATTTCAGGGCAATTATCAACAACCTTAAATGCATTCTATGTCATTTTTCATTGATCAATGCCTGCTGCTGATTTTGGTAAAGTTCATAAATATAAGTGGCAATTTTGTGTACATCTTATACCTCAGATAGTCTAACAGATACAGGGTCAATTTCTTATGTGGTGTTTAAAAGGTTTGATTAAGAGATTTCCTTCTTCTTGACTGGTACCATCTTTTGTTTTATGGCCGATAGAAAAAAGATGTAGTCAAGGGAATCTTCCGCCACTGTGATCCTACCGTAAACTGCTGGCAGCAGCTCTCACATGTGCCATTTGTTTACATTGAAAACACCCCCTATCTTGATTGGTTGCCTAACCAAGATTAAAAAGCCCAGCCTGGCCTACTACTTACCTATAACTATAGGGAGAATAGTCAGATTGCATACCTTTTCCAAGGGTATTAGCTCTGTATGAAATGCAAATAAGGGGACAAAGTAGTTTGATATCAATGTGAAAATGTTGAAGGAGAGGAAAACTATCTTTGAATCTTTATGCATCCATACTCACCTGACCCAACCCTTTTTATCATATATGTGCTAGAAGGTTGTGGCTGAGGGTCTTCATGTCCTGGGAATGATGTTTAACTCTATCTGATGGTGAGGTTCCAGTTCTGGGGAATGTGGAGAATCCCTTCATGATCATTGCTCCCAGGTTCACACTGACCCGGAGTGGTAGTACCTGTTAGGGTCCCATCTATGGGTTAAATAGTAAAATGTTTTGTTTTTTTTAAAACTGAGTATCCATTAAGAATTAATTTATTTCAAAACTTTGTTGGCATTAAATGAACCACTGAGGTTGATATGCCTCAAACCAAACTATGTGAATAGTTCCAATTTCTTAGACATTTTTTTTTTCGTTTTTATCCTTGCTTTTAACAGTTACTGTGAACAAGAAAAGATTTGAGCTGAGCTGAGTGACACGTGTTGTACTCTGCTGGTCATGTTATTGTCTATTTATTTATCTATTTCTTGTTCAGACTTTTGTCTTTAGATGAACTAAGTGTTGTCTGTGTTCTAATTTCCACATCTTTTTTTTTTCTTTCACTACCCTACCCCCCTTCTCTTACCTTCTTCTGCAATACTTATTGCTTTGACTTACATACACACTAATTTTGAGGAGGGGGAGGTTGTTAATACCATCATTTTGTACAAACACTACATTTTTCTTCTTCTTCTACTTTTAGAGATTGTGACATTTTAACGATGCTATTTTTAAACAATAATAATGCCTATAACAACCTCAGGTAAAAGACAAACTAGGGTCCAGACATTTGACTCCTAGTAGTTGATTTGCTTGCAGCTCCTCCCCCCCTCCCTCTTTAGTTGGTTGTTATATCTTGTCTAATAAGGATTTAATAGGTTTCTAATGAGTCTTTCCTTCTGAAACATTGCCACAATTTATATTTTCTAGTCTGCTTCATATTTTTTTTTCTTCTTTCTTTTTTTTTCCTTTTCTCTTTTTTTTTTTTTTTCTTTTCTTTTCTTTTTTTTTTTTTTTTTAATGCTTCTGGATTTTCTTGCTGAATTTACAATTTATTTATTTATTTTTAAACTGTTTCAGAGAAAGAAATAATGTTACTTATCAATGCAAGAGTTACTCCTCTCCCCTCCACCTGTAAATCTTTTTAAAAATTTAAAAAAAAAAAAAAATTTTTTTTTTTAATTGTATTTATTACTAAATGTTATTTCTTGTTCTTTCTGATTTGTTCTTAGTGCCATTTTCATGATCCTGATAAAGCACATTATCCACATCACATGACCAGATATTATTCAAGTCTGTTGCTTGTAATATATATATATATATATATATATATATATAAGGAGTAACAGATTGGCTGAAATCCAACAAAATGTAATTAAAAATTTATGAATAATAGATAAAACACAAACAACTTCATTCAACTGATATTTCGCCTTGCTATGTTTATGAAGCTTCATTAACATACTGAGGTGAAATATCACTTGAGTGAAGTTGTTTGTATTTTATCCATTATTTCTCAATTCTTAATATCTCTCTCTCTCTCTCTCTCTCTCATATATTTACCACACAAGCAGGATGTGACATAAGGTCAATTTCTTAAGCAGAGTTCAACTCGTCTTCCTTCTCCTAGACTGGTTATTTAGCCACGGTTAAAGAGCCCAGTCTTCCCTACTATTTACCCAAAACAATCTGTAGGTTGTTCACTGGATGAACCCTCATGCGTCAAAATCGATGAGAGAGTCCATTAAAAAAGATACTATTTCTCTGAATTTTTTAGATGAGACTTGATAATTTCCCTGAAAAATATGTTTTCTATACTATTCACAGAAAGTGATCTACTTCTGAAAAGTTACAATAGAAAACAAATAATTTTTTTATTGAAAGTGTTGAAATATTTTTCGTGTATATAATGCATGCTGTAATCCACCACTTAAACTTATAGACTAAGCGAGGTCACGTGGTTAGTTAACTATTTAATCACTGATATTGACAGCTGTTCATTTGCACTTTATTCGACATAGACGAAAGGACCTGCAACACTAAAGGACACCAAGGAAAAACCAAAGGATCATACCCAACACTAAGGGATACCTTAGTTTCTTCACTAAGGATCACACTCTGCTTAACACAAGGGATCTCCGCTAGAGAGTGCTCTTGCTTGAAGCCAAAGGATGGCCACAAAAATCGTAACAGAAAGCAAAAGAAACTGCAAGAGTATTAAAGATAAAATTTACTTACGAGGAGGAGAATATATTTATGATTCCGCCCTGTTGGCTGTGGCGTTAGAATGCACCGACTGCACCTCTGCAGAGGGGTAAGACTCCCCCAAATGGGACCATCTGTTGGTGGCGATCCGTGATGCTTAAGGACAGAGTCTTGGTGGATGAGCAGTCCATGACCTGCAACACTCCACTTATACCCTTACTTAGGCTAGACGGGTGGTCAGAGAGCCCCCTCTGATCAATCGGATGGTCATGTCGAGCCCTAGCACCTATATAATTGCCCCAACTCTATTGCTGTTATAGCAAGCCCCAACCCTTTTTATCATATGGGTGTTAGAAGGTGGTGGCTGAGGGTCTACATGTCCTAGGAATGACGTTAAACTCTATCTGATGGTGAGGTTCCAGTTTTGGAGGTTTGGGGAATGTAGAGCACCCCTTCATCACCATTGCTCCCTGGTCCACTCTGACCCAGAGTGGTAGTACCTGTTAGGGTTAAATAGAAAAATGTATTCATAAAAAAAAAAAAATTAGTGTATCCATTAAGAATGAATATATTTCAAAACTTTATCGGCATTAAATGACCCACTGAGGTTGATATGCCATAAAACAAAACAGACCTATTTATGATTGTAAAATTGGAGCTTGTCAGATGTTCTTCAGGGACAATCACTAACACTTGGCAGACAAATAAATAATAAAAAAAATCTAGCATCTTTCTTTTTCCTCAAGAATCAATCAAGGAAAGGGAAGGTGCCTGTGAGATCAATAATTCAGATTTTATAGATTTTTATGTTCTGATGCTAAATATATCTCAGTTAATTGCAGGAAATGGTATTTATTGCATTTGTAGGGTGTAACTTGAATCTGGTTTGTAAATATAGAAAATAGACAGCAATATTAGAATATACAACAACTTTCTGGTTTGGTTTCATTTCTCTATTTAATGGCATATCAATCTTCATGGGTTACTTAATGCCAAAGACATCCTTGTACAAGAATGGTAGTGGTACTATTAACCCATAGTTGGGGAGGATAAGAGGGTGCATACCTTTCCCAAGGGTATTAGTCTGAAAGTGAATGTAACAGCAATACATTGTGTATTAAAATGCACAGCAACTTTCTTGATTTGGTTTGATTTCTTTGTTTAATGGCATATCAACCTTTATGGGTTATTTAATACCAAAACCATCCTTGTACAAGAACAGTAGTGGTGTTATTTAACCCATGAGGGTATTAGTCCAAAAGTGAATGTAATAGCACAACTGGAGGTTGACCCCAGTTACTACAATGCCACAGTCTAACACATAACCACTATGCTATGAGCCCCCCCCCCAACTTTCTTGAATTATAAATATAATCAATATATGCTGAATAACTGTTTCTCTGTACAGACAGTCCCATTTTGTTTAATTTGGTTCAGTTTCTTTGTTTAATGGCATATCAATCTTTGTGGGTTATTTAAGGCCAATGCTATGCTTGTAGAAAAACAGTAGTGGTACTTTTAACCCATAGCTCTGGGGGATAAGGGTTCATTTCATACCTTTCTCAAGGGTATTAACAGGTTTGAATTCAGTGTTCTTTCTCCTAATAAAACTATTCAATCTGTCGCTATCAGATTTCAGATATTACTTATAGGATGACTTGATGTATTTACTAGTAGAGACTAGCATCAGAAAAGACAAAGGTAGCAGATGAAATAAATTATTAACTGTAGTGCTAATAAAAATCTATATGAAATGGTCTTACTGTTATATACAGTCACTGGACCTGACAAAGAACACTTGTATGTATAAAAATATGAAATTATATCTTTATTCCTTGATTGTGTGTAGACTGAGAGTCGTCAGCAGAGGATGCACATACATCGGAGCCTTCGAGGAGTTCTGACTGCAAGCAATCTCGATCTCAATCTCCTCAACCCAGATTTTTAAGGACTTTTTATAATTGTTCAACTCACAGGGTCATGCTTCTTCGATCGTGACACCTACGCAGTTTTCCTGTAAACATACCTCCTCGCCCACACAGGTTGTTTTTATTGGTTATGGGCACATTTTCTGTGCTTACGCAGTGTCAATGTACACCTGCATTTTCCGGGTGCCAAAGGTCAGTTCAGTGCGTTTCAGGCCATATCCTGTTTTTGTTTTCAGGCCCATGTTTGACAACCATGCATTTTCTGCGTGCAATACCTGGTTCCCAGTGTGAACTCATTGACCAGGCAATATATTACATGACTGTATACTATATAACACTGTGCTATTTGTTAATCTTGAAGATAAACTGTTTTATCAAGTACTTAATGGCTTATTTTGTAAGGTTATAACTACGTTTTTTTCTTGTTAGATTTTATTTAGTGTTTTTTTTTTTCTGATGTTAGTGTAAAATAAGTTAAAGTTTGTGGATTGGCCTATTATTGGTATCAACTGGGCAGTGAGGGAGTCTATCCTTTTTTCGCCTGCGCTAGACCAGGGAGATTGCTTTGCAGAAGTGGAGGGCCACACTTACCATCAGCTTCCCACTTTACCACACAGATCAGATAACCAAATTTGTGCTACTCATGTGCTGAGTTTGTGGGGACTGGTATCGAACTCAGAACTTTCCGATTCTAAGGTGGGTGCTCTACTGACTGAAATAAACCAGCCCCAAATAGTGTGAAATACTGCTTCTTAAATCGGTCTCTATTGTGTTTCTATTCTTCTATTGGGGTTTCTCTTTCAGGTTGGGCATCTCTCTGGTTCTGAGGGTGTGGGTTTCATTTTGTTCTTGTTATTTCATGATTATCAGAGAAAAACCCAGTGACATTTTTGTGTACACTTTTATTACCCTGAATTTTTAATACATTCTTTGCCACATGCATGTGGGAAAGTAGAGATGGAGATACAATTCTGCCCAAAAGGGCTGTCTGGTCTCAACTCCCTAGATTCTAATTCTACTTTCCCAGAGTCACCTGGTCAAATGACTCTCTAAGCCAGGGAGAGCCTCACTCCAGACAAACCTAGGTTCCAGAGTTGTCAATCAAACTTTTTAAATCTAACTGTATTTTTACCGATAGTGTTACTGATAATTTAAAAAACTGCACTACCTTACAAAAATGGTAGGCTATGCCTATCCATTATGTAAAATTGGCATTTTAATATATTTTGTTTTGACCAAATCATATACAGTATTTTTAAGTTTATTGATCACATCCCTACTTCTCTAAATAGTCACTGTTTCTCTCAATAGCAATGTTCCACCTTTGAATGAGAGCATGTATCCCTGCCCCGTAAAATTCTGCTGACTGTTCTTTGAGCCACTTCTTCACTACAGATTTCGCTTCCTCATCACTGGAATAATGTTTGCCTCTCAAGCCTTCTTTCATGGGGCCAAAGAGATGATAGTCTGAAGGCTAGTGGTGAGGAAGTAAAATCTGTAGTGAAGAATTGGCTCCAAGAACAGTCAACAGAATTTTACGGGGCAGGATTCATGCTCTCATTTGAAGGTAGAACATTGCTATTGAGAGAAACAGTGACTATTTAGAGAAGTAGGGATGTGATCCACAGAGGACCAGCTTCATTTTGATGTATGATACATGTTCCTGTGTTGGTAATTTTACCTGTTCTAAACAAAATGGCATTACTTTTTGATTCGTCTTCATATTATTTTTTTCTTCCTCTGCTTCAGATAAGATTTTAACTTTGCAGGGTGTTTAACTTTAATCTGGTTTTGAATATATATATATATATATATATATATATATATATATATATATATGAGATTTATCCAAAACTTGGTAGTAAAGGATGATTCTATGTGATTTCTAAGATACACTGTATTAATATTGTATGATCCAGTATGTATAAATACAGCGAAAAGTGAATTGAGACCCATCTGATGAGACTGGATTTTGGGGAGCTATATTAAATCAACTTAGATTTATATAGGCCCCAATTTTGGTCGAAATAAATTTATTATGGAATTACGGTGTTGAGTTCTTCCTTCCTTTCTATTATATATATATATATAACACAGTGTATTAGAATACATAGCAACTTTCTTGATTTGGTTTTTCCTTAATATAGCAATCTGAAGTTCCTCTGTCTGGTGTTTTTCAACAGGTTGAAAAAGGCCACGGGCATCAATAATATCCATTTCTATGTGTAATTGGGGAGCTACTGCCTTTTTGAATTTCCAAAATGAGGTAACTATCCTATATACTTTCACTTGTTTGATTTTAAAGTCATTTATATCTTGGATAGGGATAGGTGTTTTCTCTTTATGAAATTAAGATAAGTTTTGAGGGGTATTAAAAAAAAATTAAAAAAGAGGGTAAGGATTGAAATAGTGGTTTGGTTTATGCATAAGGTAGTAAGTTGAAAGTATTATCAGTGTTTTTTAGATTATTACACATTTTTAAGTAAGTGATTCAGAAACTGATGGAATTATTCTGCTTTAATTTTTATGATAAAAAAAAAAAAATCTTGTATATAGATTTGATATGAATGCAAAATTATTTTATTTTTGTATATTTGGGATTTGTTTGAATTTTATATAATTTCATTTTGCTTAGTGATTAGTTCTTCATCATATTTCCACCAAAACTAACGGAAAATTATATGCTATTTTGTTTCTACTATCTGGTTAGAGATCAATTGGTAATCTAAAGTCTGTCAAATTTAGATCTTTTTTTATAACCTTAATTTTTTTATTTGAGTTATAATAGTGAATTAAAAAAAAAAGGCCAAAACTATTTAAAAAAAAATGTCTGCAAAGAAAAAGCTACTGAATGTATTAGTAATATAGACATTGTAGGAAATATATATATATATATATATATATATATATATATATATATATATATAATACGACTCTCCTATCATAAATGATAGATGAGGGTCAGCAGTGAGTGATTTTTTCCTCACACGTTGTGCATGCTATCAAGAAGATATTTTGTGTTTTTTCGAGTGATACCAGCACAGCCTTGCTGGGAGCCACAAGGCACACTGACAGATGAATTTTTCTAAAGCGGGAGCCAAATTTTTTTGCTTTAAATTTAGACAGGGCTGATCATTATGTTTCAATCTATTTTCTACAAAGAGAAATGTGTGTGTGTGTGTGTGTATGTATATGTATATATATATATATATATATATATATATATATAAAAAATGAGGGTCATTGAAAAAGTTCTAAGCCTCACCTAGATACTTTATGGTGACTTCGGCCTTTGTTTTGTCCATTTTTAGATTTGTCAAATTTGTTAAATACCTCTTATTTTTGTATGGGCTTCACCTGTGAAGAAATTGAGAAATCTGAATTAGTTTTTCTAGTTTTATAAGTGTCTCTTTTTTTCTGGCTTAGAACTTTTTGAATAACCCTTACATGTATTTGAATATAATATAGTTGGCTGATATTAAACTACATCATTTCACTTTTTTTTTTTTATCTTCACATATACCATTTTTCATGTCACAATCATTTTCATAATCATTATTGCTATCATCATCATCATCATCATCATTATAACCTCATCATAATCATTGTTATCTAAAACAGTGTTTCCCAACCTATGGCCCAAATGGGCCACTGCAATTTTCAGCTGGGCCACAAAAACTTGATAATTTTTACTGGGCCACTGAACTAATATATGAACCACAGGTTTCACAAACCATTCAATAAGCAAGTGGTCCATATATTGCCCTAGGGACACAGTAAAAATTATAAAATTTCTGTGGCCCACCTGAAATTGGTCATGGCCCATTTTGGCCACAAGTTGGGAAACAGTGATCTAAAACCACATCACATTATTACTAATACATGCTTGCATTTTGCTGTTAATCCAATCTTTTGTTTTTATTTTATTTTATTTTTTTTAATTTAATTAAAAATTTTTTTGCTATTTTGTTTTTAATTTTGTTTGTTTTTCCTCTCTTTTAGCTTTTATTCATCATCGGCTGAATCCTCACAGTTATCTGACTCTTCGACGTCATCCAGGTTCTTTATTATTCTTTGTTTTTGTTTTTGTAAAAGTGTCAATCATTCCCCACCCACCACCACTACCACATTGTCATAAGTGTCTTCTAATCCCTTACACACTCAGCATCAATCACTATCTTACACTAACTTCATCACTAATCAACCACTGCATCTGCCACCAGACTCTATGCTCATTTGCTTCATCAGTCAACTATAAAAGTGTTCTAGTTATGTTTTACTGAATTTATTCATAAATGCTTTATATTATTATAATCAATTTATACCTTTTATTTCTCTTACCAATTGTTATGGGGTGGGGGGTTAATTTGCATATTATACTGTTATCATTATTATTATTATCCTTATTATTAAGTAGGATAACTTCTCATCATCAGCACTGCAGTCTCAGAAGACTATATAGTTCTTGTGCCCTTGAAGTTACAGCGCCTCCTGTGATTGTGAAGTCCAATGTTCGACAAACATTCTCGACCACAGATGTCACATGATGTGAAGGCTGTCCCTGAAAATGTTGATGTGCCGCTGCTTTATTGCAGCTGCTTTCTTCTGGACTTCTTGGCTTCATAGTGGTGACTTCAGACATGAACAGTCTGCTACGGAGAGCCTGCCACCACTGAGGGTGGTCCTGAGCTAAATTTTCCCAGCTGGAAGGGGTAATGCCAAAGCACCTGACATCATCCTCGCAGACATCCTTGAAACACAGCTAGGGGCGACCATCTGAATAACTTCTATATTTTTACCAAAAAAATTTAGTTGTAATGTTATACATTTTCTTTTCTTTTTTTTTTTTTGAATGTGATATATATATATATATATATATATACATACACACACTGTCATTTCTTACCTATGCTATCATTGGACTAATGATTGCATAGGTGAGAAACTAACAGTGCTGTTGACTCTGGCTATGCTCTCCTAACTTATATTAATTATAAGCTTTTCATTTTCTACAAAGCAATTATGCCAATTGAATTAAAATTTTATATATAAGTAAGTAAATAAAATTGTTAAGGTGGCCTAAAGTTGGTATCAGCCAGACCACAAGGTAGTCTATCCCCTTTTCACTAGTGCTAGACCAAGGAAATTGTTTTAGCATCTGAAGTGGAGTGCCACACCTACTATCAGCTCTTCACTTTTACTGCACAGATCTCTGTGCTACTCATGCGCTGAGTTGGTGAGGGCTCGTATTGAACCTGGAACCTTGTGGTTCCTAGTCAGATGTTCTACTGACTGAGCTAAACTGGCCCTTCAAATTAAAAAAAAAAATGTATCTTTTAATTTTCACTTTTATTCTTGTAGTGAGATAGCCAATGGCGTGTTATCTCATTTACATATGTGTATTACTGCAGGACATATATAGACACTTTAGGGGACTAAAACTAAGACTATTGTAACAAGGAACACAAAACCACACCTCACAACAATTCTCCTCTCTGTATTATTTAAAAAAGAAAAGAAAAGACATCTCCTGTTGATTGTTTAGCAACTTGATTAAAAATAGTCTATGTATTAACTTGTAAAATATATGAATAATACCCTACCCTTTCCTGATACCAGGATAGGGAGTAAACCCCAAAAAGAAATCCAGAGCCTGAGTCCGTAAGATGGAGTAACGCTGAATTTCAGTGCTACACAGCAACTCCTGCGACACTGCCGTTGCCAAACGGCATTGGTTTCTCACCTTTCCTTTGGACCACAGCAGCAGAGTGGAGAGAGTGGACCGCGCTTCTTAGTCAACAGCACATCCTCCATATCAACCCGCCCAGGCTACATTGTTAAAGAAAAAAAAAAAAAGAAAGAAAATGGTTACTACGCCATCGTCTTTCGCAAACGGAATGATGCCAACCATATGAATAATTTACAATATATGGCTAACATTATAAATAGCTATAGAAAATGTTATATATCCTGGATCATCAAAAAGATTGAGGATAAAGCTCTAACCACATCAGCATGGATATACAATCCTACATTGTGACATCAAACCTACAAAGTCTGGTGGTATCATGAGATACTGCTCGGGCTCTCTGGGTTAGTGGTAATGATGCTTTGGCCCAGAAACCATGCTTGAACCCAGAGTTATCATCTGATGAAGGCTTTGTTGGTTGCAATGCTTCTGTGTAAATAGCAGTCATTGTATAAAGATTATTTGTTCTTATGAAAATTAGAGAAAATGATAGAAAATTTTATATTTCCTCATCACCTTTCAGTATCTAGAATAGTCATGGGCAAACTGTGGCATGCAATGCTTTTCGAATGGCATGCAGATGATTTCAATTTTTTCTTTTTTTTTTTTTTAAATAGAAAAGAGTGTTAAAAACAAAAAAAATCAACTTTCCCAGGCAGATACTTAGGCGTATGGTCTTCTGTAATGAAAATGGTTGTTGGTACCTTCAATATAAAATTAACTTGAATTTTTAAAAAGTAGTGCTACCTGCCTGATGATGAGCAGTGTTTCATGTGGCCTGCTTCTCGAAAAAATATTTACCTGATGCCTGATGTAGATAAAAAGCATGTTAAGCATGAATTGCCGAATTCAGTTTTATTGAGATGTTTATTAATTATGTAGTGTCAGGGATGCTGATAGGTACGTATCCTGCGTTCCTGATGCACAAAAATCTAAAAGGACGCAGTAAAATCATATCCATGCATGCATCCCAGTGTTTTTCTTTTTTCCTCCCTCATCATTTCAAGCTAACTGTAAATACATCTGAATAATTTTTTTAGAAATGAATTACACAGGATAGGTTACAAGTTTGATTGTAGAAATAATATTCTTAGGGCATCTTTTTTTTTAAATAGCTACTTTCTTGATTTCTCACTGAATGCAATCTCAATCAAACAGAATATTTAAGACTAAATAACTTAAGATCATCAAAAGTTTCATTACTATTGAAAAGATCTCACAAAATTTAATTATCTTAATTTCATATTATAATTAGGTTGATTCTTAATAATCATTACAAACAATTTTTTTGTGGGTTCAGAATTTAAGAATTACAATAATTAACAGATTCATCCTTAACAAGAATTCTTTATTTTCATCAGTGTCTCATCAGAGGATTACCACAGGAAAAAGAACTACAATAGAGAACACGTGACTTTCTTGCATTCTCTATTATAGTTCTTTTTCCTGTGTAATACTCTGATGAGACTCAGGTGAAAATAAAGAATTCTAGTTAAGGATGAATCCGCTTATGGTTGCAATTCTTAATAATCATTATAATCATCACATCAAATCATCATCATCAAAATCATCTTAAGAGTAACTACCATATAAGAATGTGCCTTTAGTCTGGGAGAGATGTTATCACAACTTTTTCTCTTCCTCCTCCTTGTCTTGACATTATAACTCTGTGTGTGTGTGTGCATTGATTGCCCTCCTCCCCCATTCACATGTTATTTTTATTTCTGTTTATGCAGCCCCATATTAGATATGTTTGTATTCTTGTATTTGTATTTGTGTAGGCTTTTTGTTACCAAAGAAAGCTATCATCATCGATTGCATGTCACGGATTCAAACCCTCCTTTCTTTTTCTTTTTTTTTGTCTTCATCCAACATTTGTCTTTTTTTATATTTTTGTACTGTTGCCCTCATCTTTATTGTGATATGTTAAATCACAATGTTTCGGCTGCTGTATCCTCCGGCCTTCCTGTGTATCTGACCATAGGGCCCCAACACGGGAAATCATTTTGAATAGTTTAGCTGTTGATCAAACAAGGCGTCAAAGAACTTTTGAAGATATTATTGAAATAATATCATTTCCCAGGTTGGGTCATTGCTATACTCGGATACACAAGAAACACCCGAGGAAGGCCGGAGGATACAGTGTCCAAAAACTTGTGATTTTACTTACTACAATAAAGATGAGAACAACAGTCCAAAAAATCAAAATTATACACATCAAGCCTCATCTCAAAAATTCAGACAGATAATTTTTTCTTTTTATTTGTCTGAATTTTTTTAGATGAAGCTTGATAATTTGTCTTATTTCGATTTTTCGAACTATTGCTCTCATCTTTATTGTTATATACACAACATTTCAGCAGATGTTCCCTCAGGCCTTCTTCAAGTATTTTTTGTTAAACTTTGGAACCTTCTTGTTGAAGGCTCCTGACTTTGACAAGAAACAGCCGATGTGGCTGAAATGTTGTATATATAGCAATAAAAAAAATCAAAAAGTTGGCCTATTGTCGGTATCAGCTGGACAGTGAGGGAGTCTATCCTCTTTTCGCTAGTGCTAGACCAAGGAGTGAAGTTCCACATATACTGTCAGCTCTCCATTTTACTGCACAGATCAGATTACCCAATCTGTGGTATTCATATGCTGAGTTGGTGGGGACCGGTATCGAACTCGGAACCTTGTGATTCCAAGGCAGGTGCTCTACCGACTGAGTTAAACCAACCCTAATATATAACAATAAAGATGAGAATAACAGTCTGAAAAATCTAAATAATACAAATTTTTTTTTTTTTTTTTTTTTTTGTCATCATCCATTTTTATTTTTTTTCACATTTTTCATTCACTGTACTTTTAGTAAGTTTCTGTCGTCTGTTTATGCTGTCTTTTTATGTAGTGTACATGCACATATTTCTGCACAAATAAATGTGTGCTCATTATTAAAACAAAATTATGTTAATGCATAAGCTTAGTCCGTGTCCAGTAAATTCATCACAGGTAAATTATTTGTGGCTAAAATCAGAACTTAATCATTGCTTTTAAGGATTTGATAAAAAGAGCTAAAGATTTAGCATTAGGAAAATCCTATATTATAAGAGCATTTAATCTGATATGATGAATTTACGTGGAATAAATTTACCATGCAATGAATTTTCTGGCGTTAAATTTATCATACAGTGAAAATAATGACAACAATATAGAACATGAGTGGAAAGAATCATAATTTTAATAATAATAATACACCGGAATAAAAAGGGAGGAAATAGTTATTGTAATATTAATAATTATGTAAAGGAAGTGAACATGAGGTAATAATAATAATAATAATAATAATAATAATAATAATGTCACTGAGCCTCCAGTGAACTACCGGCTACGACAGGTGTGAAAAACTAATAATAATGAAATAATCATTATAATAAAAATGATTAATAAAAAGAGCTAAAGAGTTAGCATTAGGGAAATTTTATATTATAAGAGCATTTAATCTGATGAATTTACGTTGAATGAATTTACCATGCAATGAATTTTCTGGCGTTAAATTTATCATACAGTGAATTTACTTAGAATCATTTTTCCTAGCTTAGTTGAAAGAGAAACAAGAATTCCTTACTGTTGTAATTTGGTGAACTGTGTAAGTTCCATGTCTGGTAAATTCATCATATGGTGAATTTATTGTCGGTAACTTCATCGTAAAATAAATTTATCCCATGGTAAATCCATCGTATGGCAAATTTATCACAGGTAGGTTACTTGTGTCTAAATTTAGAATTTAATCATTGCTTTTAAGAATTTAATAAAAAGAGCTAATCAAGATATACATAGAGAGAAAGAAAGTGATAGGCTGAATGTAAAGTAAGTGATGGGTCAGTTTTTGACTTAATTATAAATTACGACTAATTAGAACCAAGTAAAATCGAATTGGGAAAATCCTATATTATACAATGAATTAACTGTAAGGAATTTTCTGGCATAGGGTGAATTTACTTAGAATCATGTTTCATAGCTTAGTTAAAACAGAAACCGGAGTTCCTTATTGTTGTAGTTCGGTCAACTGTGTAAGTAAATTCATTGTATGGTAAATTCATCACAGAATAAATTTATCCCATGGTAAATTCATCGTATGGCAAATTTACCACAGGTAAGTTACTTGTGGCTTAATTCAGAATTTAATCATTGTTTTTAAGAGTTTAATAAAAAGAGTTAAATGAGTAGGAGTTAGGGAAACCCTATAAGAGCAATTAATCTGATGCAGTGAATTTACCATGTGATAGATTTACCAGTAATAGATTTACCATACAATGAATTTACTGCAAATCAGGTTATTCAGATAACTGATATACCAATTATTACATCTTATTATAATGGAGATTGTGTGTTTTTCTGTCTGTAACCGAAACTATATTACTACTCAAGTCACAATTATTATTATTTACGTGACATTCTCCATGATTCTATTTCTATTTAAACCTCAATTAATAATAAAACTGTTTGACATTATTAATACTGTTGGCCTTAGCTAAATACTAATAACATGCAATTGTATTTATATATACAACAAAATACCAGTTTTCAGTGTAAACGTAAAGCTAATTTGCATATTGATATTAAAAAAACTGATTTTAATAAAAATGTGCTTGGTATTATTGATTTCTAATTGTTTGGTTTTATTTTAATGAATATGAGTAAAAATCTCTTCAATAAATCCTAAAAGAAATTCATTAACAAGAAGAAATAACTGTAATTTTATTCTTTACTTCCTATTTTAACTCAATAGTTGAATTAGGAAAATTTAGCATTGAAAAACGGAAGTGATGAAAAAGTAAGTTTCAGTTGTTCCATTTTCCAATTATACCCCCTCCGTTTCAAATCTTTTTATTTGAATTCTTAATTTGTTTCATTAGCCTTTCTGATTTAATCTAATATTTTATTACATTTAAACTTAAATATTAGCACCCGGAGGGTGCATATATTTGCTAGTGCATATAAATGTACAGATACACTTAAGTGTTTGCTGGATATGGACACAATTACACAGAAGTATTAGTATAGTATATAGCATTCTGTAAGTGTCTTGTTGATGTAAATGCTGCCCATGCCTTTGTCATTGTGTTGTCAGTAATGTTCACATATATCTTCTTTACACATATATATATATATATATTTATACTCACCATTAAAAAAAAAAAAACTTAAAAAAATTTTTTTTTTTTTGCACACGCAAAGTTTGTATCTCGTGTGTGGTGCAACCCCCTAATATTATCTAGGTCTCCGAAAGTCGCATGATACATGAGTATAGACAATAATTTTGAACTTCTAATGAAAGTAAAAAAAAAAATAAATAAAAAAAAAGAATCTGTTTTTATTAACATTATTATCTAGCAGCTGCATTTTTAAGATTTATTAGAATACTAGCAACAGCTACCCGGCATCGCCTGGGTAGAGGGAGATTTTTTAAAGTTAGTCCCACAGATCCATCATTACTGAATCGTAAGTTGAATCCTTGTGGGATGTCCCATTTAAATCCCTATGTAAAAAAATAGACCTTGCATTGATCCAGCTACTCTGAAAATAAATGTTAATGTCTACTATCTAAAATATTAAATGAAAAAAAAAAAAAAAAATTTTCCTGCTGTTATCATTTAAATTTTATTTTTTAATTATTTTCACGAACATAAATCAAATCTCTATTATTTTTGCTCAAAAACCAAGCCCTGGTGATATTTAATGTGTATATATATTTACTTTGTCGTTAATTGTTTTATTTTCAAAGTTTCCTCCAGACATACATATATACACAACTGTCCTTTATTTATGTATAGATAAATTAGCTTAAAAACCACCAATTGATAATTCTTATGCTGCAACTTAATTTAAAGACAATTTGATGTACGAAAGTCCCTACTTTTAGTGCAAGCAACTATTTCTATTTCACGGATGATTTTTTTCACTGGATTTTGTAATTAATTTTAATTATTCCCAAATTTATTTCCAAGTTCTAAAAAATTATCACACACATACAAAAAAAAAAAAAAGAAATTGTCAAAGAAAATCTTGTAAAAATCACTGAAAACAATCACAGTAAATATGGGAATCCAAAATTTCAGGATTGCAGTTAGGATTCAGTCCAGAATGTTTTTGATTTGCTCACAGTTGGCCTGATTCCAAAATGGTATGATATGTTAGGCTATGGCCTCTAGGAGTAAAGTTGAAAAAAATCTGATACACTGATATTCGCATTTATTATTAGAGATATAACTTTATTCGAATAGTCTTACACATTGATTCCAAAGTCGTATGATATGTTGGGCTATGGCCTCTAGGAGTAAAGTTGAAAAAAATCTGATACACTGACATTCGCATTTATTATTAGAGATTTTATTACTGGTATTAATATTGAATGGGAGGTGGGATAATCTTTCTGCTTTTGAAAAGGTTTAGTAAAAGAATCAAAGAAACTCTAATCTAAATGTTTCATTTATCTATATTCATAACCAATTTGAGGAGCATTCAGTGTGAAATTGGTGATCATTAAAGATAGTTTATATCTCAAATCCGAATATAAAAGTTATGAAAAATATTTATGAAAGACGATTAAACAAGTGACTTTGCAATTTTAGTTGTTCTTCATCTATTGAGTTGACCGTATGTCATTTTTTTAGTTTGTTTTTTGAAATGTCAGTCAGTCATGGTATGCATACTAAACTTTGATTCTAGACAAAAGTGATGAGTCATGCTTATATAATCAAGAGTCCCTGTGGTGTTGTGGTTAACGTGCTGAACCCCCAACATAGTAGTAAGCATGTTTGAACTCTAGTCGCACTATTAAATTCACTTGCTGGACCGTGACTTTGTATTACGAGTTTGAACTCCAGTCGGGCTATTATATTCCCTTTTAGACTAATACCCTTCGGAATGGTATTATCCCCCTCATCCAAACATCTATGGATTAAAAGGTACAACTATTATTCTTCAACAAGGATGGCTTTGGCATTACATAACCCATGAAGGTTGATATGCCATTAAACTAAGAACTAAAGAACTTTAATAATCCTACAATTTTTCACATGGTTTGAAAGTTAGATTAGCAAACCCTTATTAGTGAGTTTGATTCTCACTATGTGCTCCATATCTCTGGCCTTGTGCCACAGCTAAGCTTAGTGGATAACTTACTAATCTTAGATACATCAATATAATTTTTCTGATATGCTGTTTCTACTTAATTAAAGATATGAATATATTCTGTACTGTCAACTACAATATTGTAATTTTTACATATGTACCCTTTGTATATGATCAGCTGGGGCTGTAGAATACACTAACTGCATTTCTGCAGAGGGGTCAGAATCCCCCAATGTGGCTACCTGTTGGCTGTGAGTGGCAACCCGTGATGCTTAAGGATAGAATTTTGGTGGCTCAGCAGACCATGACATGCAACACTCCACTTTGGCCCTTACTTAGGCTAAATGGCGGGTCGAAGATGCCCCCTTTGATCAGTTGGCTGGTCATGCACCTATATGATTGTCCCAGCTTTATTGCCCTTATGCCAAACCTCCAACCCTTTTTATCATATAGGTATGAAAAGATGTAAGAAGAAGAAGAAAAAGATGTAAGAATAAGATGTAAGATGTAGGAAGAAGATGTAAGATGTAAGATGTAAGATGTAGGAAGAAGAAGAAAAAGATGTAGGAAGAAGAAGAAAAAGATGTAAGAATAAGATGTAAGATGTAGGAAGAAGAAAAGATGTAAGAATAAGATGTAAGATGTAAGAGGAAGAAGATAAAGATGTAAAAAGATGTAAGATGAAGAAGATAAAGATGTAAAAAGATGTAAGAAGATAAAGATGTAAGAGGAAGAAGAAAAAGATGTAAAAAGATGTAAGATGTAGGAAGAAGAAAAAGATGTAACAAGATGATATAGGATGAGGCAAAGATGTTGGAAGAAGTATGAAGAGGTTTGTTTCAAAAAAGAGACTATTCTTTATGGAGGATTGAATGTGTTACCAAAGTGAGCTTCCAGAATAGGATTATTGATTTTTCGAATTTTTAAAATCTTTTTTTTTTTTTGTTTTTTTTTTTGTTTCACTATTTCATTTGTTATGTAAAGAAATGTAATGAATACTTCCTACTTTATAAGGTCTATTTTCACACAAATTTTCTTCTTGCGCTGAGTAAATTTTGGTTGAAAATTGCTTTTATTTCGTAAAAGAGAGGCATCTTTGCTTTGATTGAGAGCCTAAAAGTCAAGGCACTTCTTAGGGAAAAAACAAAACAATAATAAAAAAAAAAAAAAAAAAAAAAAAAAGAAATCTGTCCCAATTGGAAACTGTATTTTACCCATCAATTATCATCTGCACCAAAATTGCATAGAAGGTAATGAAGGAATAGTTATTGAATTATGCTGAAAGCCACAAGAATCTAGCGTGTGATTTTTGGTGTTTACCTGAAACTTCTTCAGACCTTTTGCTGGAAAGCTTCAAATTAAGATGCTGTTGAAAAGTTCTTTATGACTGGTGAATCTGCAATTGCTATACACAGTTTAATGATGCTGTTGCAGATAGAATTTTCTATCCAGAACAGCATCATTCTGATGTAACATACAATGAGCACAAAAAGCTCTCTGTGTAGCAATTATGTGTTCACCAGTCTTAAAAAAAAAGATTCCAACAGCAAATGCACAGTCAGAATGATGCTGTTACAGACAGAATTTTCAGCCTATACCAGTACTGATTTTCTATCCAGAACAGTATCATTCTGACATAATATGAAATAAGCACAAAAAGCTCTGTGTAGCAATTACAGATTTACTAGTCTTTAAAAAAAAAAAAAAAAAAAAAAAAAGTATTCACCAGCAAATGCACAGTGTGCACAGGTCCAAGCCATGATTATAACTGATCATATCTGGAAAATAAAATGGTAAAACATTAGCTAAATGGAGCTACCATTATCACCTACAAGCCACAAGAATCTAGAGTGAGATTTTTTGGTCTTTTATGTGAAACTTGTTTAGACCAACCTTCATATTTGTTGGAAGATGAAATAAAGATCAAAGCTCAAGGTAAATTCAAAATCTAAAAATAAGAACAAGATCTATATAATAATACTGGTGTTCCTAAAAAAAATACAACCGTTATCATCTTACACCACCCTTTGGTTAAAAATGAGACCGTCCAAATCATCCAAGATGAAATACAAAAAATATAAATCCTGATTATTTCCTGTTGCTGATCTGCTGAATTCTTATTACTTATGAGTGTTGTCACCTCAGCTAAATAATGGACCATTCTGTTTCTATTACGAAGAAAGAAAGGGAAGAAAAAGGACATGCTGCACAGAAAAAATATAAGAAAGAGTAGGGGAATGCGCAGAAGCGATAACGCTAATCTTTTTCAATCAAACATGATAAAAAGATTGAAAGAAGGAAACAAAGAAAAAAAGAATGAGAGTTAAATCAAGATTATTATACTTTTTACATATTGAACTATTTGGCAATAGCTCTTAAGTAAACATATCAAACGTTGTAATGATTAAATTATCATACTGTGGTATATCCACAGGTCCTGATAGCATAAACTGGATACTTGAAATCAAAACCTATAAATTTCTTTTATACTATGAGGGTGTGTCAAAAAGTAATGCTATTTTGTTTAGGACAGGTATAATTACCAACATAGGAACATGTATCATACATCAAAATGAAGCAGGTCCTCTGTGGATCACATCCCTACTTCTCTACATAGTCACTGTTTCTCTAAATAGCAATGTTCCACCTTTGAATGAGAGTATGTATCCCTGCAAAATTCTGTTGACTGTTCTTTGGACAACTTTATCGTATCCTCCATACTCACCAGATTTAGCGCCTTCAGACTATTATCTCTTTGGCCCTATGAAAGAGGGTTTGAGAGGCAAACATTATTCTTCTGAGGAGGAAGTGAAATCTATAGTGAAGAAGTGGCTCAAAGGACAGTCAACAGATTTTTACGGGGCAGGGATACATGCCCTCATTCAAAGGTGGAACATTGCTATTGACTATGTGGAAAAGTAGGGATGTGATCCACAGAGGACCAGCTTAATTTTTGATGTATGATACATGTTCCTGTGTTGGTAATTATACCTGTCCTAAACAAAATAGCATTACTTTTTGACACACCCTCATAGTATAAAAGAAACTTATAGGTTTTGATTTCAAGTATCCAGTTTATGCTATCAGGACCTGTGGATATACCACAGTATGATAATGTTCCTGTGTTGGTAATTATACCTGTCCTAAACAGAATGGCATTACTTTTTGACTCACCCTTGTATATCTGTAACTATAACTGATTTAAAAGAAGGAATAGAAGAACAGCGATGCTTTCAAAAATCAGCACAACTGGAACTCCATTACTCAGGATCAGTCTACCTAGTAAATTGCTACTTTTATTATACTCTAGAGGAGTACTCTTAATATTCTGAGTGGAGAGAAACAAAAGTGGACTCTGCCATGTGAGGTACTCGAGAGGCCTGACCTGAATAAATTGATCTTTAAAATATTGGATTGATTTGAACATCAGAAATTGATATCACCTGTATTATTATTTTTATTTTTATGTCTGTAATTCTTCCAGATTTGTAATTCTTTTTTCTTCTTTCTCCATTCTGTAAAATTACTGAAGCGATATTATAATATTGATGTTCCACCTGAAAGAGGGTGCCGAGGGGCGGGGTGAGTGAGTACTTTAATGCAAAATGGATACAGACATTTAAGAGATGTAAAAGTCAAAAACAGCTGACATGCTAACTGCAATTCTTAATTCCTCCATCTTTTTTTTTCTATAACCTTTTCTTTTTTAAATTTTATTCTCCCTCCCTCTCACTCACTAACTCTCTTTCTCTTTTTCTCTCCCTCTTTCTCTTTTTCTCTCCCTCTTTCTCTTTTTCTCTCCCTCTTTCTCTTTTTCTTTCCCTCTTTCTCTTTTCTTTCCCTTTTCTCTTTTTCTTTCCCTCTTTCTCCTTTTCTTTCTATCTTTCTCTTTTTCTCTCCTCGTTCTCGTTTTCTCTCCCTCGTTCTCGTTTTTCTCTCTCGTTCTCGTTTTTTTTCCCTCGTTCTCGTTTTCTTTCCTTGTTCTCTATTTCTTTCCCTCGTTCTCTATTTCTTTCTCTTCCTCTCTTTCCCTCTCTTTCTCCTTCTTTCTCCTCTCTTTCTCCTTCTTTCTCTTCTTTCCTTCTTTCTTTCTTTCTCCCCTCTTTCTTTCTTTCTCCCTCTTTCTTTCTTTCTCCTCTTTCTTTTCTTTCTCCCTTTTCTTTTTTTTTCTTTCTCCCTCTTTCTTTCTTTCTCCCTCTTTCTTTTTCTCTCTCTTTCTCTTTTTCTCTCTCTCTCTCTCCCCTCCCTTTCTCTGTCCTTCACATGTAAAATAATGTTATATGGTTTGCATTATGAATAGATTTAATTTTGACATTAAGTAGGGAAATATTAAGGATAATAGAATAATATTTCTCTTCTATGTTTTCTCTTATCAAACCTGGAACCTTGCAATTTCTAGATGAATACTCTTCCAGCTTAGCTAAACCAGCTCTAAACTGGGGAGATAAGGAGTTTTATACATTTCCAAAGGGTATTAGTCCAAAAGTGAATGTAATAGCACAACTGGAATTTAAACTCTGTATGATGTCACAGTCAAGCACGTTAGCCACTACACAATGCCCCCCCAAAAAAAAACAAAAAAAAACAAAAAAAAAAAACAAAAAAAAACAAAAAACAAACAAAACAAAAAACGAAATGAACAAAAATAACCAAATATAATTTTCGAAAAAGAAAAAGGGGAATCATCTACCATTGTGGAATAAAGTTAAAATAATAGATAGGGATTTAAGACTACCACATCCTAAACCATAGTATTATTACTTTACTATTCATAATATATATATATATATATATATATATATATCTTATTATAATGGAGATTTTGTGTTTTTCTGTCTGTAACCGAAACTATATTACTAATCGAGTCACAATTAACATAGTTATTTACATCACATTCTCCATGATTTAATTTATATTTAAACCTCAATTATTAATAAAATTGCTTCAACTTTTTATTAGTGTTGTCCAATCTACATACAAATAACATGCAATTGTATTTATATATACAAAAAATAGCGGTTTGCAGTGTGAATGGGAAGGTTAATTTGCATATTGATATTAAAAATGTGATTTTATTAATATGTGCTTAGTATTATTGATTTCTAACTGTTTGGTTTTTATTTTAATGAATATAAGCAAAAATCTCTTCAATGAATCTTAAATGAAATCCATTAACAAGAAAAAATAAATGTCATTTTATTCTTTATTTTCTAATTTAACTAAATAGTTAAATAAGTAAAATTCAGCAAGGAAAGACGGGAGTGATGGAAGAGTAAGTTTCATTTCTATTTTTCTATTATACCCCCACTCTGTTACATATCTTTTTGTCTGCCTCTAATTTAATACGATATTTCATTACATTAAAACTTAAATACTTGCACCCGGAGGGTGCATATATTTGCTAGTATATATAATGTCTATGGGGTATCAGTGGTTTTGGGTGTTTTAAGGTTAAATGTAGCTATTTGAATATTCTTGGTGCTTGTTCCTCAGGTTTGCTTTTAAACCCGTCTCTTTTTGGTGGGCGTGCTGAAAAGAAGGCATTCAAAGAACGAGAAAGGAAAGAGACAAAGAACATTGGAGAAGAAGACAGCTCAAATAAGCAACGTTTGTTGAATTATTATGATATAAGGCATGGGGCAAATGGTCACTCCTAAATATAGACTCGTTGACTACCACGTGACCTGGGGTAGATTTCTATTGTCCAATCACTGGCACTGCTGCTGCTGCTTCTGCTGTATTAATAGAGGCACCATTCTGAGCTTATTTCATTGACATTTGGATTCTCTTGGACGTAGGACTTACAAAGAATACTCTAAAACGGATTCTTATTGGCTTGCCTACTTACTTATTACATCTGGAACCTAGGATGCCGACCAGATACTTAACACGTATATGTTGAACTATAGTGACTTCTTAGGTAGACTAAGTATAATAATGAACACAATATGGGAACCAATAATTGAGAAGGCTAGATTAAATTGTTTTTAAATTGTTTTTTTTTTTGTATCTGTTTTGTTAAATTACTTTAAAAATTAGAATATACCAAATGCCATTGGATTTTACGCTTCAGATTTCCAAGAGACGCCAATAAACAATATAGTTAGTTATTTTGTTTTTTATTTTTAAATGATCGTGATGCTTCTCAGATTAATGGACTTGCAATGTCATTATTTGGATGAGATATTCATAAATTCTTCCCTGCTTTGTTTGTTCAACAGTCAAAGTATTCAAAATGATTTCCCATGTTAAATCATTGCTATGCTTAGATAGACAAGGGACACCTGATGAAGGCCGTAGGGTACAATGGCTGAAATGTTATGTTTTTCTATATCACATAAAGATGAGGACTGTAACGTAGCGTCGGCGTCACGGTACTAAATCGCAATAGTTTTATCTTCGTTGTAAGGGATGACAATAGCACCAAAGTTATCCTCCAGAAGTTTATTGAAATAAATTCAAGCTTCTTTACTTCGAGTGAGAGGGTCAGTTTAATTAATATATTAAGTCTTTAGACTTTCGGTCCTTCGATTAAATTTCTGGGTGACAAGCTTTTTTCAGTTGGTAAATATTAAGGCTAGCTTTTCCAACACCAACTACACTACTCTCTCCCGATTACTGACCCCGATCACCTCACTCTCTCTCCGTCTGACTGCCTCCTGGGCTGACTGACGACTGACCTGTCTCGAGCTCTCCGGTCTTTTTTATTCATAGCTACTCCTACGCATTTTTATCTCTTGATCTGATAACGGGCATTTGTTATATTTCTTTGTTTAATAAAACCGGAAATTCATATTTCCGTTTGTACAATATATAACAAGGACAACAATTCAAAAAATCAAGATAATACATATCAAGTGTCATCTAAAAAATTTAGACAAATTATAATTTCTATTTCTCTGAATTTTTGAGATGAGGCTTGATAATTAGTATTATTTGGATTAATCGGACTATTGTCCTAATTTTTATAGAGATGAGGACAATAGTCTGAATAATCAAAATAATGATAATTTTCTGTGTTTTGTTTGAAAAAAAAAACAAACAAAAAAAAAAACAACCAATCTAGTTTCCTGTTGTAAATTGAGTTAAAAAGTAATATTGTCAGGGTGGCCTAATACCGGTATCAGTCAGACAGTGAGGGAGTCAATCCCCTTTTTCACTATAGCTAGACCAAGGAGATTGTTTTGGCGTATGAAGTATAGTGCCACACCTACTATCAGCTCCTCCCTTTACCGCACAGATCCCTGTGCTACTCATACACTGAGTTGGCGAGGGCTGGTATCAAACCCGGAACCGTGTAGTTCCTAGTCGGACACTCTACCGACTGAGTTAGTGAATCACTAAAATTTCATTTACAGTTTAGATCTGCTGAAACACAAGTTTTTTTTTAGTTTTTAAAAAATTTAGAATCAGATTATTTATTATTTAAAAATTAGCAGAATTTTCTCTCTCACTTTCAGGATTGTATACAAATCAGTTTTCTTAGTAATCCAGTGTTGGTCCAAGACACGCAATATCCTGGATAAGCTCATTACATTAAAGGGAGGAAACTTATGGAAATGCCAAAAACAGATTATGTTACTGCTACAGTGAATAGAGCGTCCTATCGCTTAATGGTTAGCAAGCTAATCTTGCAGATTTATTACTATTAGTTAGCAAGTTTGAACCTTGCTGGATGCCCGATACTTGCGACCTTGTGTCACATCTTAACCACAGTGAATAATTGGGTAAATGGGTATCCATTATTGTCATGGTTAGCAAATTAGTCTTACAGAACCATTACTACTGAATAGTGAGTTTGATCCTTGCTGGATACCCCATACTTGTTACTGTGTGTCAAATCCTACCCTGTGTGCAAATCATTTGTATTAGATGAGAATACTTAATATCATATAACTATGTGAAAATCATTTGTATTAGATGTGAATACTTTGTTCAAATTATTTGTATTAGATAGGAATACTTGATATCATATAACTGTGTCCAAAAAAAAAAAAAAAAAAAAAAAAAAAAAAAAAGACAGGTATAAAATAACTAAACATGTAAAAAAAAAAAAAAATTATTCCATGTTGATAGATATTATCATCTTTATTTATAGCTAAAAAAAGAATGATCTCCACAGTATAGAAATCTTTCCTCTTTATTTCACTTTGTTATTCTTTGATTTTTATTCCTTTTTGTGAAAAAAAAAAATCTGTAAATGATTTAGAATTATAGAGAGATTTTTAAAAAGTTATCTGTAAAATTGATAAAAGCTTTTAGTCAGTGGTTATTGTATAACATCTGTAATTCTGTGTTGATATTAATTCAATGTAAAGATTAGACAACACTTCTCAAATAGCACTCAAAATTCATTATTTATTTATGGTGCTGTCTGAAAAATTAATCAAAACTTTTGGCTTTAACTTTCACTTTCTAAAATTACAAACTTCACCTTATATAACTACTTATTTAAACCAGCTTTACACATAAATGTCATATAGTACCTAAATCATGATAGTGGAATCGTGTGTATTTCTTTCAAACTTTAACTTATATAACCTCTTATTTAGACCAGCTTTACACATAAATGTCATATAGTACCTAAATCATGAGAATGGAATCATCTGTTTTTCCTATAAGTAATGTCTGACAGTGGAGTGAAATGAGATCCCATGGGACTTATCAACTCAACCTAGCGATTGCTTATTACGCTCTTTCAGCTTTTATCTTTGCTTAGTAAACCTTTTCCCCTATCCTTAATGCTCTTGTTTCTTCCTATTATTTTTATTAACTCTGATAATCGAGTTACAACAATAAACAACATTTATATCTATTAGGTCATTGTAGAGGTGCCCATGGTGTAATGGTTATTGTCTTAGGAAATGAATACGGCGAGCCAAGTTCACATCCTAGATGAAGCTGGCAGCATTTTACATAGTGCTAATACCCATGGAAAAGACATGCATCTAACTATATCTTCCTCCAGCGATGGGTAAATAGTAGGGCTCTTTAAGCTTGGTATGGCAATTTGTCTAGAAGGAAAACTCTGAATCCAAACTTGTTAAACTCCACTTAAAAATAGACCTTGTGTTACACTCTGCTCCTGTGTAGGGGTTGGTAAATACATATTTATTTAGACCAGCTTTAAACTTTGTACCCACAATCAGCATTTATATCTGCTAGGTCATTGTATCATAAATGATGGAATGTATCAGATGAAGCCCTAAACCATGTGTCTGTTTTTTTTTTTTTTTTTTTCCTAATTAAATGAATATGTGGTTCAGTTCTATGCCAAGTCTATTTAGAAGTTTAACAGTGGTGAGGACAAATTAACTAAGAACAATTAATGAATTAATAGAAAATATCTTCTAGCATGGATAATGAAATGGGAATAATTCATCCCAGTGGTTTTGTTAGGAATTCCCAGAATGCTACTGAATGTGGCAGGCATGTGAATAAATAAATAAATAAAAATAAAAACAATAAAGATTAAAAAATAGTTAAAATAATGAATAAATAAAAAGATTAAAAAATAGTTAAAATAATGAATAAAAAATAAAGATAAAAAATAGAAGGCTTTATTTAAAAAAAAAAAGATTAAAAAATAGTTAAAATAATGAATAAAAAATAAAGATAAAAATAGTTAAAATAATAAATAAAATAAAGAAAAATAGTAAAAAAAAAGAAAATAATAATGAATAAAAAATAAAGATAAAAAATAGAAGATAAAAATAGATAAATAAAATACAATAAAGATAAAAATAGAAAATAATAAATAAAATAAAAATAGTTAAAATAATGAATAAAAAAAAGACAAAAAATAGTTAAAATAATGAATAAAAAAAAGATAAAAAATATAAAATAATGAATAAAAAAAAGATAAAAAATAGTTAAAATAATAGATAAAAATAAGATAAAATAGTAAATAAAAAATAAAGAAAAAATAGTTAAAATAATAAAATAAAAATAAAAAATAGTTCAAATAAATGAAATATATATATATATATATATATATATATATATATATAATCAGAGATTAAATATGATGTTGATACAAATTGCATATTATGCATGAAACTACAGTAACAGATTATTAACACCATAATATTTAATCTTTGATTTTAAACTGCTCTGTTATTTTAGCATTGAGCACTTTTAGATACTAATATTCACATTCATTCTCTATTATATATATATATATATATATATATATATATAAACTAATACTAGAAACAAAAGCAATGAATGACCAAAATCTATACAAAGTCATTGGTTAGCTTTTTGTTATGATTATTGCATAATTTACTAGATTGGAAAATACTTGTTGTATAATGCAGTCTAATATTACAAACAGTGACTTACTCACAGAATAATTTATGAAGTATTGCTCTGATGTTTTTCAAAATATCCTCTGCCACACACACACACACACACACACACACACAACACACACACAAAAAAAAAAAGACTTCAACATTGAATAACCTAACCAAATTCAATATGCTTTCAAACCAACCAACCAATTAAAAATAACTTCAGAACATAAAAGAATATGTGGTAACACAAATTAAAGGTACAGGGTGTGGCAGAAATACCTTGTGTCACCTTTGTGGTGCAAGTGAACTTGGGCAAGTCATAATGGTTCTTTTTATAATCTGAAATAATAGCGTTCTTTTATGCTGCAATTTAGCAAAATTGTATATAGTGATAAAAAATAGTATCATAAGCAAAATCATTTAGGTTAATAGACTGTTAAACATTAATTCATGTACAGGGTGTGACTGAAATACCTCCCACATTTTACATTTTAAACTGGGAAATTTTGAATTTTCGAACTGGGAAGACAAGGCAACAAACTGTTGTAACTCAAATACAAACCCGAATGCTACAAGGTCTACTGCAAAATGACAAAGTATATATAAGACTCCACAATGTCATTCAAATCAAGCAGTCAAGCAGCCAATCAGAACTCAAGGAATGGAATGACCCAAATCACCAGATTCATGGATGGATCATTCTTGATTCCTATTTATACCAGCTGTATTGGACACTGCTTGAGTTGTACTTAGTTAGCTGCTGTTATTAAAACCAACAGTAGACTAACTGACTTCAATACTGTCGCTGTGGTTCAAGTGAGCTTAGGCAGGTGATAATGGTAGCTCCATTTGGCTAATGTTTTACCATTTTATTTTTCCAGATATGATCAGTTATAATCATGGCTTGGACTTGTGCACACTGTGCATTTGCTGGTGAAATGTTTTTTTTTATTTTTTTATTTTTTTTTATTTTTAAAACTGGTGAATCTGTAATTGTTACACAGTTCTTTTTGTATGTTATGTCAGAATGATGCTGTTCTGAATAGAAAATCGGTAATAGTATGGGTTGAAAATTCTATCTGTAACAGCATTATTCAGACATAACATGAAATGAGCTTAAAAACTCTATAGCAATTACAGACTCACCAGTCATAAAGAACTTTTAAGCAACAAGTGCATGGTGTCCACTGGTTCAAGCCATTGTGACATAATTGATAGGTGCCTATCAATTATGTACTGTAGTATAGTTAAAATAATGGTTTTATGGAAAAGTACAGTTAGTTGATAATAAGCTCTATTCAATGATATAATGGGTTTAAACCAGCAGTAAAAACTTATTGAGTAACGCAAAATAGGCCTTGATAGTGTTGCAGACTGCAATTTGGATCAATTTGAACTTTGGAAGTCTACGTCTGAGATTTTACTTATTCTCCATTTTTTTTGTTAGTTTATTTTTATTTTTTTGTGTGTTAAGCAGCAGTTCTATACTTTATTGGGTGACCACCTAAGCGATAGCAGGTACTGTAAGTAACCTGAGTCCTTTGTTTATTAAAAATGACTTGATTCAGCATTGAATTAACTGAAAAGGGTTGATATGCTGTAAAACAAAACAAAACAACCAAACCATAAAAAATAGGCCTCAATGGTGTTGTGGACTGTTAGTATATCTTTTTGGCAGAAAATGGTACAAATTATCTGTAGATATAAAATAAAATGCCAAGACTCTGAGTCATATTATTTACATAAATATAGTATGTATCAAGTAGTATATTTATCTACAACAAAAATTGTCTGTCAATTTACAATCTGTGAAAAGAAAAGGCACAAACCATATTTTCTTTCTTTTCTATATCCGAGTTAAAGAAATAGAGCAATTAACATTACAAAATAATAATATAATTGCCGTATGTTTTTTCATTTCCTTACATGTGACGACCACAATATTAAAAAAAAAAATAATAATAAAACCTGAAGAAATAATACATGGAAATAGAAATTCTTTATGATTGAGATGGAATGGCCCTTGGTTTAAACATTTTTACAATATTTCATTTTTTTTTGCACTTCCTGCTCCATTCTGTATTTTCTTGTTTGCCAATTTTCAAGATGGCTGCAAGGTAGAAATTTTTCAGCTATCTAAAAAAAAAAAAAAAAAAAAAAAAAAAAATGTCTTTTGGGTTCTTTTCTTTTTCTTTTTTTTTTTTTTTTTTGTTATTATTTAGACTTCCTCAATTGGTTTAATTAAACAGACCCTCTTTAATCATTTCTAATTGATTTTCTTAGTTCTTTAACCATATATGGAATTTTTCAAAAAATGAAACAAAGATAAAAAAAAAAAAAAAAAAGCAATAGGAAGAACAATGCAATTTAGTAAAACAAACTGTGCTATTAGCCAAGGTTACCGGCAGTTGTCTACAAAATCTAAGACTATAATTATACAGTATTTGTTAAACTGATTACTAAAGTATCTAAAGAATGCCAGTATTTATTGGAATTCAAATTTTAGTACTTGGATTGTCAGTTAAAACCTTGCTGGTTAAATCAAACTTAATGGAACTAAATTCCACCATCGTATGTCACCCTGCCGAAAGAAATTAAAATACCAAAAATCAGGGAATTAACTGAATTTAATGAAATTTTCAGTGTTGATATATTAATGAATAAAAGTTATAATGCACCAGTTATTTTATTTAAAAACTTTTACATTTTGTCAGTAAACTTTGAGAATTTGTGTTACACCCCTATTCAAATAAAGTCCTATTATTATTGTAATCTGAGTCCAGATACTCAATTATAATAAACTAAGCATCATTTTTTATACTTTGGTTGTGGTGGGAGAGCTGCTGTGAGCAGTTTAAAGTAGGCAAAGAATTGAATTAAGATTTATTTGACATAGGTAAAAATCACAGTATCAAGTATTCCCAACCTTGGACTAGATATGAAACTTTAGATAGAATGAAGCTAGTGATTACCGAGTTTTAAATTAAGATTTATATTACATAGGTAAAAATTACAGTATTAGGTATTCCCAACCTTGGACTAGATATGGAACTTGAGACCTGAATGAACTAAATCTGCAAGTATGTGTCAAAGTATTTTTGATTTGCTGTTAGGTGTATGTCACATAGGTGATAATAGTATAGATGTTTATTCATTCATATCAAATTTGTCATTATTTAAAGTAGACTTTGAAGTACAAAGTAAGATAATCTTAATTCAGCGTAGAAAATAATTTATATTATAAACATCTGATTTTTGTATGAATATCTATACATATATAAAGGGCAGTTGCATGTATGTATGCATTTGTGTATGTCTAGCTGTAACTACAGAAATAAACAATTAATGACAAAGTAAATATATACACATATTCACTGTCACCAGATCTTGCTTTTTGAGCAAAAATAATGAAGATTTGATTTATATTCGTGAAGATATTTAAAAAATAAAATTTAAATAGTAATAGCAAGAATGTTTTTGCATTTAATATTTTAGATAGGAGACACTGATTTTGTTTTCAGAGTAAATAGATATAAATAATTATAGGTATAATATAAATGTTTATTTATTCATAATTCATAATATAAATTCTATAAGTAAGATATAGATATAAATAATTATAGGTATATGTTTATTTATTCATAATTCATAATATAAATTTTATAAATAGGATATAGATATAAATAATTATAGGTATAATATAAATGTTTATTTATTCATAATTCATAATATAGATTCTATAGGATATTAAGGATAGAACTAGATATCAAGCCTTTTTTGTATGTTATAACACAGCAAAAACCATACATTGTAGTGAGATTTTTTTTATTGGTTCAATAGTGTTAGAATAATCTGATTTAGAGAATAGGACAATTTCCAATCCAATTTGTAAGTTATTTATAGTTTATAGTTATTTGTGAGTGAACTCGCTCTCTTATTGAAATTTCACTTAAATCATTATAATTTCCCAATGAAGATAATCATTAACTATTAATTATAAAGTCGTTGAGGTGGCCTAACAGTGAGGGAGTCTATCCCCTTTTCTCTAGCGCTAGACCAAGAAGATTGTTTTGGCATCTGAGGTGGAGTGCCACACCTACCAACAGCTACTTACTTTACTGCAAAGATCCCTGTGCTACTCAGATGCCGAGTTGGCGAGGCCAGTAACGAACCCAGAACCTTGTGGTTCTTAGTTGGACGCTCTACCGACTGTGCTAAACCAGCCCTATTGCTGATTATAGAGCATTTATTTATTTATAATTAATAATATAAATTCTATAATTAGGATATAAGTAGATATTAAGTTTAATTGCTGCCAGAAGCAACTTTTTAATGAATATTAATAAAATTAAAATATCTATATATATTTTTATTTTCTCTATTTTACATGATTTTAATTTAATTAAAACATCTGTAAACCTTATTAAAATGTCCTAATATTTCAATTAATATGATCTATATATCTGTTTAAATAATCTTTATAATTGACACTCTTGGGGTTTATGAATATTATAGTTTTGACAACCATTTGGTTGAAATGAACAAGACATGCTCAGAGATGCTGAAAGGTACGCATCCTGTGTCCCTAAACACATAAAAATCTAAAAGGAAGCAGTAAAACCCTATCCATGCGTCCAAGTGTTTTTCTTTTTTCTTCCCTCACCATTTCAAGCTGACTGTAAATACATTTCAATAGTTTCTTAGAAATGAATTACACAGAATAGGTTACAAGGTAAGAGTTAGCCGGCTTTAGTTATTTCTTTCGGATCTTAAATAAAAACCCTGCAATTTATTAAGAAACTTTAGTTGGGACCCATCAAATTTCCCGGGGACTCATTCAAAGCAAATATATGCATCCCAGGTCGCACTAAATAAAAAAGCTATCAGCATCATTGGGCACCTACACATGGACACAACAGTGTAGATTGTCCGGTAAAAATTTACATTAAGCTGTTCTGCGTGGATATTGAATGATGTACAGAGAACCTTTCAGGAGTGATAGGGGCGGGTGGTAAAAAAGAGTCATGGAGATCTATGCTGTCTGCACAACTTGAGGATGATTAGAAATAAAAACTAGCATTTCAAATGAATTGGTCTGTTTCTGTTTGCTTTTAATAGTTAAGGAGTCAAACTTAGTGTAGCGATTATCGTCATAAAAAATGGAATTAGTGACCTGAGTTTAAATCTTTGGCAAGGATGATTGCCTTTCACTTTGTGCTAATGCTCTTGGGAAAGGTATGAATCCATCTGTTCTTTTTCTCCTCTGTCTCCAGCTATGGGTAATTAATAGGGTAGACTGGGTTCTTTGATTTTGGTCAGGCAACTGGTCTTGGAGAAATAACTATCGCTTTTTAATTTTCACTTGCCTATACTGTAGAATAATCATACTAAGTTCCAATTACCGTCGAATTGGTAAGACAAGGCAACGTAACTCAATACGGATTTAACCTTGTTGCAATCTTACTGCAGGGTATTTGTGAAGCCTCATAACCTCATAAAAACCAAGCAGCCAATCAGGACTCAGGGAATGGAATCATCCAAATGCATGAATGGACTATTCTTGAGTTCCATAAGTACTAGTTGTTTTGAGCACTAATTCATTTGTGCTTAGCCAGTTGCTGTTGTCTAAACCAACAGTATACTGACTGACTGACCTCAACATATACATTGTACAAAAATGATTTTTTTTCTGGTTATTACCTGTTTCTAAGGAAGGATCAGATAAAAGATATGTACATTGAAAAAGTAAGACAAAATAATTCTGCTCATAGTGATTTAACTAAATTTGTATCAGTAAATAAAGTAAAGTCGGTGAAGTGACTTATTGTCGGTATCAGCTGGACAGTGATAGACCAGGGAGATTGTTTTTGCTTCTGAGGTGGAGCATCACGCCTACCATCAGCTCCACACTTTACCACAATTTCCAATCCAATTTGCAACTTAAAATTAAGGTATGAATCCATCTGTTCTTTCTTTCCTCTGTCTCCAGCTATGGGTAACTAGTAGGACAGACTGGGTTCTCTGTCCTTGGTTAGGCAACTGGTCTTGGAGAAATAACTCTGTGAATGCAAACCAGCTTTACTCTGCTTATGGTTATCATCTTAGGAAATGGACATGGCAACATGAGTTCAAATCCTGGACGAGGCTATGTGCATTTCATATAGTGCAAAGGTATACATCTGACTATTCTCCCTCTAGCTATGGGTAAATAGTAGGGCAGACTGTGCTCTTTAAACTTGGTATGGCAACCAGTCTAGGGGAAGGAAAACTCTGTATTGTTCAAACCTGTTAGACTCCACTTACAAAATTGACCTGGTGTCACATCCTGCTAATACAAAGGGGTTGGTTGGTAAATACATACTCCACTTAAAATTGACCTTGTATCACATCTTGCTGCCAGCAGAGGGTCGGATTAATAGCTACAATCGTTAACTGTAACCAAATTTCTTTATTTACTTAAAGGGACCATATTACCTTTAGGCACCCCTTTTTGATCTCGATTAAGAAAGGACATGTTTTTCATTTACACCGTCAATATCCAGTTGTTTGTTAGGGATTAGAGTTAGGGTTATAATTTTAAAAAAAAATGTAAAAATCGTCTGTTAAAACAACTGGATATTGACAGTGTAAATGAAAAACATGTCCTTTCTTAATCGAGATCAAAAAGGGGTGCCTAAAGGTCATATGGTCCACTTAAAGTATCTCTACTTTCATGTAACAGGTTGCTGCTATCATCAAATACTGAGACTCCTAATGTAATCTCTCTTTGTGCTGCTTCTCCCTAAGGAGAAACTATATAAATTCTAGAAATTGTCATGAATCAAAGGAAATGAGTATATGCTTTTGTGTGTCTATGTATGAATATTTGTGTTCTAATGTGGATGTTGTGATTGTTAAAGAGTGAAAGGAAAAAAAAAAGGGGACATAAATTGTTTCTTGAGAACTAGCTCATGGTTGTTACCCCAAATCCCTGCTGTTTGTGCTTGCTACTTGAAAAGAGGTCTACAGGATGTCTAAAGGTGCTTTATCTTTATGATGTGAAGTCGCCTACCTGCTGACTACCATCCTCTTCCTTGATGATGCCACATAGACATAAAAGAAGTTTCATGTCTTCTGTGATTTCCTTTTCATCTCATATCTGATTTAATCGATTTTTTCTTCTTCTCTGAAGTCAACTTGATCCATTGGTTGGTTGTCTTGCTTAAAATTTTAGTTTCGTCAAGTAACCATTTCTTTTTCTGATCTTTTTCTAACCTGTTGATTGGCTGAAGAATTGTCATATACTGTCACTGTACCTGATGAAAACATGGAAACACACACACACACACACACACACACACACACACACACATATATATTCTTCGATGTGTTTAGACTGAGAGTTGTCGGTAGAGAATGCACATATACAGAAGCCTTCGGGAGTTCTGACGTCGAGCGATCTGCTCAACCTAAATTCTAAGAGTTTATATAACTCTCCAACTCCAACATGGCCACGCCTCTTTGATTATGACACCACACAGTTTTCCTGTACCTATGCATCAGTCATTTGCACCTGGTTTTCCAGCTTTCAATTTGTTGATCAGGCAATATATTACAGAATTATAAGCTACTATCTTAAAAGCCGCCCTATCAGGTGGCAATTAAGCTAACTGCTGAGTTGGGCTCTTGATTCGGAATTTGGCCCAACAATGACAGTTTGTGCATTGAGTACATATTAAATTTTAACAATATTTTTTTAAACAACAGTTTTCATTAAAATAATGATAAAATTTGTCTATTTGGAACTTAATACAAAGCTACATGATAATCAACATTTTTGATTTTCCCACTCAGGATCAGTACAAATAACTTGTTTCTTAATTTGTTCCAAAAATCGTGTAAATAATCGCCAAAAGCAATCATAGTAATTAAAACTTGGGAATCCAAAATTTCACGATTACAAGTCTCGATTGCTGGACTGCAGCATTCCAGTAACCGAGTTCGAACTACAATTACTCTATTATGTTCACTTTTGGATTAATACCATTGGGAAAGGTATGAGCTCCTTCATCTGCCCGCTATGGGTTAAATAGTACCACTAGTGTTCTTCTACAAGGATGGCTTTAGCATTAAATAACCCATGAAGGTTGATATGCCAATAACAAGACACCAAACCAAACCAAACCTGAAATATAAGACTTAGAGTGTTTAATAAAATATTCTTTACCCTGAAATATCCGGAGTGGTAGTACTTGTTATGGGTTAAATAGAAAATGTGTTGATAAAAGAAATTGAGTATCCATTAAGAATGAATTTATTTAAAACTTTATCGGCATTAAATGACCCACTGAAGTTGATATGCTGTAAAACAAACCAAACCAAACTCTGAAATATCTGACATAGGAGTTCAAAAGTTTAAGATATTTCTTGTTCACCTACATTCACAATCCATCTTCTCCTTGAAGCTATTAATGCTGTTTTGGAGGGGGTGATATACCTGGTAGTCTTGTTTTATTCTGGTTTCCTTCTCTTTAAGTTTGATGATTAAACTCAAGATCTAATGAATATTCAATATTTTTGACATTATTGCTAAATAATGAACAATTATTATTAGGAAAATGAATCATTAACCTGTTGAGTGAGTTATGTAGTTTTGTATTTCTCACAGGTGTCAATAGTTGATGCTTCACACCCACAGAGATGCTGATAGGTACGCGTCTTTTGTCATTGACATATAAAATAAAAAAATGACACAGTAAAATTGTATCCATGCTTCCTAGTGGCTTTTTTTTCCCTGCCTCTACCATTTCCAGTCTCTACCATTTCCAGCTTATTGTAAATACATTTCAATATTTTCTTGGAAATGAATTACATGCTATGGGGTACAAGGTATGGGTTAGATGGCTTTAGTTTTTCATTGATGAAAACTCTTCAATTTATTAAGAAACTTTAGTTGGGACCCATCAAATTTCCCAGGAACTCATTCAAATCAAATACATGCATCCCAAGATGCATTAAATTTAAAAAAAAAACTATCAGCATCACTGCACCCAGATTCAGGTTATAATTTTCGAGGTAGCAAGGCCCTCCTACCTATTGTCACTGCGTCTGTGGAAAATCTGAAACAAACAAGGGCAACTCCTTCCTCTGACCGGGATATGCATCTGGGGTTTGGGGACCACTTGTGAATTTCCCATTCCCTTGTTACTCTTTCCATGAATTCACCACAGGTAGATTTATTGGATAGAGCTGGCTCAACCGACCCAGGGTGAATGTCATCACAGAAACAGAAACTTCCTACCCTCATTTGGCCATATTAAGCTTGGTAGATATGACATTTTAGGACATCTCACTATGGAGTAATGATTGGTTAGCTCATTTACCAGGAATTGATGAAGAGAGTTCAATCCTTACTGGATACCTTGTCTTTGTGCCAGAGTAAGCTAAGCTTAGTAAATACAAAAAAAAAATATCCTATCACACAAAGTATATGAGTAAGACGAACAAGATATATTGTAGAAGCAAGGACGAGCTCATAAGTGATGTTCTCCTATGGGCATCTACACATGGACATACAAGTGTAGGTCAGCCAGCAAAACCCTACATCAATCAGCTCAGCGTGGATATTGGATGCAGTGCAAAGAATCTTTTAAGATTGATGGATGATAGGGACAGGTGGCAAGGAAGTGTCATGGAGATCCATGCTGTTGGCATGACTTGATGACGATAATGTGTCATAAGAACAGTGTTATTTAATAAAAAACAAAGAAAAAAAAAAACAATGTTTTAAGCTGATGTAATTACTTAAGATGCAAAAGAAAGTGTTTTTGGGGATTACTGTATTTGATAATTTTTTCAAGGGATTTAAGTTCTAATATAATAGTTATTTTTTAATTATTTTTTATGAAAATGTCTGACTGGCAGTTGTACTATTTGTTTGAAAATGATTTACTTTCTTCCCACAAAAGGATAACACTTACTACCTGGCCCATTTACTAAAACCTTTTTGCTCCCAATGACACCTTCATAGAGATGCTGATAGGCTGACACACAAAAATCTAAAAGGATGCAGTAAAATTATATCCATGAGTACCAGTGTTTTTTTTTCTTCCCTTACCATTTCAAGCTAACTGTAAATATATTTCAATAATTTATTAGAAATGAATTACACAGGATAGGTTAGAAGGTAGGAGTTAGCCGGCTTTAGCTGTTTCTCCAGATCATAAATAAAAACCCTACAATTTATCAAGAAACTTTAGTTGGGACCCATTAATTTTCTTGGGGACTCATTCAAAGCAAATATGTGTGTCTCAGGACACACTAAAATAAAAAACTATCAGCATCACTGCTTTCATTGAAAAAAAAAAACAAAAAAAAAAAACAGGTCCTAAAAAGTTAGGCTTTGGGTTACCCTTACTGCGTTTTTAAGCTGGACTATACTTCTTAGATCTTTTTGTTTTTGAATAAGGTTTGCTTGGCATGCATTTATGAAGAACAGATATCTTCTTTTTTTTTTTTAAATCCTTACATAAACTAACAATAGCACTGGTATGGATAATATAGTTTAACAAATTAAAAAATATATATCTTATCTGTTGTGCATGATAGATGCATTTTTAAAAAAAAAGGGGAAAAAAGTGTTTTATTTTTGTAGAGATTGTGAAACTTTTTTTTTTTTTTGTATGTTTATTAACCCTTTCGTGTGTGTGTGTGGGGGGGGGTTGTGGGGTATCAAATATATTCTAATCTTTGAATGGTGTTGTTTTTATTCATGAAGTGTAGAAAACAAATATAAAACTTCTATATTGGTGGAAAAACTGATTTGATACAAATAAATTATAGATATAAAAATTTGTGATGGCTAGCAAATTAAAAAATGCATTTTTCTGAAATTTTCATCATCAAATTGTTGCGCTATTACGGTCACTTTCAGACTAATACCTTTGGGAAAGATATTAACCTATAGCTTAAATAGTACTACTACACTTCTTTTACAAGGATGTGTCTTTGGCATTAAATAACCCACAAAGATTGATATGCCATCTAACCAAACTAACCTCTAGAATTCATTGTTATTAATAAATAAATGAAATGGTTAATTTCATGTTTTTCTATTTCTTAATGTCAGAAATCATAAAGATGGACAATTTAAAACAATTTCAAATATATTACTAACATACCTATATAAAAACTGAGTACCAAATATTATAAAATTAAACAAAACTTAACTGACAAATTTATATACGAAGAAGAAAGAAATAACATTACCTTTCCTAGATATTTTATTAATTCAAAATAATATTAATATATAGATAGAGGAAATTATATATAGTGACCAATTAAATTACAATGACCAGAAAATCCGGCAAACACCGTGTGTGACACATGGAAACACTGGACAGCTGTTTTGACCTATTAAGTCTCATTAGCAGTGTATATTTTATATGATTATCATTAAATAAGGTCAGCGGAGTGGCCTATTGTCACTTTCAGCTGGACAGCGAGGGAGTCTATCCCCATTTCATTAGCAGTAGACCAGGGAGATTGTTTTTGCATCTGAGCTGGAGCACCACACTTTGTTGCACAGATCAAAGCTTGCACAGATACTCATGCGCTTAGTTGGTGAAGACCGGTATCGAACCTGAAACTTTGTGGTTCCTCAATGGATGCTCTACTGTCTTAGCTAGCTTCTTCTTTTTTTTTATTTTTATTATTAATAAGAAAGTAGTTTTTTTGGCAATTTCTTCATGAAAGGGTTAAAGCATGTTGCATTTGTATATTTTGTGATGCACCAATTTCTTGTTGTTTATTATTATTATTATTATTATTATTATTATTCCTTTAATTATTATTTTGTATTATTTGACATTTTTGTATTGTTTGTTTCCTTGCTTTTCCTTATTTTATTTCTGAAATCCAAATATTTCTTTTTTTCTTTTTTTTTTTTTTTTTTTTAAACCTCCACCCTTTTTTTCCCCCCTTTTTTTTTTTTTTTTTTTTTTTTTTTTTTTTTCCTTTCATTTTATGATTTTCCAGTTTTGATGAAATAAACACATGTACAATTATCTGATTTTTAGTTGCAAACTACAAAACATGCAAGAAGTTTGTGTGAAGTTAATCATTTAGATTTTGTATGCATTTTTTTGACTCATGGACTAACAGAGTACAAGTGCTTATCTTAGAAAAACAAAAAACAAAAAAACAACATTGAATTCATAATTGGGGGGGGGGGTATAAATAAAATAAAAAAATTTGCACTTCCTATCTATGATATCCAAATGTTGCAAATTAATAACTATTTATTGATCTCAAATTGAAAATAACTCTTTTTGAGTGTTTGATAAATTTCTGATGAAGATCATGTTTTGTGGAACAAAATGTTGTCAAATTAAAATTGAGAATGTTTTTTTATAATTAAAAAGATTAGCTTCACACAATATTGGAATAAAAATTATCATTTACATATTAGATTTGCATAAAAGTTAGAACTCAATGATCTGATCCAGGTATTTGCACCAAGAATCAAAATAAACGACCTAGTTTAAATATTAAGTTCAAATTCCATAAAAAGTCAGCTCATGTGTAATGATTCTGTTTCAATAGTCAAATTCTGGTAGATGTTACTTGATTTAGCATTTACTATCAAAATAATCATGAAATAATTGTACATGAATAATTTTCATTATTTATTTATTTATTTTATTTTCTATATGTTTTTATAAATCTTGAACATCACAGTCAATGTCATTTAGTAGGTATAACCAAACAAAATTTTTTTTTTCTAATTCTCATAGAAATTCAAACATATTCTCAAATATTTTCTGAAGTAATAACTCTTTAAACTTTTATTAAAAAAATCTAAAATTGTAAATTATTGCTTATTTTAATTTTTTTTTAAAGAGTTAAAAAAGATAAGATTTAATACAAAGATTAATTGTGAAATGAAATGGCTAAAATTTTGGTTCAACAGCACCTCCCCCCTTTTCTTTAAACTTTTATTTTTAAAACATCTAAAATTGTAAATTATCACTTATTCTAATTTTTTTTTAAAGAGTTAAAAAAGATAGGATTTAATACTAAGATTAATTATCAAATGAAATGGCTAAAATTTCGGTTCAACAGCACCTCCCCCTTTCTTTAAACTTTTATTAAAAAAATTTAAAATTGTAAATTATCACTTATTCTAATTTTTTTCTGCATGTGGAGTTTTGGGGACCACTTGCATAATTCCTATTTCCATGACAGTCCATCTTTGATATGATGGAGCTGGCTCACCCGCACCCAGTGAATGCTACCACCACCACAGCAACAACAATAACTAAGAGTAAATACTAAGCTAATATCTTAGTTTTCCTATAAATTAGGTGTGGTCAAATTTTTAGTTCGACACCCTCCCCCTAAACTTTCATTAAGAAATTTAGAATTGTAAATTATTCTAATTATTTTTCTTAAGAACAGAGCCTACATTTACATATTTAAAAAAAATCATTCAATGAATATGGAAAGAAAAAAGAGACAAAACTTAGCATTCTATCACTATTAATAGGATTCTATTTCAAAACTATGTGATGTAATTTGTGTTTGAAATATTGAATATTATTCAAAAGTTACGTCACATATTTATGATGATGGTTTAATATACAAACCGAAACATTTTAACATTGGCTAATACTTCTATATAATAATCCTCTTGTTTTTACAATAATACCTTGTTTTTTCATATTTTATATATTTACATACTGTTGGATTTATTTCCACTTTCTCTGATATATATATTGATAGAATTAATTATGAAACTGGCAATAAAATTCTCAAATGTCTTAAATAAATAGGACAATTTTTATTCTAAATCACGTTTGCATAGTACATTAGCTATATTTAAAAATTATAACTTAAATCTTCCAAAATAAGCCACTAGTGTGATATAGTGTCACCCAAAAAACAAAAACAATGATAACCTCAATGAAATATAGACAAATAATAACATGTTTATGCTCATTACTGTGTGTGTGTGTGTGTGTATGTATGTATGTATGTATATATATATATATATATATATATATATATATATATATATGTTCATTACACATACAGTCCTGATTCCACACACACATATATATATATATATGTTCATTACACATACAGTCCTGATTCCACACACACACACACACATATATATATATATATAGTCATTCACATACAGTCCTAATTCCATATATATATATATATATATATATATATATATATATATATATATATATATATATATATATATATATATATATATATATTTCCCCCTTTCTTTTTTTTTCTTTTTTCTTTGTCCCCTCTGGCTCACCCCCATTCGTTTCTTACAAAATTCTAATACAATCTGACTTTTATTTGTCACTGGTGTATCACTTGAAAAGTACCGGTTGAAAAGGCCTTCGTGTACCCCCCTCCCATTTATTTTATATTTTGTTCCTTAATAAAATATTCTCCCAAATTACATATGATTCCTCCACTTTTAGTGTTGTGTATATATATATATATATATATATATATATATATATTATATATATATATATATACTTGGGTATTCAAACCTCAGTTTATCGTAAACCAACATTTTCAGGTTCATATACATGTGGAATTCATTTTGCCCCCTAAGACGCAAAATTAATCTGATCAAAACGCTAGTTCATCGTGCCTTAATGATCTGTTCTAAAGTTAAACTCTCGGACGAGCTAGACAACATTAGAACCACTTTATCAAAAAATGGATACCCGGAGGACCTAATATATATATATATATATATATTCACATACAGTCCTGTTTTGCTGTTACACGGTTCATCAGTGTGACTAGACGGGGCAGACTGCTTCAGGCTGGGTTAGAAACCCAACTGAATTGCTATCTACACACCCACCACTTTTTAGAAATTGAAAATTACTGTTATAAATATACTAGACCACTAGCTCTATCCGTTTTAAGGAGAGCTATGTAATTTTTTCGTAATATACAAATTGTTTAAAATATACCGACTTAAGTTTCTCGCATTAGCGTGAATCTTCGCTAATGTAAGAAACTTAAGTCAGTATATTTTAAATGATTCGCATTTTAAACCATTTGTTTTTAATTGTGTCTATATATATATATATATATATATATATATATATATATATATATAAGTATTAAGTATAAATTTTTTCCTGCTTACTCTGTATGACGGAGTCGAAAGGTAAGCAATAGGAAAAAGACAAAATTATTTTATACATCCTAGTTAAAACAAAAAAAAAAAAGTTTTCATTAAAAGGCTTGAGATGTATTAATGTCAGGAAATCCAATTTGTTTTTTCTATAGAACTTTTTTTTTTTTATGGACTATTAACTTTAAGTGCAGCCAGTCTGCTGGCACATTTCACAGTTTAGCTCCCTATTTAAAAATAAAAATCACAAGATTATTATTTTGACAGAAGCTTCAACATATAATGTGAACAATTTCTGTCAGTTTAACTTTGCTTTCCCTCTTCTGCTTGACAAGAACTAACTGTAAAGCACTTCCTTGCTGTCTATTTCTGTGTTTGTATTTAAATCTCACATAGTGCTTGCACTTGGAGTTAATTCTTCTTCATCCTGAGAAATAGGTGGCCGGGGAGGGGTAGAGGGAGGGGGCTTAAGATGTTGGCTAAAAGGTTTTATCTACAGATGTGTGTTATCTGAATAGAAATGATTTTGGTTGCAGTAGAAACTCTTGGTTTATCTCTCTCTCTATCTATCTATCAAGTTTGGGAGATAAAATCTTTTACCAGGTTTTCTGTGTCACGATTGACTTGACGGCCTACAAACTCGAATCCTGTATCTTGACTTTGGAAAAAATCTATTGCTTTTTAAACTTTCTCTTTCTTGCCTATAGATTGTTGTACCAAAGTGATTTTTTTTATTTCTGGTTATTACCTGTTTCAAAGGAAGGATCAGATGAAAGATATGTATATTGAAAACGTAAGACAAAAAAAAGGTAGGCCAAATCTGGAATGATACTAAGACATTGTTAGACAGGCACACAGACTTATGCATACGCAGAGAATTTGTAAGATACCACAAGTTATACAACAGAATGGACAAATCTTAGCAGCAAGCTAACAGCTCCAGACTTAGCTTTCAGAAATCTTCTGATGAAGGGATTTTTATCCCGAAATGTTAAGAATAAATGGAAGGTAAACAAACAACATCAGAGTTACCTCATTTTTCTTTACACTTGCATTGTGATAGCCTTCTAAATCAACCACCAAACCAATATAAACGCAATGCTTCAAGCAAATTGTAAAACTAAATTTGTATTACTAAATAAAGTAAAGTCACTGAAATGGCCTATTGTCAGTATCAGCTGGACAATAATAGACCAGGGAGATTGTTTATGCTCCTGAGGTGGAGCGCCACGACTACCATCAGCTTCATACTTTACCGCAATTTCCAATCCAATTTGCAACTTAACATTAAATGTGGGGTCTGTGTCCACACTCATTTGATTATTATAATTTCTTAAGGGAGATAACTATTAAATACTAATTATAGATTACTTTCCTCTCTCTCTCTCTATATATATATATATATTTACAAATAATTATAATATAAATTTTATAAATAGGATGTGACTTGACATTAATTATAATATAGAGTGGCCTATTATTGATATCAGCTGGACAGTGAGGGATTCTATCCCCTTTTCACTCACACTAGACAAGGGAGATTGGTTTTGCATCTGAGGTGGAGTGCCACACCTACCATCAGCTCCACACTTTACCACACAAATCCAAGCTGTGCTACTCAGGCGCTGAGTTGGCAAGAGCTGGTATTGAACCCAGAACCTTGTGGTTCATAGATGCTCTACCGACTGAGCTAAACTGACCCTCCTAGATTATTCTTGAAATATAAATAAAGGTTCTTGTTTGAAAATGGAGGTGTCTATTTCCTTTTGTTATGTCTTTGTATTTGCATCTGAGGTGGAGTGCCACACCTACCATCAGCTCCTCACTTCACCACACGAATTTAGGCTGTGCTACTCAGGCACTGAATTGGCAAGAGCTGGTATCAAACCCAGAACCTTGTAGTTCATAGTCAGATACTCTACTGACTGAGCTAAACCGGCCCTCCTAAAATATTCTTGAAATATAAATAAAGGTTCTTGTTTGAAAATGGAGGTGTCTATTTCCTTTTGCTAAGTCTTTGTATTTGATTATTTATCGAAATTCCCCGGGGAACATAGAATTATCATCACCATTTGGTATACAACTGAAAATGTTAAGAGATCACTGAAATATTCAGCTGAATTTTTAAGGTGGTTTTCAGCCAGAATTTAAATATCAAAGCATCATTTAATCCTTTCTAGATGTCAAGGAATTTTCCTCTTGTTTCTATCTCTTTGTTTAAAAACAAAAAAGCAAAAAACTGAATCAACAATATTATCTTGGTTTTTCAGCTTTGAGTTGTAGAAGTTAAGTAAGTAAAGTAATTGGGATGGCTTAAAGTTGGTATCAGCCAGACAGCGATGGAGTCTATCCCCTTTTCACTAGCGCTAGACCAAGGAGATTGTTTTGGCGTCTGAGATGGAGCGCCACACCTACCATCAGCTCACTGTACTGCACAAATACCTGTTCTACTCATACGCTGAGTTGGCGAGCTCGTGTTCCTTAATTGTATAGCCGTTGTCATCTTGCAACACCATCTGGTTAAAAATGAGACCATCCAAGATGAGATGCAAAAATGTAAATCCTGACTATCTGGTGTTGCTTATCCGCTGAATTCTTATTTCTTATGAGTGTTGACACCTCAGTTAGATAATGAACCATTCCGTTTTTATTATAAAGAAAGGGAAGAAAAAGGACATGCTATACAGAAAAAGCATAATAAGAAACAAAGTGGGTAGGGGAAAGATAGGGGAAATTAAAAATTATGTTCAGTGGACATGCTGCTTGAATAATTTTTGGGGATATGAGGATATTGCTTCAAAGTTGGGAAAGCATTATTGTCAATAGGCTGTATAATGGCAGTGAACGATCATCGTATATGTAGTCTGTTGCCAACTAACTTTCTAACTCTTTTGCTAAAGAGTTCCTTCAACTGAAACAGTCCAAGGAAGATAACTCATAATCTACAATTATGGCCACTGATGTGTGAATATTTTCTATTAGAATTTAAAAAATTCCACTTTTTCAAAATTCTATTATTGATAACACTTTTGTGTCCTTGTAAAATGTTTAGTTCTCATCACAAAAGATAACAAGATAGTTTTTTTTTTTTGTTTCAAGATAGTTAACATGTAGAATTTGCTTCCCTAACTTTAGATAGTGATATTTAATTACATTGTGTCCAAGATTAGATGTTTTTCTCAAGTGAAAGAATTGGAATTTCTTTTTAAAAAAAGTGGATAAAAGAAATGATCAGCTCTCTCATTGTTTTAAAATATGAATGTTGATTGGATAAAAATTGTAATTCTTGTTCATTTAAGTTCATTCGGTTTGTTTTTTTTTTTTTTTTATATTGATACTAGAAGTGGTTATGTGGCATTGCTTGGGTAGAGAGAGGATATTAAAAAAAAGTTAGTCTCATAGATCCATTGATTGTTTTGGTCTTCCATAACTTATTTGTTCATATTTTAATCACGAATGTCAACAATGACTTCCCCTTCTCTTACAATTCAAATTATAATTTTAAAATATATTCATGAAAATGTATAAAATCTTCATTATTTTTGCACAAAAAACAAGTTCTGGTGATAGTGAATGTGTATATATATTTACTTTGTTGTTAATTGTTTTATTTAAGTAATTTCTTCTGGACATACATACACACCAACTACCCTTTGAGATATATATATATATATATATATATATATATATATATATATTGGATCCAGAAAAGATTTATAAGTTATAGGAAAAAAAATTTTTTTTCTATATATTTAAAAAAATATATAAAAAAGATATTTTTTCTATATATATATTTTCTATATATTTCTATATATTATATATATATATATATATATATATATATTCTTTTATTGGATCCAGAAAAGATGTATAAGTTATAGGAAAAATGATTTTTTTTTCTTTAAAATGACTTCTACATCCTAAAAAGAAGAAAAAAGAGGTGCTTGGTGTAATGGTTACAGTCATAGGAAATGGATGCTGCAACACCATTTCAAATCCTAGATGTGGGTGTTTGCCTTTTCATATAGCACTAATACACTTGGGAAAGGTATGCATCCAACTATTATCCCTCCAGCTATGGGTAAATAGTAGGGCAGACTGGGTTCTTTAACCTTTTATTAGTTAATATGGATCTAGAAAAGATTTTGAATTACAGGAAAAAAGACATTTTTTTCTTTAAAATGATTTACACATACTGAAAAGAAAAGGTACATGGAATTAATGGTTATTTTTTAAGGAAATAGATGCTGTGACACAATCTAAAATCCTAGATGAGACTGTTTGCATTTTCATATTGAGGTAATACCCTTAGGAAAGGTATGCATCCAACTACAATCCCACCAGCTGTGGGTACAGACTGGGCTCTTTAACCTTGGTATGGCAACTGGTCTAGGAGAAGAAAAAACTCAGAATTCAAATCAAAGGATCTCTCTTCTCATTAGTCAAAACTACTTTGAGAGCTCCTCTTCCTCCTCCTTGCAAGTTCAAAAAAAAAAAAAAAAAGTCATAACCAAGATGAGTAGATCAGTGCAAATATGTTGGCATCCTTCCGTTTGCTAAAGATGATGGCTTAGTGTCCATTTTTTAAATTTTTATTTATTTATTTATTTATTTTTTTACTGCATCTGCGTGAGTGGCTGAACAGGCCAATTTTTAAATGGCAATCTCTGGTGCAGTGACTGTATAAAAACAGTGATGCTTGCTGGGGTTGTTGTCTCTCTTTCCTTCTGGCTCTCTTTGCTGTGGTGGCTTCTTTCCTCTCTTTTTCCCTCCTTTTCGTGCCTGCTCGGTATTCTACTCCAACCTTCACATGTGTTGGTGTTGATGCTGATGCTGCATGTCTTCATATATTTCTTGCAAACATCAAGTATTGGAGTGATCTCCCTACCGGTTGAATATACCATTATATAATAATGATATTTGTTAATCTTAGAAATTCAAACAAAAACTAGTTTTCTTGGTTAATATATTTTATGACTGGGTCTTTCTGATGGATTATTCTTCGTTGTCAGGTTCAGTAATTAGGTTATTTTGTGATTGCATTTGAATATTTTTCATTGTTTATCTTTACAGTACAAATTGTGTCAGACTTGAGGGGGTGGGGAGAGAAAAGGTTCAAGGATCAGCTCTCTTAATAGAAATTATTAGAAGTATTGTCACAGATAGCCACTTAATGCTCCCCTCCCCACATCTCACAATAGGAAAAGGTGCAGCTCAGGTCCAAGGAGATCATTTTAAATCCATGTGGTCAGGAAAAACATTTTTTTTCCTCTCAGGAATAAAGTCAGTTCAAAGAAACAAGATTTTAATGTAGGTTATATTTAAATGTATTAGGAAATAAATGAAATTGGACTTGTAGTGTAGTGGATAAAGGCGTTGTTTAATACAGTTCTAAGTGACAGTTATCTCTAGGCTGCAGGTTCAATCTGGTCAAGGGTGACAGTAACATAGAATAATAATTGACACAGCTTAACACTTGTACCCAGAATGAGAACAGTATATCCCTGTGGATTGAATAAAGGGTTGGGTTCAAAATTCCGTGATGGCTCCCGATTACGATGAGAAGATTCCCAAGTTTAAGAAGGCTCCTGAGTCTGACAAGAAATACCTGAAGAAAGCCGGAGTGCACATCGGTCGAAAACATTGTACAGATAACTATAAAGATGAGAACAATAGTCCAAATAATCCAAACAATACAAATTAATAAAATTTTCTATTTTATCATTTTACAATTTGTGCAAAGTAATGGGCCGGGTTAGCTCAGTCGGTAGAGCGTTCGGCAAGAAACCATAAGGTTCTTAGTTCGATACCAGCCCTCGCCAACTCAGCATATGAGTAGCATAGGGATCTGTGTGGTAAACTAAGGAGCTGATGGAAGTATTGTCACAGATAGCCACTTAATGCTCCCCTCCCCACATCTCACAATAGGAAAAGGTGCAGCTCAGGTCCAAGGAGATCATTTTAAATCCATGTGGTCAGGAAAAACATTTTTTTTCCTCTCAGGAATAAAGTCAGTTCAAAGAAACAAGATTTTAATGTAGGTTATATTTAAATGTATTAGGAAATAAATGAAATTGGACTTGTAGTGTAGTGGATAAAGGCGTTGTTTAATACAGTTCTAAGTGACAGTTATCTCTAGGCTGCAGGTTCAATCTGGTCAAGGGTGACAGTAACATAGAATAATAATTGACACAGCTTAACACTTGTACCCAGAATGAGAACAGTATATCCCTGTGGATTGAATAAAGGGTTGGGTTCAAAATTCCGTGATGGCTCCCGATTACGATGAGAAGATTCCCAAGTTTAAGAAGGCTCCTGAGTCTGACAAGAAATACCTGAAGAAAGCCGGAGTGCACATCGGTCGAAAACATTGTACAGATAACTATAAAGATGAGAACAATAGTCCAAATAATCCAAACAATACAAATTAATAAAATTTTCTATTTTATCATTTTACAATTTGTGCAAAGTAATGGGCCGGGTTAGCTCAGTCGGTAGAGCGTTCGGCAAGAAACCATAAGGTTCTTAGTTCGATACCAGCCCTCGCCAACTCAGCATATGAGTAGCATAGGGATCTGTGTGGTAAACTAAGGAGCTGATGGTAGGTGTGGCGCTCCACCTCAGATGCTAAAACAATCTCCTTGGTCTAGCGCTATTGAAAAGGGGATAGACTCCCTCGCTGATTGGCTCATATCGACATGAGGCTGCACCGACGACTACAATTTTTGTAGGGGTGACAAGACTTCCGGTCCACTCTACCTTATTCATAGATGATTCTTTCACAAATTTTGATATAATATGAATAGAAATTTTTATTTATTTGCCAATACAATAATAAGAACAATAAAAATAAAGCAATAAAAGTAATAAAGAGAATCTAGCAGTGCATCAAGTGGTGAGGCTCCAGCTCTGGAGATTTGGGGGGGGGGAGTGTGGAGTAGCCCTTCATTGTTATTACACCCAGGTCTACGCTGACCCAGAGTGTTAGAGTGAACCTGTTAGGGTCTCATCTATGTATCAAATAGATATGTCTGGAAATTATTTTTATTTGATAGGAATACCTAATATCTTAAACGCATTAAAAAAACTATATGAAAATTGTAAATATTTACACATAATGTATGCAATTCCTTAACTTCTAGGCATAAAATAATCCCAGATGGGATGAATGCCATTAAAACCAATTAATCTGAAATTTGACTATTTTTGAATAATTAAAAAAAAAAAAGAAAAATCAAACTGAATACATAAACTATATCCATGATAAAAATTAACATTAAGTTTGTATATATTTGTATTAAAAAAAAAATCTTTTCAACAATTTGATAAGCTTTAAGTTTATTTTGTAAGTTCCAAATATTTGTATATTTCATAAATTTATTTGCCCCTGAATAAATCATGATCAAACACTTTAGTATAATATTATCATTTGAAAGCAATGTCTTTTTAATATTTCTCATATATATTAAAAGCAAAAAAATATACTATGTAATTATTTTACCTCTAAAAACAAATATGTAATAGATGACAAGACTTTCGGACCATGCGGTACATTAATCAACAGAGTGGTCCGAAAGTCTTGTCACCCCTACGTATTGTTTTAATTTTCATTATTTTTTCTTTTAATAATATAATATATAAGTTATGTAATTATTTTACCCCTAAAAAAAAAAAGATCTTAAAGAATGAAATTATTTTCTAGATTTTAGTGTCATCATTTTTTAAATAGTTTGAGTTTTTACTTTTTCTTTCTTTTTTTTTTAAAACTTAAACTAATGAGAAAAAAAACCTAGTATTGTATAGAGCTTAAGAAGTGACATTGACTGTGATTTCTATATGTACAGTAGGATTTATACCTGTCCTAAACAAAATGGCATTACTTTTTGACTCGCCCTCGTGGTATGAAAGATAGATTTTAAAAGTAACCAAATAAATTTAAAAGCAATAAGATTTGTGAAACCAAATTTTGTAGTAGTTATGAATATTTAAGATGTTCAACATAGCTAAAGTAATAATCAATTACTCCTTGGAATCCTCAATTACTCCTTAGATTAACTCAAAATAAATAAATAAATAAATAAATAAACAAATGAAGAGATAAGATAATAGATCATAAAACAAATTTGATTTTTTTTTTAAAAATGTGTATGAATTTTTTTTTGTTTTTTTTTTTGTCCAGTCTGCTTCAACATGTTGACAAAAGTCAGGACTACTGTGGCCCTATTCAGAATATTGGCACATCAAAAGTCAGGTGAGTTTTCCATTTCCCTCAGCACCCCCTCCTCTCCCTCCTGTTGGTTGGATTGGCATTTTCCTAACAAATGCTTGTTCTGATCTGAGAACCAACAGAGGTATACATCTCTTTACTCCTTGAAGTTATCAATGGAAGACGACACATTAGAAATTTTACCCTTTGAAATTTTAGACAAGCAGAAATCGATAAGCAAATTTTCCCCCAGCATTGTGTAATCTAGGAATGTAACACTACTTAATAAATATATGTTGTTACTAGACAAAAGGTGGATCGTTTGGTCACCCATTCAGCTCTGAGTAGATAATTACAATTAGGGAAAAGTGAGTTTGCAAAGCGAACTAAATAAAAATTTAAAAAATTTAAAAATACAGCCAGACAAAACATTAAAATCATTTTGTAAGATTTCTAAGAAAGGGAATGCTTGACCTGATTTAACATAGAAATACATTTCAAATTCTCCCATCTCTCTATCTCCCAGAAAAACTAACATATATAATGAGGAGGTAATCAAGATATACATAGAGGGGAAGAAAGTGATAGGCAGAATGTAAAGTAACAGATTGGTCAGTTTTTGACTTAATTGCAAATTACAACTAATTAGAACCAATTTAAATGGAATTTTTTTCAAACATAACTCAATCCTAAAAGTAAGGAATAATTTAGTATAATTTTTGTGTCCTTAAACTAAACAGTAAAAAGGCCTTTAGGAGACAAAAGTTGATTCGCTCAGCTTTAGTATAATAATAGATAATCTATATTTGCATATGAGAAATAGCACAATTTTAGAGATAAGTTTAGAAAATAATAACAATAAGGCTAAAATAAAATTTGCAGAGTTATATTAATTACAAGAAGCTGCTAACCAGTGTTGCCTTTGGGCAAAAATACCTGGTGTATTGATTTATTTACTCTTGAGATCCACAAATGCTGGATATTTTTAAGTAGAATTTCAATGCTATTTTTATGTATACTAGCAAATATATGCACCCTCCGGGTGCAAGTATTTAGGTTTTAATGTAATGAAATATCGTATTAAATTAGAAAGTCTAATAAGAAGGCAGATAAAAAGATATGTAACAGAGTGGGGGTATAATAGAAAAATAGAAATGAAACTTACTCTTCCATCACTCCCGTCTTTCATTGCTGAATTTTACTTATTTAACAATTTAGTTAAATTAGGAAATAAAAAATAAAATGACAGTTATTTTTTCTTGTTAATGGATTTCATTTAAGATTCATGGAAGAGATTTTTGCTTATATTCATTAAAATAAAACCAAACAATTAGAAATCAATAATACTAAGCACATATTTAATAAAATCACATTTTTAATATCAATATGCAAATTAGCATTCCCATTCACACTGCAAACCGCTATGTTTGTATATATAAATACAATTGCATGTTATTTGTATGTCGATATGGTCAACAGTGGCTTCGGCCTCTGGACCATTGATATAATTAATAGCGTCGATCCAGGGGCCATCCCCCAGGCACACCTGCCCCTCGATTTAAAGGGCAGGGCTGGGTTTATTGCCCAGTGCCTGAGGCGCCCCCCTTGAGGGGAATGCCGACGGGATCGACGCAATTTTTCACCTGCCACTCCATGAGCTTCGGTTTGTGGGTGGTCCCACGTTAATAGGACTTTGTGCCTGACCCGTACAAGTGGGTACGCGGTAAATATCATGTCGATATGGTCAACAGTGGCTTCGGCTCTGGACCATTGATATAATTAATAGCGTCGATCCCAGGGGGCCATCCCCCAGGCAACACCTGCCCCCTCGATTTAAAGGGGCAGGACTGGGTTTATTGCCCAGTGCCTGAGGCGCCCCCCCTTGAGGGGGAATGCCGACGGGATCGACGCAATTTTTGCACCTGCCATTCCATGAGCTTCGGTTTGTGGGTGGTCCCACGTTAATAGGGACTTTGTGCCTGACCCGTACAAGTGGGGTACGCGGTAAATATCATGTAGATATGGACAACACTAATAAAAAGGTGAAGCAAATTTATTAATAATTCAGGTTTAAATATAAATAATGTAAATAACTATGTTAATTGTGACTCGATTAGTAATATAGTTTCGGTTACAGACATAAAAACACACAATCTCCATTATAATAAGATATTAATTTTTAGATATCTTCGATTATAAATCAAATCTTCATAATTTTTACACAAAAAGCAAGAACCAGTGATATTTAATGTGTGGGTGTGTGTGCATATATATATGTGTGTGTGTGTGTGTGTGTGTGTGTGTATATATATATATATATATATATATATATATATATATATATATATTTACTTTGTTGTTAATTGTTTTATTTTCGTAATTTCATCCGTACATTCATACACATACATACCAACTGCCCTTTATATATGTATAGATGCATAGATATATAAGACTCTTTACTATGATTTTTAAAATCATTTTTGTTTAGTATATCATCATCATCAGGTTGTGCCAATAGCACTGATCTTCATAACACTTCCTCACCACCCATCCCTATCGCTCCTAGAACATCTTTTGCACAACATCCTGTATCCACGCAGAGCTGATCGATGTAGGTTTTTACTGCTAATGTTGCTGGTTGTTATCTTATAAAAGAGATTATGTGTCTGTCTATAACCAAAATTCATCACTGCCAATGTCACAATTCCATTATATTATCAGTGATTTTTTAACAATCATTATTATTAGTTAGCATCTTATTTATTAACAATGGTTCTATTTAAGTCTAGCTGAGTTAGATTTGCATCAAAACAGCCCATTTTTAAAATCATGCAAATTGTTATGTATCATTAAGAAATAAAGGGTTTTATAGTATATCATGTGAATGATTTGCATACTGGTTTTAACAAAAAAAAAAAAATACTTGGTGTTATTAATTTCTAATATTATTCTCAAATATATTAAAAGTAATCCTATGGAAAATTTTATATAAAAATCAATAAAAATAAGAATAATATTTTTTTTATGTGTTATTATTTAGTTTCATTAGTATTTCTAATTTAATATATTTGATTACATTAAAACTTAAATACTTGCACATGGAGGTCGCATATTTTTGCTAGTTTTTACTATGGTATTTTTCTGATTCTTTATTTTCTATTTTTATTTTTATTTATTTTTTTTAATTTTATTATCTGTTGGAATTTTTAATACCATAAAACTTATGAGGGGTTTGGGCAAATATATTTACCGTGAGTTTTAAAACTATTATTTAGTAATATTATTCATCATGCTGATTTATATCATGTGAAATTTGGTGTGACTATTATTAATTCATCATGGCTTGGTTTCGTGAACGAAGATTAAGGGAGTGGTCCACATTGACTGCAGGCATGTTTATGGCTGATAAGGCCTATGTGGGAGAGGCAAGTACAGTTGCAGCGGCTGCAGCTGAAAGTTTGGTCGGGGTTCAATGGCATTGTTTTGTTGTTCTTCCTCCTATGCCTTTTGTTGTTGAAGTTGGCCCTGCAGGTGTTTTCAAAGAAGACGACAGTTAGTGGTCAGAAGTTTGGTGTCATGTTTCTCAACTAGGGGTGGACCAATGATGTGAGAGGCACCTAGGGATTTTTTTCAAGCAGTTAATATTATGTATTGTATAAATGATCATTTTTTTGTTTGTTTATAAGACATTTTTAACTGATAAAAAAATGAAGTGTTTTTCAAAGATTTTAGACAAAGATTTTGTTTAAATTTTATCATTATTATGAGTTTTTCACACCAGCGTAAACTTATGGTCTTTTACTGGAATCTGAGTGACAGAAAGTTCTCCTCAATCTTCAGGGCCTTTCTGAATATTCTAGCCAATCTTAAAAATGCTGTTGTCTGAATGGTCTCAGTTATTCTGCTGATTTTTCAGTTCCTTTAGTCTGTTTTCTAAACTTTTAGGGACTGTCCCAAGTGCACCAACTACAATTGGTATCACTTTGACCCTCATATTCATTATTATTGTGGAATGAACATCATACTCACCTTCACAGGAAGGCTGTAACTAGCATCTAGTCACCAGACAAAAAAAAAAAAAAAACAGTAACCGAATACACTCTGTAGCAACTGACAGGACATGGTCAAGTGTTCAGTATATATATGAATAAAAATATATACACTAAAACCACCAGCCAATCAAAATCCTGGAAATAGACTTGACCATTCCACAATAGTAGAATATCCTAAACTGCTACTTAAACCACTTAACAAGTCTGGATTCTCAGAAGCTGATTCAACTTGCAACACAGTTGAATACCAATCAGTTTACACAAATCTCTACAATTATTATTAAATGCCATGATGATAATTGTTAAATTCATTCACAATTTTTCTTTCAGGTTTTTTTTTTCTTTTCTTTCTTTTTTCCAGTTTTTCTCTTACAATAGCCTTTTTATCACCATGTTAAGATTGATGTTAAATCTCAGTTATATTTGTGGAATAATTTCTGTTCAATTATATTTATATTGTTTTGGCTTCTTTAAACAATTTATGATTTCAGATTGCAAAACTTGGCATTTGAAACAAATTGATCATAGTTGTCTGAAATTTGAAAGATGGGGCTTCATATGTATTATTTTGATTTTTCTTTATTGTGATAAAGAGCCAGTTTAGCTCAGTTGGTAGAGCATCCGCCTGGGAACCACAAGGTTCCTGGTTCAATACCGCCCTCACCAATTCAGCATATGAGTAAAATACAATCTCCTTGGTCTAGCGTTAGTGAAAATGGAATAGACTCCATCGCTGTCTGGCTGATTTCAGCATTAGGCCACCCTGACGACAACTTATTGTGATATATAGAAACTCAACATTAGATTAGATTGTATTTTTTTTTCTTTCTTTTTTTTCAAAGTAAATTACTTTAAAATTAAATCCTGATTCAAGCAGAGCTATTCATGAAGGTCAGTATTGAACCCAGAACTTAGTGGTTCCTAGGCAAATGCTCTACCGACTGTGCTAAAGCAATTCCCACTACAATAGGCAATACTAATTTCTTGCTCGCCAGCCTCCAATAATTTACTGAAGTCTAAAAACCAAATGATCTTCTATTCTGATAACTGACTTACTTTCTTCATAGGCTTCTAATGAATATATGGTTATAGTTTATACTGAAACTAGCAAGTGTTTATGCAAAAACTCTGGCTCAATTCAGGAAGGAAGGATATTGTTAGGGATAGGATTGAGGGAGAGGTTTTTGTTTTCTCCCATAGAGAAGAATGGAGACACATTAAAGAGCTTCTATGTTGTGAAAGTTGGCTGTTGACAATTGAAAATATCTGCATCACTTGTGTTTTGGCTTTTGTGGTTTTAACTGGCCTACTTAGTTTACACATGTGCAAATGAGTGTGTTCCTGTTACATATGATTCTATTCTTTTAAAGTATAAATGAATTTCTGATGCTACAAAGGAATTAGGTGAATTTGGTTTGGATCATCATCATCATCATCAAAGTCTACTGCTGGAAAAAGGTTTTTCCTAATTCTTTCAACGACAACCATGATGGTGCTAGCCTCTACCATGTCTTACTTCTCTCTTCTGTCAGTTTTTTTCCCTTCTATGCTTGTTATTTCTTGGCCACCAATCTTTTGTACAATCCTCTCTCTACTCTTCTTTCTCTCTCTTTTTTTCTCTTTCTCTTCTTCCTTTCTCTCTTCTTCCTTCACCTTTCCTTTACCTCTCTTTCCATCTCTCTCATTTCATCTCTCTCTCTCTTCCTTTTCTCTCTCTCCCTTTCTCCTTTCTCTCTTCTCTCTTCTTTTTTTCTTCCTCTCTCTCCTCTCTCCCTTCTCTTTTCTTCCTCTTCTTCTTTCTCCTCCTCTCTCTTCTCCTTCTCTTTCTCCCTCTCTCCTCTCTCTCTTTCCTCTCTCTTCTCTCTCTCTCCTTCCTTTCTCCTCTCCTCCTCTCCTCCTCTCCCTCTCTCTCTCCTCTCTTCTCCTTTCTCTCTCTCTCTCTCTCTCTTCTTCTCTTCTCTCTCTCTCTCTTCCTTTCTCTCTCTCCTCTCTCTCCTTTCTTTCTCCTCTCTCTCTCTCTCCTTTCCTTTCTCCTCTCTCCTCTCTCTCTTTCCTTTCTCCTCTCTCCTCTCTCCTTTCCTTTCTCCTTTCTCTCTCCTCCCTCTCTCCTCTCTCCTTTCCTTTCTCTCTCTCTCTCTCCTTTCCTTCTCCTTTCTTTCCCCTCTCTCCTTCCTTTTCTCTCTCTTCTCTCTCCTCTCTCCTCTCTCCTTTCCTTCTCCCTCTCTCCTTCTCCTCTTCTCCTCTCTCTCTCTCTCTCTCTCTCTCCTCTCTCTCTCTCTTTCTTTCCTTTCTCTCTCTCTCCTTCTCCTTTCCTTTCCTCTCCTCTTCCTTTCCTTTCCTCTCTCTTCTCCTTTCCTTTCTCTCTCTCTCTCTTCCTTTCTCCCTCTCTCTCCTTTCCTTTCCTTCCCTCTCTCCTTCTCTCCTCCCTCCTCCTTTCCTTTCTCTCCTCTCTCCTTTTCTCACTTTCCTACTCTCCTCTCCTTTCTCCTTTCTTTCCTCCTTTTTTTTTCTCTCTCTCTCTCTCTCCCTCTCTCCTTCTTTCACTCTCTATCGCTCCCCCTCTTCTCTCTCTCTCTTCTCTTCCTCTTTCTAGTAAATTATTATGCCAATTATGAATTCATTCTTTCTTTCTTTGTTGTTTTAGAAACTGTTTTGAAAATCTACTATAGATGTAAATTTATTTGATATGTAATCTTAATAACCACTGACCATTTGAAGAGCAGTGATCATAATATACAGAAATCTCAAATTTATCTTGGTTGGTATTTTGACTATTGCAGAAAGAAAAGAATACACAACTATTTGTCACTTGAATCGATGTGTAAATGTGTAGGAAAACCTATTTTTATTTATCATTAGCCACAGCTTCCTTCTCTTACTATAACAGAAAAAGAAAGAAAAAAAAAAGAAAAAAGAAATAGACGAAGAGGACATAATTTGTGCTCATGTTAGGCAATCCTATCTCCAGTTGGCTCAAGTGGCAAGCTATCAAAAATGTGGACTCTTAGTTTCATTTACTAAAAAGGCCAGCCCTGTCGGCTAGGGGTTTAGAATACACCGACTGTGCCTCTACAGAGAGATGATACTCTCCCCCAATGGGGCACCTGCTGGCCATGGGTTCCGACTGGGAACCACAAGGTTCTGGGTTCTATACCGGCCCTCGCCAACTCAGTGCTTAAGTAGCACAGAGGTCTGTGCGGTAAAGTGAGGAGCTGATGGTCGGTGTGTCGCTCTACCCCAGATGTTGAAAAACAATCGCCTTGATCTAGCGCTAGTGAGAAGGGGATAGACTGCCTTGTAGATTATAAGTTATCTCCCTTGGAGTATTTCAGTAGAAGGAACTCTTTAGCAAAAGAGGAAGAAAGTTAATTCCCAACAGACTACATATATGATGATCATCCACCATTAGAGTGACTGCCATTGTACTGCCTATTGATATTGGTTCTTCATCTCCCTCCTCATGAACATTCACCCATTTCTTGTATTTTCCAGTTTGTTTAGGCTGTAAACCTTGCTGTCTGACTGATACTGACTTTAGGCCACCCCAATGACTTAGTTGCTCTAATCAGTGTGTGTGTGTGTGGATCACAGTCAAATCTGACACAAGGTTCCAATCAACAGTCTAAACACTCCCAACTGTATCACGCTTTAAAATCCAATATCCAAAATTATTTCTTTGTCCCGCTCGTCTCGACAACAAAATACTACTGCAGTCGTTCTCCCTAGTCTGTGAGAATAAGTCTTTAAATACACCTCAATTTCACCACATCTGGGCTCCTCACCCATAATTATCCATGCAGCATGTGCGAGACTCATCAGCACGGCGCGACCACCTACATCCGGGCCACTATGCTATTTCTTATTTCACTGATTGTCCACAGATCTCACATTCTGAAGGAAGCGGGTTCGACTCTAGGTCAGTCCTATACGCCAGGCAAAGCCTAGCCCGCTTCCTTCGAGAATACGGCAAGTCTTCACGCCGCCACTCTCTCTGTCACACCGTGTTGCACAAGGTAGGTCTCCTCTCTCACTACAGTTGCTTTCTGAAATGTGACATGATTTAGTACAATCTCCCTGCAACCCCCTTCCCCCAAAAAAAAAAACAAACAAAAAAAAGAAATATTCTTTGTGATTAAACTTTCAGTCAACTTCAATTTGTCTAGTAATGAGCCAATACTTTTCCTCTTAAAGAGTAATTTTCAAATCCTCTTTTTAGTTTTTTTTTTCTATTTCTCTTTATCATTCCTTTGGGATAATCTGATGGTGTTTTTAACTTGTAATTGTCTTCTGCTGTAATTATTTAGAAACTGGTCATATTGTATCATCTGTGAAATTATCTATTTGTCTCCAAATGACAACAGATGTAATTTCTCTCTCTTACGCAATGTGATGATGAGAAAGTTAAACTAAACTGTTTTTTATTTTTTTTATTTTAAAAAATTATTTCTAAATTTCTCATGGAGGTTCTTTTGGCATAACGTTTATTCAGAATGAGAGAATTTTGAGGTATCAAACAAAATTCTCTTTAAACTCTGTTTAAAAAATTGTGTCACATCCTGCTCATGCAGAGGTGTGTGTGCATATATATATATATATATATATATATATATAATGGAGAGAACTTTGGAATGCTAAATAGCATTACTTTCAATATGACTTTTATATTTTCAGTACATATGCAAGTTCAGTTCTCTTTAATACAAACACTTTTCCAAGGATGGCTTTGGCATTAAATAGCCCATAAAGGCTGATATGCCATTAAACATAGAAACTAAACCCCTCTCTCCAATACAAACACTACAATAATTGTAAGTGATTGTTTGGTTGTTTTTGTCCCCTCCCACCAAGTTTTAATATTATCGCAGATTTACTTCTGTATTTCTACAAGGATGGGTTTGGCATTTAATAACCCATGAAGACAGATATGCCATTAAACAAAGAAACCAAACTTCTTTTTCCAATATAGACACAAGAATCCTTTCGGACTAATACCCTTGTAAAAGATATGAACTCCCTTATCCTCACGGCTATGCTGTTTTTCTACAATGATGGTTTTGGCATTAAATAACCCATGAAGGTTGATATGCCGTTAAATATAGA
>CM042154.1:73624790-73647290 GCA_023376005.1 Doryteuthis pealeii | reverse complement strand
TAATGAAGCTTATCTGCTCATTACCTGTGATGATGATGATGATGTAGACCTATTTTTTTTGTCTATCACCTAGAGAAAAGTTATTAACATACCAGAGATTGTTCCGACCTCCTCTTCATATTCTTGATGTTGTTAAGATGATTTAGCCAGTGCATTCTTCGGCCCCCTTTAAGTGTTCACTTTTCCTGATGATTTACATAGGTTTTTTGAAGATACGACCCTATGTTGTTCTGCTTCATTGAAGCTGTCAGTCTAGCTTAGTTATGTGGATCATATCCTGTGATCCCACCAAGAGGAAGTACAGGTTCTGTCGGATCGCGTGAAGCCAAGTAGACATTTCATGCAACTCATAATGGAGAAGGAATGTAATGAACTTTCTTTTTGGGGCATCCTGGTCACCCACTGAACATAGAATATTGGTATGAAACCAAGGAGATCTTCCATACAACTCACAATGGAGAAGGAATGTAATAATAAACTTACTTTTTTGAGGCATCCTGGTTACCCACAGAATCTAGGATATTGGTATGAAGCCAACTAGACCTTCCATACAACTCACAATGAAGAAGAAATGTACTGAGGACAAGTCTAAATAATTTCTTGTAAGAACCTAATTTTGTTTCATGGTACAGATCTGTTGACAAATGGATAGAATTACTTGTCTGAATTTTTGAAATGAGGCTTGATGTGTATAATTTTGATTTTTCGGACTGTTATCCTCATCTTTATTGAGATATGTAAAATCACAACATTTTGGCCGCTATATCCTCCAGCCTTTCTCAGCTATGCTCAGATACACAAGAAATACCTGAGGAAGATGGGAGGATACAGTGTTTGAAATGTTGTGATTTTACATACCATGATAAAGATGAGGACAACAGTCCAAAAAATCAAAATTATATGGTTAGAATTGTTTGTATAATGATAATTTGATGAATTTCATCTATTTTAAAAATGCAATACTTCCTATTAGATGTTTTGTGTAAATATTGATACATAAAATTAATATTTGCTTGGTTAGAACTGTACATTGGAATCTTATATTAAATGGTCTTTTTTTCTTGTTGATATGTTGGCTAGCAAATATATGTATATAATTCATTTTTGTATGAGACAAACTATTTTCCTTCTTTCTATATATATATATATATATATATATAATGTTGTTTTGTTTACGATATTTCAGCTGTGTTCCCTCCAGCCTATTTCTAGTATATTTATTGTGGAATCGGCGATGTCAACCATCTATTGTGAAGTTTTGTACAAACGCAAAGAATATTTTTTTGTTGGGGATTAATCTTTTTATTATTATTATTAGTCATGTCAATATTTATTTTTCTTTCTTTCTTGAACGTTATGAAGAACAACAACATAGACAAGGAAAGTAGTCTGTCCAATACAAAATGGATTACAATAAACCCTGTCTAACAAAATCCAGACAATGCAAACACATAGTAAATACAATTTGGTTATAGATAAAAAAAAAAAAATATATATATATATATATATATATAAAGGAAAAAAAGAAAGTATATCTTGTTTTGAATGATAAGAGGAAGAAAAGACAAATTTGTTGTCAATATGAGTTTCTAACTTTAGAATAATCTAATAAGAATTTGAAAATGAAGAGATTTAAACCTTTTGTTTTTAAATTGAAATTCGATTATCCTCGATTGTTAATCCTTTTGTTGTTTGCATTTAAAACAATATTGCAGTACTGCACTCCTGTTTGAAATTTAACTCTTTTCAACAAAAAAAACCCCAAAACATTTGAGTTCTTACAGCCTTGCGATGTCCCATCTATGGGTTAAATAGAAAAATGTGTTTATAAAAAAAAATTGAGTGTCCATTAAGAATGAATTTATTTCAAAATGTTGTTGGCATTAAATAACCTACTGAGGTTGATATGCCGTAAAACCAAGCCAAACCTGTCTTGTGACCTGTGGTGTTTAACAATGGAACCCTGGTGGCTGAGCAGTCCATGACCTAAAACACACAACTTTGGCCCTTACTTGGGCTCTTACTTAAGCTAGGTAGGTGGTCGAAGTGGCCCCCTCCAATCAATCAGTTGGTTACGTCAAGCCCTAGCACCTATATGATTGTCCCAACCCTATTCCCCTTATGCCAAGCCTCAACCCTTTTTATCATATATGTGTGAGAAGGCGGTAGTTGGGGGTCTTAATGTCCTGCATATGATGTTAAACTCCCAATCCTGGAGTTCTGGGGAATTTTAAGTATCATTTCATCGTCATTACTCCCAGGTTCACTCTGACCCAGACAATAGTACCTGTTAGAATCCCATTTATGGGTTAAATAGAATAAAAAACAGTTTAAAAAAATTGAGTTTAAAAAGAAAATTGTGAGTACCCATCAAGAATGAATCAAACAAAACGTCTTTGGCATAAAATAACCCAACAAGGGTTGACATGCTGTAAAATCAAACCAACCAACTAACTTAAATTCTAGAAAATAATTCAAGTGGTGCAGCCATACAGTAGCCCTGGTATGGCTACAGCTTCGAAGAATTCTTGCTTTATCTTATCAGAGAGATCAGATTTTTATATGATCAATAAAGAATATATTTATTTCAATAAAATTGCACAATGATTCCTTGTGTTGAGTATCACAAAAATAAAACATCTAAAGAGTTCCCAAAGAGAATTTTGTTTGATATATATATATATATATATATATATGTGTGTGTGTGTGTGTGCACGCACGCACACACACACACCTCCGCATGAGCAGGAAATGACACAATTTCTTAAGCAGAGTGTTACAGGTTTGAATTCAGAATTTTACTTCTCCTTGACTGGTTACTTAGCCAAAGTTAAAGAGCCTAGTCTGCCATACTATATATATATATATATATATATATATATATATATATATATATAATATATAAATAAAAGAAGAGGTGACTTAACGGAGAAGGCAAAATATCGAGCTTTGTCGATAGAATAATTACCCAAATAAGCTGGTGTTATTAATGAATATAAAACTGCTCAATATGTTTGTAGAGCAGGTTTTCTGACTATGCCATTTTACTATATATATATATATATATATATATAATACAGTGAGGAAATTAATCCGACAATATGAGAAGAAAATATTTTAAAATATAACAAACACAGGATGTTATGATCAGGGAAACAATTTTTTTTTTTTTTTTGTGTCAATACTTAATACAATGCACATGCATTGATCACGTCATTGACTTTCGTAAACAAACGCGCATATAAAAATAACGGTTAATAACATCATATTCACTATACACTTAACGTCTTTCATTTTGTCCCTCACATAAATATTACTTAACAGTGTCCTGAAGATGGTACAATATACCGAAATGCTTAAGTATTGACAAAAAAAAAAAAAAAAAAAAAAAATGGTTCCCTGATCATAACATCCTGTGTTTGTTATATTTTTAAAATATTTTCTTCTCATATATATATATATATATATATATATATATAGTAATGTCTCTACTGAAGTTTTCTTTTAAATTTAGACAGTAAATAACTTGATTGGTTTAAGCATGGCTAATAGGTACAACTAAAAATTTCCTTCCCCTTCATTTAAAAAAAAAAGTCACCAAATTCAAATACATAATATTTTCCTAACACCTTTATAATTAAAAAAAAAAAAAGAAAAAAAAAAAAGAATATCTGGTAAAAAATTTTTTTTACACTCTAACATATATTGTGATATCTTCATTGCTTCACTTAGAACTTGATTGACCTCATACAAACACACCAGGATAGAGAAAAAAAGAATTACTGGGTTGTATATTATTGATTGAAAGTTAAAGTTTTTCTATCCATGTCTATTGAAGTGAAACATAACAATATTTAATTTTAAAACGATATATCTCTTGACATATTTTTTATAAAGTGAAATACATGGAACATAGACTTATATGAAAATACACATACACACTTCTTTTGATTAGTTTTCTAAAATTATTGAATAATTTATTTTACCAAAATATCTCTTAGCAAAGCCAATGCAGATGACAATACATTCTTAAGTATATATATATATATATATATATTATATTCACACACACACACACACACACACACACACACACACACACACGAACCTCCGCAGGATGTGACACAAGGTCAATTTCTTAAGCGGAGTTTAACAGGTTTGAATTCAGAGTTTTCTTTCTCCTAGGCTAGTTACCTAGCCAAGGTTAAAGAGCCCAGTCTGCCCTACTATTTACCCATTAGCTGAAGGGAGAATAGTTTGTAAGAAATGGTATAAGAAAGAAAATTTTGATTATTTCTTCAATAATGTACTATATAATCATACTTTTCCCATGGGTATTAGTAATATGTGAATTGTAAATAGCCTCGTCCAGGATTTGAACTCAGGTTGATGATTCCATTTCCTACAACTCAAACCATTACCCCATGGACTTCCTAAGTCCTTGCTAGTAACTTTAAAGGTGAGGACAACATTCCAAAAAATCTAAATAATAAAAATTAAAGAAACTATAATATGAAGAGAAAAGCACTAGTATAAATTCATATGGAAATTTGACCTGGCATCTTGAAAGACTTAAAAAAATTGAAAGAAAATATTTATTTTAGTGTTGACAAAGCTGAATGCAAAAATACAAATACTTATAAATTTAATTAATTGGCAAATCTTTACTTTTGTTATATTTCATCAAACCATGTAATTTTAGAATGTCAGTTGTGTGTGCCAGCATTTAAGAAAAAATTTGCTAACTTTTCTAAATATGTGGCGGGGTTGGGTAAATAAATCCTTTCAAACTTTTAGATAATATGCTGAGGTGTTTTATTTTATCGCTTGAAAAGATCTATTTGAATTTTTGAGATGAGGCATGATAATTTGTATAATTTGGATTTTCCGGACTGTTGTCCTCAGCTTCATTATTATTAGCATGTTTTGGCTGATGTGCCCTCCAACCTTCTTCAGGTGTTTCTTGTTGGACTCGGGGAACCTTTTCTTTGAACTCGGGAGTCTTCATGGAACTTCGAACTGAACCCTTTATTCAATCCACAGGAGTAGACTGTTCTCATTCCACTAACCATGACCAGGTACAAGTGTTAAGTTGTGCTAAGTATTCTAGGTTACTATCACCCTTGACCAGAAATGAACCTGCAGCACAGAGATGATTGTCTCTTAGAACTGTATTGACCCAACACCTATATCTGTAGTGCCATATGTAGACGTGTATTGAATAAAGGGTTTGGTTTGAAGTTCCATGAAGGCTCTCGAGTTCGACAAGAAACACCTGAAGTAGGATGGAAGGCACATCGGGCGAAACATTGTCATATAACAATGAAGATGAGGACAATAGTCTGAATGATTCAAATGATATAAAGCATTTTTGGTTGTGCTTTTGTTGTCTGTAGTCAGAAGAGTATCATTGGATTTTTGCTGTAAGTTTCAGCTGTTCAGCTTTTGTGTCATCTCTTTATTTGCATGTTGTTGGTTTCATGACATTTCAAGGCAAAATAACAACCTGTTTCTTGCATATGTGCTTGATTATCCAAATGCACTTGTTAATTAAATCTAGTTTACTTAATTGCTCTTAAAAGGCTGTGGGGGGGTCAATGCCAAAAAAGAACTTAGTCTAGGCAGAACATGATCAATTAGAATCACTAGCAAATATATGCATGCAAGTATTTAAGTTTTAATGTAATAAAATATACTAAATTAGAAAGGTTAATGAAACTAAATAAGAATGCAGTTAAAAAGATTTGAAACAGAATAGGGTATAATAACTGAAACTTACTTTTCCATCACTCTCGTCTTTCATTGTTATTTTTCCTAATCTAGCTAAAGAATAAAATGACAGTTATTTTTTCTTGTTAATGGATTTCAGATAGGCAATATGCAAATTAACCTTCCAACACTGTAAACCGCTACATGTTATTAGTATGTACATATAGGTTAAACAGGAAATCATGGGGAATGTGATGTAAATAACACATAGTTTCGGTTACAGACAGAAAAACACAATCTCCATCATAATAAGATTATGTGTGATCTACATAGAATAAAAAAAGAATTTGGTTTACATTTCTCAAAGTTTTCAGCTGTTTTCTGTTTTATTAAAAATAAAGGTGTTTGTAAGAAATGGTATGAGAAAGAAAATTTTGATTATTTCTTCAATAATGTACTATATAATTATACTATATAATATATATATATATATATATATATATATATAGTAAAATGGTATAGTCAGAAACCTGAGCACTTTTATATTATTAATAACCCCAACTTATTCTGTTAATTATTTTATAGACAGTCAATATGGCGACTCACTCAATCTTCTGCCTTCTCTGTTAAGTCATCCCCTCTTCATAAATACACACGTGTGTGTGTGTATTGCAAACAATAATAACGCCTTCAGACTATCATTTCTTCGGCCCCATGAAAGAGGGTTTGAGAGGCAAACATTATTCCAGTGATGAGGAAGTGAAATCTGTAGTGAGGAAGTGGCTCAAAGAACAGTCATCAGAATTTTACGGGGAATGCATACATGTTCTCATTCTAAGGTGGAAAATTGCTATTGAGAGAAATGGTGACTATGTGGAGAAGTAGGAATGTGATCCACAGAGGATCAGCTTCATTTTAACGTATCATAGATGTTCCTGTGTTGGTAATTATACCTGTCCTAAACAAAATGGCATTACTTTTTGACTAACCCTCGTATATATATGTATGTGTGTGTGTGTGTGTGTGTGTGTGTGTATATATATATATATATATACACACACACACACACACACAACACAACACAACACACACACACACACACATATATATATACGAGGGTTAGTCACAAAGTAATGCCATTTTATTTTTTTATTGCTTATTCAGTACATATATATATATTATATATATATATATAATATATATATATATATATGTACTGATATAAGCAATAAATAAAAAAACAATGATTTCCTTGTATATGATTATTGTCTTTTTCCTCTGTAGAATATGTTTTTTTCCATATTGATGGCCAAAAGTATACACAGTATTTTTCTGTCTTCATAGCAAATGTAGAGATTTCTCATCCAAGAACAATAGGATTGTTCAAAAGAGTTACCTTTTGTATGGTTAGGACATTTATACCTGGCAATCACTGGGAAATAGAGGAAACAATTATGTAACATGCTAAATCCAAAAGAATGAGTGGTTGTAGTGGAGCCGGATTATCTGAAATCCTAACCAACTATGAATCCGATTTGCTCTTGTCATGAAAGATCAAAATATGGACACGCAAAATAATGGATATAACAGATATGCTAACAGAATCAAAATAATCGAAGTAAACACTGTGATTGTCACGCGGCTGAAATTCAGAAAAATTAAAACTGTGTTTTGTGAAAGCGGTGGTTGAAGGTTTTATTGTTCTGGTTATGATGTTAAACTCTATCTGATGGTGAAGTTCCAGATTTGGAACTTGAAAAATGTGGAGAACCCCTTCATCACCATTGCTCCCAGGTCCACCCTGACCCAAGGTGATAGTACCTGTTAGGGTTCCATCTATGGGTTAAATAGAACAAAATTAATTTGAAAAATTGTTTAAAAATATTTGAATACCCAACAAGAATGAATAAAACAAAAATATCTTTGGCATAAAATAACCCAATGGGTTTGACATACTGCAAAATCCAACCAACCAACTGTCTATATTTCATAATTTGGTTTGTCAAATAATAAACATTGAAAGAATTTGAAAGGCATTTTTAAAAAATAAAATTTGTCTTTTTGTACTAATTTCAGTCAAACATTTTATATCTGAAAGAAGAAGAAAAAATGAAAATGATTTGTATTATATTATATTGTCTTCAGGGATGTTATTGTGATGAAGAGTTTATTATTGAATTTGTTTAATGTTAGTCAATTTTCTTGGTTTTGATTTCTCTAAAGAAATCATCTTTTATATCTAGATGAAAATTTAACCACTTATATCATAGTCTCATTTTTGCTTTATTTTCTGAACTTTTATCATTTCAAAAGCTGTGTTTTTTTTCTTTATTTATCTTAGGATTCTTAATTATCTGTAAATTGCTTGTTTTGTATAATTTTCACTTGTGAAAAAGTAAACAAATTTAAGATGATGATGATGATAGTAATAATAAAAGTGATGATCTACTGCTACTATTATTATTACTACTATTATGAATTTTTCATACTAGCATTAGCTGGTGGTCTTTCACCGGAGTCTGAGTGGTAGTAAGTCTCCTTTGGTCTCCTGGACTCTTCTAAGTATTCTACCTGATTTTATGGATGGTTTTGGCTCTTTCTCTGATTTCCAGTTCTTCTAGTCTCTTTTCCAAACCCTTTGGGACTGTTCCAAGTGCACTAACTATAGTTGGTACCACCTTTTACCTTTATGTTTTTTTTGTTATCTGGCAAGGTCCAAGTATTTGTCATATCATAGATAATTATCAGTGATATAGCTTTATCTAATAGTCTCATTATTTTAAAGATTCAAATTTTGTTGTGTCTGGGGAAAGAGATATAAGTATTAAGAATTCATTTAATTTCCTCAAAATTAAGAGTCGGTTTTCTTTGAACGCAATTTGCTATTACTATCATATAAAATGGAAAATAAAATGATCTATTTAAAATAAGTGTTCAGAGCATAGTACTCTAATATATGGATACTGTATCTACAACAAGAGGAACGTTGATGAAATATTAGTAGTTTTATTCCTGCTGACAGCTATCTAAGAAGAGAATGTTAACTTGGTTCATGGACTTATTGATTGACAACTGACCCAACAACTCTTATATAAGGTTGTTATGTGGGGTGGGGGGTGTTGGTCAGCTGCATATTTGGCTAGTCTGGCACTCTTCCTCTAACTGCATTGGGAAAGGTATGTATCCTGTCTATTCTCCCTTTCAGTTATGGGTAATAGTAAGACAGACAGGGCTCTAACTTTGGTATTGCAACCAGTCTAGGAGAGGGAAAACTCTGAATTCCAACCTGCTCAACTCCTCTTAAAAATTGACCTTGTGTTACATCCTGCTTGTATAGAGGGGTTAAGTAAATACATACAACATATGTATTATAATATAACATATCATCATTATCATAGTTTTGCTTTATTTAGCTAAAGATCATTAGTTTAGATAAGTGGTTCTCAACCGGGGTCCATATAACATTTTTTGGGACCCAGGCATGTAAAATGTAATTAACTATGAAAATACAATGGGATTTTTAAACAACGAATGGCTATGGGGGTTCACCAGAATAAAATAGGATTAAAATGGGTTCAATGGGTAAAAAAAGGTTGAGAACCATTGGTGTAGATCAAGAAGAACCGAATGACAATTCTGTGCTTTGCTAAGGAAAACTAACCACTTTATTGTGTGTTTTGCAGACTACTTTCTTTTTCTGTATAGTGAGAAAATGTAGGATTCCAAATTTGAGGTTTTATCGTACTTTTATATTGGTAATTTGTTAGTGCAAAATGACTTTATATGTATCTGGTGGCCGCTAATTATGCAAAAATTGCATAGCTCTCCTTAAAATGGATAGAGCACTCCCAGTGGCCTAATATGTTTATATCCATGAATTCCCTTTCAAAAAAAGTGGGTGTGTAGATGGCACAGGGCTAAGGACTTTGCTTGACGACAAATTTGGTCAAGTTTCAATCCTGGCCTGAAGCAGCTTGCCTTGTCAAGTCACACTGATGAGCTGGTGAAACAGAACAGGATTATATATACTAGCAAATATATGCACCCTCCGGGTGCAAGTATTTAAGTTTTAATGTAATAAAATATTGTATTAAATTAGAAAGGCTAATGAAACTAAATAAGAATACAGATAAAAAGTTTTGAAACAGAGGGAGTATAATAAAAGATTTGAAACAGAGGGAGTATAATAAAAAATGGAACAACTGAAACTTACTCTTCCATCACTCTCGTCTTTCATTGTTATTTTTTCTAATTTAAGTATTTAGTTATAAGAGGAAGTAAAGAATAAAATGACAGTTATTTTATCTTGTTAATGGATTTCATTTAAGATTCATTGAAGAGATTTTTGCTTATATTCATTAAAATAAAACCAAACAGAAATCAATAATACTAAGCACATATTTATTAAATTCGATTTTTAATATCAATATGCAAATTAGCCTTCCCGTTCACACTGTAAACCGCTATTTTGTTGTATATATAAATATAATTGCATGTTATCAGTACGTAGACATAGTTAACAGTATCAATAATGTAAGACAATTTTATTAATAATTGAGGTTTAGATAAAAATAAAATCATGGAGAATGTGATGTAAACTAAGGGAATTGTGACTTGAGTAGGAATATAGTTTCGGTTACAGACAGAAAAACACACTATCTCCATTATAATAATATATATATATATATATATATATATATATATAATGTAATTTAAGGTAGTGTGGCCATGAAGTCAACACCTGATTACTGACAGTTTCTCACCTATGTGATATTCAGCCCAATTGGTTTAGCAGTTTGTTTATATACACTGTACTTTGGTCCTTTAATGGACTTTTGATTGGTCAGTTGATCTGTGTAGCTCAAAGTTTACCTGGATACAATTATTTAATTAGACAGTGTGTTCTGTTATCTGCTCTCCACTTGGTGATGGTGATCGATCTATTGGGCAGTTGCTGTGTATAGCACCCACATTATCAACAATATGGTTGGCAGAGTTTCTCGTTTTCTGCATGCTCTCCTGAATTTTATCCGGTCCCCCCTAACTACTTCAAACAGTTTCATCCAGACAGACATACATACACACCTATTGCCCTTTTATATATGTATAGATCAGTGGTTCCCTGCCCTTTTCTATTCTCTCACCCTTAAAAGAGTTTTGCTCTGACCTCGCACCCCTACAATTTATACTTTTGTTAAAAAAAATATATAATGTGAATCCATACTACAGTTTTATCAAAAGATCATATATATTTCACTCACTAATTCTAATACAAAATGTAAACAAAAATCAGACATTAAATAAATAATATTAATTACTAAAGAAAAAAAATTAATCTAAATTTGAACGGACGCTGCTCGCACCCCTGGTCGGGAACCCCTGATCGGGAACCCCTGATATAGATAGATAGATGCATTTTTTTGTTAATATTTGAAATTCTTAAAGAAATTGGATTTTTATCTTTCAGATAAATTCTGCTTGAATAAATAACAATGATAGTTTAATGACTATAAACTTGGTAAATATGCTGATTAGGCCAAAAATTCCATTCCTTTTGGACAAGCATTTGTACTCGAGTTGTGTCTATGATACTGTTTGGACTTTTAAATAAAAGAAAATACCTGTTCCTTTTTATTGAACTCTTCAAAACAAAACAATTTTAGCTGATGTTATTTTAAGTGAGATCAATAATTTTTCTATTTTAATTCACTCTCAATTCCAAATCAACTGACTTGGCTTTATGTTTCAGCTGTCATAGATCAAAAATCTCCTGGAAAGTTGCAACCAAGAAACCAATTCATCTTTTTTTTTCTTTTTCTTTTTTTTAAAGGAAAGTTTGTTTACCTAAACTGGAGTTTCAAATCAATATCAGTAAATTGATTTTCCCTTCACCTTCATTGTTTTGTTTTTTTAATGTTTTTTTTTTTAATTTTTGTTTTTTTTGTTTTAGTCATTTTAGTTGATGAGTTTTAAGATCAATATTCAAATGAAGTAAATCAAGAAAGAAAAAAAAATAGTGGAAGAGGAAAGATGAAATGTATGCCATAACTGTTTTATTAGGTTGAGCAACAGAGAAAACATGCAAGAAATAGTATTCATTTTTCATATATATATATATATATATATATATTTATTTCTAAACTCCGACAGTATAAAAAACTCCTGGCTTTATAGTTTGTAATTACACAATACAAACTTTTGCCTGGAGACAAAAATATATTTAAAAAAAAAAAAAAAAAATCATATGCACCTCCTGAAAATAATCAGATGGTACTATTAAAATGGCTAAAAGAAAAAAATACTGTAAGAGTTGCCTAAGTTAAATATACTAAAGTGCTCAACACAAAAAGTAGAGCTAATAAATAATCCAGATAATCCATTAGGAGAAACGTAGGTAGATATTCTCTGACTCATTAGACTTACTTTATTATATGTATATATATATATATATATATATATAAGTCATCCACAGACACCGTGTTTCGCCGTTTCATCTCTTTTCAGTGTGGCTAAACACAACAACTACCTCTGACCAGGAGCGAAACCTGACTGACTTTTCGTCAGCCTGATTCATTAACCTCTCAGCCATTTGACAGCTGCTGTAAAGGGGTGGTATTTAAACTATTAAATACATACATTTGTTTACGTATTTTATGATCACCAGAGAGATCCAGTCTGTAAACAGACAATCAAAGTTAATTTGTCACCCCTAGAGAGGTCTACCGAGTATTAGGAGCCTATAATAAGTCATCTACAGACACTGTGTTTTGATGTTTCACATCTCTTCAGTGTGGCTAGACAGAACCACTACCTTTGACCAGGAGCAAAACTCAACTGACTTTTCGTCCGCCCGATTCATTAACCTCTTGGCTATTTGACAGCTGCCGTAAAGGGGTGGTGTTTAAACTATTAAATACATAAATTTGTTTTAAATAGGATATATATATATATATATATATATATATATATATATTTTCATTAATTATAATTTAATATAATACATACTCATGCTTACACACATACCCAGCACAAGTGAATCTTCAGCGTCTGTTTACATTTTTAAAAAATCCACGGCAACCGTTTTCAGCATTCATTTTACAATTTAAATATCCATGAACGCTCGCTTTTCATTCAACAATTTTTAAATAGTCTCGCAGATTTCTTATTTTCTGTGATAAATTTATTTTTCCTCAAACTAACGAAAGCCCTGATGAAGATCTATTGAAACAGATCGAAACACTGCAGCATAGGCGAAATAAACATTACTCGTTTTATGAACTTGTGTTTTTCTTCTTCAATTTTTCATAATATTACATACATTTGTTTATATATTTTATATAAGAGATCCAGCCTGTAAACAGACGATCATTGCTATATATAATATATATATATATATATATATATATATATATATATATATATATGTTTACATGTGTGTAAGTCGTATAATGATTATCATTGAAGAAAATGCAAACAGCAAGCAGAATTCAAATTTTGACCAGGGCTAAGATGTCATAAATTTATCTCTTCTCCATCGGCTATCGGTCAATAGAATGTCAGTCTGGACTCTCTGTGTTTGGGCAACAAATCTAAGAGAAGGAAAATTCAGAATTAAACCTCCTACCAATTTGTCATAGGTCATGATGGCCCATTTCTCCCTATGTCTTACAGATGGGTGGGGCAGTAGCCTGAGCTTAGCTTTACAGTGGATTGAGAAAAAGCCTATATATATATATATATATACACACACACTAGTAATTGTAGAATTCTGCAGACTTATTGTGTTCTGGATTAAAAAAATGATAACATCAGTTTCTAAATATTTTTTGGGGGATGGGGGGGGGGGTCTGAAAGATAAAAATTGGTAGGTGTTCTTTTCAACTATGCAATTAAGTAAATAGACTTGAATTGTTTTTTTTTTGTTTTTTTTATCAATATTCTCATTGGGATAAACCTTTATTGAGAAAAATATATTGATTGCATATCTTATGACCTGATAAACATCAATTAGATTTTGTTAAAATACTAAATTATTGGAAATATTAAATAGATTTTTTTATAAATATTGAATTTTTGTATTTTGGTTTCGATTTATAAAAAAAAAAAAAAAAAAAAAAAATAGGTGTGCAAAATATTTGTTAATCAGAAAAGCTTTTTTTTTTACAAATTATTGGATGTTGTATTTTTGTTAGACTACAGAAAATTCTTCCAAGTCAGTGCTACTGTACGGCTGCACCACTTGGACTCTAATGAAGCGCTTAGAGGAAAAGCTAAATTGGAGATACACAAGGGATGCAGCATGCTGTCATGAACAAATCTTGGAAGCAGCACCCCACAAAAAAGTAGCTGTGTGGCTACTTGCTTCCTATCACACAAACTATCCAAATAAAACACTACTGGAGAAACTAGGATAAACTCATAAGTGATGTTCTCCTGTGGACACACCAGTGTGGGCTGACCAGCAAAAACCTACAACAATAAAGATGAGGACAATAGTCAGAATAATCTAAATAATACAAAATAATATTTCATTGGGTACAATATTACACTCATTCCTAGGCAGAAGTGGCTGGCTATATACAGATAGTTCCATCAAAAATTATTGGCAGTTAGTAGAGCACCCACCTAGGAATTGCAAGGTTTCTGGTTCGATACTGGTCCCCACCAACTCAGTGCAGGAATAGTGTAGATTGGGTAATCTGATCTATGTGGTAAGGTGTGTGACTGACGGTAGATGTGGTGCTCCACCTCCGGTGCAAAAAAATCTCCCTGGTCTAGGGCTAGTGAAAAGGTGATAGACTTCCTCGCTGTCCGGCTGATACCGACTATAGACCAACTTTATGCAAGTGAATGAATAAACAAACAATAGGACCGGCCTATCGGGTGGGTGTTAGAATGCACCGACTACACCTCTGCAGGGGGCTAAGACTCCCCCAATGGGGCCAGCTGTTGGCCGTGGGTGGCAACCCGTGATGCTTAAGATAGAACCCAGGTGGTTGAGCAGTCCATGACATGCAATATTCCACTTTGGTCCTTACTTTGGCTAGAAGGGCGGTTGGAGAATCCCCCTCCGATCAATCGGCTGGTCACGTCAAGCCCTAGCACCTATATCACTGCCCCAACCCTATTGCCCTTATGGAAAGCCTCAACCATTTTTATCATATGGGTGCTAGAAGGCGGTGGCTGAGGGTCTACATGTCCTGGGAATGATGTTAAATTCTATCTGATGGTGAGGTTCCAGTTTTGGAGGTTTGGGGAATGTGGAACACCCCTTCATCACCATTGCTCCCTGGTCCACTCTGACCCAGAGTGATAGTACCTGTTAGGGTCCCATCTATGGGTAAAATAGAAAAACATGAATTTATAAACAAAATTGATTTTCCATTAAGAATGGATTTATTTCAATACTTTGTCGGCATTAAATGACCCACTGAGGTTGATATGCTGTAAACCAAACCAAACAATAGGAATCATATATTTAAAGAAAAAGAAAAAAAGGTTATAAAAGCTATTAGTTCTTTTATTGTAAACCATTCTTCCTTTTCAAAGAGGGAGGACGCCCAATATGCAAGGTACACCTCACTATCAAATACATCCTCCTAAACTGCAACAGTCTCTGACAAACCCGCACCAAACATTATAAGACAAAAAATTTAAAAGACCTCTCTAAAAATACAAACGCAGAAGACATTTTAAATTTTCTATAAAAACACAGCCATTTCAACAAGATCTAACCAAACATAATCGAATACCACCATTAAAAAAAAAACACACTACTTTAAAGACTGAAATCCATATGAAAGACATTCTACATAACCCTTTCTGGCATTAAATGACCTGCAGAGGTTGATATGCCATTAAACAAAACTCAAACTTTTATTGTAACCTTCAGACAGAAGCTAAGCTAAGGTTAAATTGAATATTAAATGATATCTTCTCTCTTTCAACGGGGCAGCCTGAAGTCGGTATCAGCCAGTCAGCGAGGGAGTCTATCCCCTTTTAAATAGCGCTAGACCAAGGAGATTGTTTTTAGCATCTGAGGTGGGGCGCCACACCTACCATCAGATCCCTGTGCTACTCATACGCCGAGTTGGCGGGAACTGGAATCGAACTAGGAAACTTGTGGTTTCTAGCCGAACACTCTACCGACTGAGCTAACCCGGCCCCTTAAATTTAGATTTTTTTTATTTAAAAAAAATTTTTTTTAAAGTCTTGAAATCCTCAGCCATATTTTTCTAAAAAAAAAGATACTTTTATGACTTTCTTCCTTTTTTCTTTTATAAGTATCTTTCTAATTATTACTTATAAGAATATTACTAAAATATGTCCATACCCACTCCCAACTCCCATTCTCCTGTACAAGGCATTGTGATTATCAGTGTATAGATCTTTATAAATCTCTTCAGATAAAGAGTTCTGCTATGGTTATTTTATCATGAATAGAAGAGCACTTAAATCATTCTTTTTTTTTTTTTCTATCATAATACATACAGGAAGTTCTCTGTTATATTGGTTAGTGTCATCATAGTACAATTTCTCAGCCCATCATGTCTTGAATGATTTTACACTTGATAGTGAACTTTGGTGATTTTGTACAACAGGATATGAGGGAAATTAACCTTTCCTCTGTTATATTAAACATTTGAACAACAGAATATGATATATAAGAAGTGTGATTAAAGGATATAAAACTGTTTTTTTTTGCTTATTTTATCCTTAAAAGTAAAATAAATAAATAAAGAAGCAGCTTTGAATTTTTGCTTTCTTCATAAGATATTTGCACGCTTCTTATTAAAACAAGAGTTTGTTCAATGTGAATAATATAGTCTTAAAACTTTACTTTCTTCTAGTTTCTCCCGCCCTCCCTCTCCCTTTCCTGCCCTCACCCTCCCTCTCTCACTCTCGTCCTCACCCTCTCTCACTCTCGTCCTCACCCTCTCTCACTTTCATGCCCACTCTCCCTCGTGCCCACTCTCCCTCGTCCTCGCCCTCCCTCACTCTCGTCCTCGCCCTCCCTCACTCTCGTCCTCGCCCTCCCTCTCTCCCCTCACCCTCTCTCCCATCACCCTCCCTCTCTCTCTCCTTCCTCATCCCCTCTCCTTCTCTATTTCTCCCACTCTCTCCTTCTCTATTTCTCCCCCTCTCTTGCAGTCTTGAAGAGCTTTAACAAAGGAATGACAAAACTTTTTTGTTATTTCATTCAAATCTTTATATAGATACAGACATCCCTAAAAATATTTATTATTATTATTATTGAACCACATATTTTTCATTGAAAACCATTTTAATTATAATCCTCAGCACATGAGTAGCACAGATTGTGTAATTTGAACTGTGCGGTAAAGTTGGGGAGCTGACAGTAGTTGTGGCACTCCACCTCAGCATAAACAATCTCCCTGGTCTAGTGCTAGTGTAAAGGGGATAAACTACCTCACTGTCCAGCTGATATTGACATTAGGCCACTTCACCAACTTTTGAAAGAATATTACTGGATATTAGTTCGTTAAGACAGCACCTGAGAATTTCAGTACATTATTTTAAAAACTAAAATTGTTAAAGTCTAATAAAATCTAGTAAAGTAATGCTACCTAAAATATAATTATACAATAGTTAATGATCTAATTTTCCTTAAATCAAAATATCCCTTTTAAAGAACTATTCAATGCATTTCATTTAATTGTCACAAAGAAATTGATTTTTCCTCTTTGAGAAAATAGAAATGCTAGGATCCCTCAATCTTTTTAAAGGAGAAAATATTAATGTTGCAAAAACATAAATAACTCTGTCTGGTTACAGATTAAAATTCTTGATTATTATTTAATTTTTTTTTTTTTTTTTTTGCAATGAAATGATTTCGTCTTCCATTTCTGATAACCATTTTGACATTTGGTCTTAAGAATCTGGTGTGGACATTTCTTTTTTTTCTTTGCTCTCTCTCGACTCTCTCTCTTCTTTCTCTTTTTCTCTCTCTCTCTCAACTCTCTTGCCTTTTTCTTTCTCGGATTTCTCTTTCTTTCTCGGATTTCTCTTTCTTTCTTTCTCTTTCTTTCTCGGATTTCTCTTTCTTTCTTTTCTCTTTCTTTCTTCTTCTTTTTTTCTTCTCTTTCTTTTTTTGCCTTCTCTTTCTTTTTTGCCTTTCTCTTTCTTTTTGCCTTTCTTCTTCTTTTCTCGCCTTTCTCTTTCTTTTTCCGCCTTTTCTTTTTCTTTCTCGCCTTTCTCTTTCTTTCTCTTTTTTTCTCTTTCTTTCTCTTTTTTTCTCCTTCTTTCTCTTTTTTTCTCTTTCTTTCTCTTTTTTTCTCTTTCCTTTCTCTTTCTCCCTTTCTTTCTCCCTTTTTTTCTCTTTCTTTCTCCCTTTTTTTCTCTCTCTTTCTCCCTTTTTTTCTCTCTTTCTTTCTCCCTTTCTTTCTCCCTTTTCTCTCTTTCTTTCTCTCCCTTTCTTTCTCTCTTTCTTTCTCCCTTTCTTTCTCTCTTTCTCTTTCTCTCTCTCTTTCTCTTTCTCTCTTTCTCCCTTTCTCTCACCCCCCCTCTGAAGAATTGTTGATCAGATATATTGTCAAGATCCTGACATCAGTCTGTGTATGAATCACTAGTCTCGCCATGTCTACTTTATAAACGTATATGCATGGGCGGCATAGGTCCGTGGTGGCGTAACTATGTGCATGAATCTGTATACGTACAGTAAAGGATAATGAGAATAGCCTCCCCCACCACCACCCTGTTACCCCCAACATGAATGTCAGTTGATTCGTTAGCCACTTGCAATGGGTGTAAGAGGGGGAGGTGGGGGCAAAACTCAGTCAAAGCACTTCTTCATCTTTAAGCTGTGCACCAGTCTGGAAAAATCAGACTCGGAATTTAGTGAGCCGTATCTGATTTCTGTCACATTCATAAAGTACACAGTAATTTCAACTGAAGAAGCATTTTTTTTTGTCTCTACTTTTCTGTACAGTTGTTTTGTTATCTTTTATTTTCTTTTTTTTTTTTTTTTTTTTCCTTTTTCCTCAGCAATTTTGTTTTATAAGCTTCTTCTTGTGATGAGAAATATTTCAAATTCTTTTAATATTCAATTTTCAAAAAAAGACACCAAAAACCCCCCAACAAATCAACCCCCAACAAATCAAAAGAAATCACCCTCCACCCCCAAAATGTTCTGAAACTGTCATCAAGCAACATTGAGTAGGTGACTTAACCAATTGATTTGTCTGGATTTCTGACATTATCATCATTTCACTCCATTCAAGTTTTTCACACCTGCCTTAGCCAGTGGTTCACTGGAGGCTAAGGGACAGCAAGTCTCCTCAGGTATTCAGGACTCTTCTGAGTATTCTAGCTGATCTTAACAGTACTGGAGTTTGGATGGTCTCGATTTCCAATTCTTCCAGGCTCTTTTCCAAACCCTTGGGAACTAATTACAATTGGCATGTTATTCAGTTTTCTCAGTTCTCTGACAAGGTCCTAGTATTTGTCTATCTTTTCTCTTTCTTTCACTTTCACTCTTGATGGTCAGCTGAGACAGTAAAATTCACGAGATGACAAGTTCTCTTCTTCTTGTTAATTAATACTAGGTTTAGTCTACTAGCTGGGATTTGGTGATCCATCTGTATCTCAAAGTCTTATTATTAATAATATTATCTTCCGCATGGCACCCAGAATCCATATTATGGGGTGATAACCGATTGGGATGATCTAATGGTGAAGTTCTAATTTTGGAGCTCTGGGGAGTGTGGAGTGCCCCTTCATCACCATTTCTCCCAGGTCCACTGTGACTCAGAGTGGTAGTACCTGTTAGGGTCCCATCTATGGGTTAAATAGAAAAAAAGAGTTTGAAAATTTTTTGAATAACCATCTATCTTTGGCATAAAATAACCCAACAAGGGTTGATGTGCCGTAAAATCCAACAAACCAAACTCATTGGGATGAGATAGAGTCATGGGTATCTGTGCTTTCAGCACTAACATGATGATAATTGTTATCAACTGATGTACTTGTACTGGTGTTAAAAATTCCTAGGTTTCAGGCAACTGGTGGAGGTCAGAGGGTACAACAGTTGTGAAATGTTGTGAGATGAGGACATTAGTCCAAATAATTCTGTGAATAATAATGATTATATTTCTATTGGTAAATGCATTTGCTTAAAAGAAAATGAAAAGTTATATCTAATGATAATAGGAAGCGCGTGGTGTGATGGTTAAAGTCATGGGAAATGGACTCGTCGCCCCGAGTTCAAATCCTGGACGTGGTAATTGCATTTCACTTAGCGCTAATACCCTTGGGAAAGGTATGAATTCTACTCTCCCTCCAGCTATGGGTAAATAGCAGGGCAGACTGGACTCTTTAACCATGGTAACCAGTCTAGGAGAAGGAAAACTCTGAATTCAAACCTGTTGAACTCCGCTTAAGAAATTGACCTTGTGTCATATCCTGCTCATGCGGAGGGGTTGGTAAATATATATATCTAATGATAATGATGCCTCAATATTGAAATATAAAAGTTTACTTTAAATTCTAGTTTAGACATTATTTAGCATTGCTGTTAAGAAAAGCACGTGTACATAGATTGCTATATATATATATATATATATATATATATATATATATATATTTGTGTGTGTGTGTAAGACACACCGTGTATTCTGAAAAGATTAACGTTACATTTATTCTTCATTTCTATCTTGGTAAATACAGCTTCAATCTTGATACCTTTTTAAGATAACTTGTGTGTATGTATGTATGTATATATATATATATATATATATATATATATATCATCATCATCATCATGTCGCACTTTCAGCGCGGATATCCATGACAATCTCTCTCCATCTGTCCCTATCGCTCATCATTCTCGGGAGGTCCTCTATGTAGCATCCGCACAGAGCTGATCAACGTACGTTTTTGCTGGTCGGCCCACGCTGGCTTGTCCGTGTGCAGGTTTCCACAGGAGGACGTCGCTTATGAGTTCGTCCTTGCTTCTCCAGCAGTGTCCCGCGTGTCTTGTCCATCTCACTCGGATGGTTTGGGTGATATGTGGTAGGTGGCCATACAGCTGCTTTCTGGTAGGGTGCTGTTTCCACGTCTTGTTCATGATCACCCGCAGCATTCTTGTGCAGCTCCCATTTAGTTTATTCTCTAGTCGGTTAGTTAGGGTCCAGGTGGTGCAGCCATACAGCAGTACTGACACGACAACGGCCTGGAAGAACTGTCTCTTTAACTTGTCTGTGAGATTGGACCTCCATATGATCAATAATTTATTTATAGCGGCCCATGCTTTTCCTATGCATACATTAATGTCTTTGTCTTTCAAAAACAAAAGCGACCTCTCAACCATCGATGGCAAACTCCTAAACTCTGTAGAACAATTTAGATACTTGGGCAGTAACATCTCCTCCATATATATATATATATATATATATATATATTATATATATATATATATGATTTTTCCCCAAATATTTTCCTGGGATTCATATTTTTAAAACTTTATTTTCTATTGACTTTAGTTCTTGTGTAATACTACCTCCTGGGAAAGAATGTTTAAATTACAAAAAATATGAGGTAGATAATATATTATATATATATATATATATATATATATATATATATATATGCATATTCATGAAGTGGTTTCTATAAATAATAAAATACAAATTTGCATTTCCTATTATACTCTTCAACTAAAACTGCATTAAAAAAAAATTCAAAAGTATCAGATATTTTAAAACTTAACATGAGCACAAAGAAGGGACAATAAATGACAACTTATAAAAATACTTGTTTAGTTACTCTTTGACATACTTTGAATATCAAATAAGGTTTTTTTTTTAATACAAGTTTCTTAAACCTGAACCCAAAAGAAATTGTTTTCTCTATCTTCATGTAACACATTTTTATTAAGTCTATTCAATGAAGACACCCTAGCACCTATATGATTTTCCCAACCCTATTGCCCAACCCCTTTTTATCATATGGGTGCTAGAAGGCGGTGGCTGCAGGTCTACATGTCCTGGGAATGACGTTAAACTCTATCTGATGGTGAGGTTCCATTTGGAGGTTTGGGGAATGTGGGACACCCCATTCATCACCATTGCTCCCTGGTCCACTCTGACCCGGAGTGGTAGTACCTGTTAGGGTCCCATCTATGGGTTAAATAGAAAAATGTATTTATAAAAAAATTGTATCATCCATTAAGAATTGATTTATTTCAAAACTTTATCGGCATTAAATGACCCACTGAAGTTGATATGCCGTAAAACAAAACAAACCAAACCAAATCAATGAAGACCTATAGTTTTCAGTTTCTATTGTTAAGATTCTTGTGGCCATTTTTAGGCTGCAGGTGAGAGCACTTTACAGTGGAGATCCCTTGTGGCATTAAGTTTGATTTGTGTTGAGTAGAATCCTATGATCCTTGTGTTTTTTAATATTAAGCAGAATCCTTGTTTGTTGGTCCGTGTATCTTGAATCTTATGATCCTTGTGTTCCTCAGTGTTAAGCACGAGCAACTGAACACCTTTCCACCAAGGCCTTTAGATAGTTAACCAACCACGTATTCGAGCATGTTCATGCAGCCTCAAAGAGTTTATAAATTTAAGTTGTGATCTACAGCACACCTTATATACAATAATTATTCCAACATTGTCTTTGGCATCAGGCATTACCAAATCTATTACTTGAATTTCTTCTGTTATTTGGACCTCTGGTCAATCAGGCAGTCACGTCAAGCCCTAGCACCTATATGATTATCCCAAACCTATTGCCCTTATGGCAACCCTCCCAACCCTTTTTATCGTA